>JAPSES010000069.1:16126682-16141257 GCA_029822895.1 Maxillicosta whitleyi | reverse complement strand
TTTCAGTCCTGTCCTCTCTGTGTCCTTCAGGTTCTGGATGGTCTGTTGGCCCAGTGTGGAACCGTAGAGAACTGTGAGCAAGGTAAGAGCTGTGAGTGCACCTGAACCATCCAGTCCATCCAGACTCAGTTCTACTTTCCACCTGTGACTTATCCCATCTGTGCCCCACATTTACAAGCTAATAAGTGCAGTGCAGGGACAATAAAATGCTGGAGGTTCTGTGGTCAGGACCGGCAGTCAGTCCCATCATCTGCTGTAATCCACCCGAGGAAGGACAACTGCTTTAATTTAGAAGGTGCAACTGTCCTCCCATGATGCCTCTGACATGATGACCATCTGTGGTGGTTTTCTTGGCAGCTTAAAGTCAACCTCATGGAAAACATTTTAGTTTTTTTTTTTAAGTTTCCTGGAAGTATTTGAATCCGATACACGGGTTAAACTGACAATTTGATTAAAGATTGAACGTTTTTACAACATTAATTTCCAAGGATACTAAAATACATCAGTGCAATAAACTGGAGTGGAACTGGTGCTGAAGGGCACTAAGCTTAAGGCCAAATACATGTGGTTTGGAACAAGTCAAAGGTGTTACTACTCCTACCTGAGCATCTGTGTAAAATAAACACTAAACTGATCTGCTTTGCCCCATATTCAAAATAAATATGTTGCCATGAAGAGCATTTCTTTGCCAAACAAGATAAATAACCCATAACCCCATCTGTCAGTGCCAGCTTTTGTGCCTCCTGTTCTGTCCTGCTGATGTGTAACATGTTCCATGGGTTCCATGCCTGGACTTTTGGAGTTATTTCATGAATTTACTTGTTACTGGTCAGATACACAGCAGTCCGTCAGTGCATCAGCCTCATTTGTGACTGAATGTTCAGGTTTTTTGTCAATGCCAGCACAGCCCAACGCTGTTGTTTTGACACATTAATGACCCACATCCCATATATTTACTGTGTTTATTGTCTCTGTTTCTACCAAAGTGAACACAGACAGTGAGACGGCAGTGGTTAATGTCACTTATGCAACCCGGGAGCACGCCAGACAGTAAGTTCCTTCAGTCAGTTTTTACATTTTTATTTTATTAATGACTATCATCCTGAAATGAGCTACACATAGTTTTATGTATTTATGTTGAATTGTGGCTAAATTAAGGTGCAGTTGTTGTTTTGTTTTTTTTAAACCTCTCATTGTAGACTCTCATTAGGACTCACTGCCAAATGAAATAAGTATAAAACAATTTTTACTTGAGAATTATTTGTCTAAATCTGTCACATGGCTTTAAATGTGGTGATTGTGCATGACGTGTCTGACCTCTAGTGTCCATTTCTGGAAACTACACCATTAATGTCACATGGTTCAGTTTGAGCTCCTACTGATTGATCATGAAGAAACACATAGTCATTATGTTTATTCTACTATTGTTATTGTACAAACCGTGTTACAGAATAAAAAAATGGTTAATGTGAAACTGATTTAAAGGTTTGATGCAAAATAAGTGAGTTAAATAAAATAGATGAATATGAAATACGTATCTGTAAAATAAATAAATGTTGATCTTCTACATTTGACGTCAGTTAATATCTGGTGTTGGAGTTTATTTCAGGCCCTAATCAGAAAGTCTCATTGAATGCACACAGAAATTAAGAAGAACAAATAATATTGAGTTAATAGTGTTGAAATGTACATGACAAATTAGCATGAGCAGCTGTTGTCAACAAAAACAAAACTTAAGAGTTGCTATTGAGACTGTTCATGATTGTGAACTGTGTAAAACCTGGACTTTTTAAATGGTGATTGTGAGTCCTTTTATAAAAACAAACAGCAGAAGGTGAAATGTGACATGTTGCTGTGAATGCTGCCCCTCCCCCACCCCAGAGCCATACAGAAGCTGAATGGATACCAGTTTGAGAACAACGCTCTGCGAGTCTCCTACATCCCAGATGACACCTCTGAGCTGGATGGGGGGCAGCGGGGGCCCGATAATGGCCGCCGCCCCGGGTACGGACCCCGAGGCGGACCCCGTGGAGGGTCCCCGAGCTCCGGGATGCCTTCCAAACCTCAGCACCCCGACATTCCTCTGAGGCTGCTGGTCCCCACACAGTATGTCGGCGCCATCATCGGCAAAGAGGGCGCCACCATCCGAAACATCACCAAGCAGACGCAGAGCAAGTGAGTGTCTGTCAGTGAGCCTTTTTATACACCGTAAACGTTTTAGCGTCACCTCAAACAGGTAAAAAAAGACACATGCAGAGGTGAGACAAACCACAAAAGACAAACACATACATAGAGTTAGTAGGTCTTATCAAAAAAGGGACGTTAATCTACAACAGCGTTATGAAGTTAGAATTTTCCATAATAACTTCCAGTTGGATGTTTAGATAAGATCAGTTATGATAAGATATGTATATTTTTTTTTCCACCCTGTGTGTGAAGTAAAGAAGAAAAAAAAAAGATACAAACAAAGAAATGTAGGCCTATATAGAAGTTTTAAATGAATAAATAAAGTAGATTAATGTGTTATAAGATATGACGTGATACAACGCAGAAAGACTGAGTAAAACAGGAAATATGAAAGAATCTGCTAAGTAAATGAATTATTCTGTATATATATACATATTATTTATACTTTTACAATATATTGCACATTATAATTGACAAAATGATAAACTAAATTAGCTAATTAAGTGTTTTTCTTTATTTATGACTGCATTTTCACTGATGGCACTAGCTTAATTTGACCTTACTCTACACAGTTTTTCATGGTACTATCAGGTTTTAACACTGCTTTTACTGAATCTCAAATAAGCCAATAAGATACTAAGAAGTGACATGAAAACATAGACCTGAATCTGTACAGTTGCACTGAAGATGCCACAGTGTATGTGTTTGGTTTTGAGTATTTGATAGTTAACATACCGGGGGCGTTCTATATCAACAGTGCACTGGTATTAAATCAATAATCAGTTGATAATATCAGTGAATCTGTTGTTGATCTGATGTGGTTATTTAACCTGGTTTAAAATTCAGCTGAGTGTGGCTGATGTTGGGTTGAATATAGAACCATTGTGTCAAACAGCCAGGACGGGGGCTCAAAAATTCAGTTCACATTTAGTTTGTCACTAACTCGCATCAGTTTTCTGTGCATAATTTTAGTAGAGCTGAAACGATTCATCGATTAATTGAATCTGTTAAAAAAAATAATTTGATTAGTTTTCCTTAATCATACCTTCATTTGCTTAATTTTGCTGCAGCTGAACATTGGTTCCATTGTCACTTTTCCTACTAACACATATTGTCATGCACATGATACAAGATCAACACAAAGTTGTATGACACATGTTAAGTTGTTGTTAAGTTGGATACAAATGTGTAGAAGACTGCAGTGCACATATTATTTGTAGTTGTCATTTGATGTGTTTGTTGTTTATATCCATACATATGTTTGTATATACTTTTATAATTGCTTTTGCTGTTTCATATAGATATATTTTATATTTCCTTTTCCACATTTGTGTTTTTTTTTTTGTCATTTTCAGCCTTTTTTTTTCACCATTTCAAACAATCGTTTAATTGAACCAAAGAAAATATCCACAGATTAATCAATTAAAAAAATAATTGATAGGTGCAGCTCTAGTTTTCATTACAGTGTTGAATGCTTAACACAGATCCGCTCTGTTTACAGAGTGACGATGATCATTGTCCTTTTTTTTCACTCCAGGATCGATGTTCACCGTAAGGAAAACGCAGGAGCCGCTGAGAAGCCGATCAGCATCCACTCTACTCAGGAGGGCTGCTCCGCCGCTTGTCGCATGATTCTGGACATTATGCACCAGGAGGCCAAAGACACTAAGACGTAGGTTCTTGACTTGGTCCACGTGTTCTGTCTGTCTGGAAAAACTGGATTATGGGATTCTACATGACTGTTTACTTTCATGTTTGCAGTGCTGATGAGGTTCCACTCAAAATTCTGGCTCATAACAACTTTGTTGGACGCCTGATCGGTAAAGAAGGACGCAACCTGAAGAAAGTCGAGCAGGACACAGGCACCAAAATTACCATTTCCTCGTAAGACACACACATTTAAATAACTGTGGAGGAAGCTTAATAACTGTTTTGTTCTGGTAATTTGTAGAATGTTTTCATTTTGTAGAAGAAAGATTGAATTGTGTCAATTCTTCATAAATAAGTTCCAGTTTGTGCTTCTAATCATGTCTCTGTATTGTTTCCAGTCTTCAGGACCTGACACTGTACAACCCAGAGAGAACCATCACAGTTAAAGGCTCCATCGAAGCCTGCTGTAATGCTGAGGTGGAGATCACCAAAAAGGTTCGGGAGGCCTATGAGAACGACATCGCTGCTATGAACGTGAGTCTACACATTCTCTCATACCAATTTGTTTTGTTTTACAATATTTTTATTGGTATTTAAGTTTTACAATTACAGGTAAACAAAGTAAATAAAAATATACATAAAGAACATGATAGAAAAACCTAAAACTAAACAAACACTCATACATTCACACTCATTCACACCATGTAGACTTGAACCAATGAGATTATATATATATTCTTATGAGCGTGTATGCGTAGAAATTAAATTAAAATACAGCAGTCATAATAAAAAATAAAACTAATAATTTGGATGTCATGTCCCTACTTTCCAGATTCCATAATATTCATATAAGATTCCCATAATTGTCTAAATTCCTCCAGTATTGATTGTATTAATGTCGCCTCTATGTCACTTTATACGTATAAAACATGTCATGGCCTCTAACCTTTGGCGTCCTTCTCCATAGCAACAGACCCACCTGATCCCCGGGCTCAACCTGGGGGCTCTGGGCCTCTTTCCCTCCTCCTCCAATATGCCGCCGCCTCCGCCCGGGAATGCCGTCGCAGGTGCTCCTTATGGATGTTTTGGGGTAAGGATACTGATGTTACAGTTGCACTGTAAAGCAGTAAGGACAATTCATACACTTATATTATAGGATGGATAAGGTTCTAATGAACGGTTTTATAATTAGAACCTCAGGGATAACCTCCACTGTATCTTCAGCTAAAGAAGCAAACAAAATAACCAATGAAACATTTGTAGCATTTAAAGGTTTGGAGCTGCTCTCACACAAGCTGCCACTTTAGACTTTACATTTAGTTTTTAATTTAATTTAATTTAATTAGGTTAGTCCCATTGAGATGCAGGAGACCTGGTCAAAACTGCAGCGATACAGTCATATCATTACAGTTTCCAATAAAAACATCTGCAAACACACGCTAAACTCACACAACTAATGGAAACATTTTCAGACCAACAGTGTTGATTCCAGAGATTTTAGGTCAAATGAACCAGTGTTTGCAGATGGAGCTCAGACTGAAGCTCATTCGCCAGCATCAGGAGCTGAAAACCTATTTAATTTCTATCCTAATTCAATTCTTATCTTCGGAACAAACAGTTTCAACGTGTCCATGGAGCAGAGATTATAACTTCCATGATTCTAGGTGAACAGTGAACATAAATAAGAAGGAATTCTACCCAAAATTGCTTTGAAAATGAAAATCCACCAGTGACTGAAGTGATGAGCAGACACAGTTATACTGAAGGTCAGAACCCTGTGATAAACACAGTCCAACAGGTGCATTCAGATACAGGATTCATCCATTGTCCAATACAAATAAAAATGTTGAATCCACCAAACATTTAGGAGCGCTTTCCAGGAAAAGAGACCAGGACCGTACTGTGTAAAAGTCTGGAGGGAGATTTAAGTTCAACCACAATAATCAAACAGAATGTGCTAAAATACTGTCATTGTTCTTGGCCTCAGTGTTCATGTCATGGGTGTATTATTTATTTTAAAGAAAGTCTGACCCAGTTTAAGTGTATCATTCACAACTAATACTGAGTGTAAGTAGTGAATGTGTTGCTTTGTGTGTTCAGGCTCCAGAGCAGGAGACGGTCCACGTGTACATCCCAGCTCAGGCAGTGGGCGCCATCATCGGAAAGAAGGGCCAGCACATCAAACAGCTGAGCCGCTTTGCTGGGGCCTCTATTAAGGTTAGAAAAAAACATTCAAGTCTGCATTGACCCCTGACGCCTAATGTACACTCATGAAAATTAGTAGTGTGTGCTTTTATGACCCCCATGTGCTTGTGTTTCCTGCAGATCGCCCCAGCTGATACGCCAGATGCTAAATTTAGAAAGGTGATCGTTACAGGACCCCCTGAGGCTCAGTTTAAGGTGAAGACACACAAGACAGTGTCATTTTAATGAATAACTGAAACTCCTCACATTTATCCAGTGTTACTTGTGGTCTCTGACTCCGTGCCTTTATTTCACTCCTACAGGCTCAGGGCAGGATTTACGGCAAACTGAAGGAAGAGAACTTCTTCGGTCCAAAGGAGGAAGTCAAACTGGAAACTCACATTAAGATGGCTGCCGCTGCTGCAGGACGGGTCATTGGCAAAGGGGGGAAGACGGTAAGCCCCTGAACCTCTTACCTCCAGTCTTTCACTGTCATGTGACCTTCACCTCTTCTGGGCCTCAGTCCAAACTCAGTCAGCTGTGATGTTACATTACCTGTTAACAATAACTGCTGTTGTGTCGTGCAGGTGAATGAGCTGCAGAATCTGACAGCAGCTGAGGTGGTGGTCCCCAGAGAACAGACCCCTGATGAAAACGACCAGGTCATTGTCAAGATCAATGGACACTTCTATGCCAGTCAGGTATGTGTGGGTTTGTACACTGGAGGTTCTGAATATCCTACTTCTGTAGAGTCAACAATGCAAAGGAAAAACCAAACACTACAGACCTGATTCACTAAAGGTTTGTGTGTGTAAAAACATGACTGCGTACACAAAAACACATTGAAGGTGATGTACTAACAGGATAACACTGAGGGTTGCATCTGTCAGATGGGCAGAATAGCGTGTGCATTCCATTTAGTGTGTTTGTCTTGATGAATATGAAATATGTGCATTTCTACCAGAACATGCAACATTATTTGGAGTAGATGCAGGTGATATTTATTTAGCGTGCACAATGGGATTTACCAAACCTGAAACTGGCTATTGCTGGTTATTGCGAGGATGCAGCATAGGCACAACTACCACCGCACTCTGTGATATGGTCATAACCTTTACAAAACATTCTTGTGGTGTTCCTCAAGTTATGTTTCTGTGCCACCTGTGTGTCCTCTGTTGAATTGGCCATTTATTTAATTATACGACAATACTAAATTGTATATGTATGTAATTACCAATCCTACTTGAAGTGGAGGTGTTTTATCAGGGCTGGGTATCACAGTCAATTTCCATAACCGATTTGATTTTGACTCATAAGGATCTGAATCAATTAATCACGATTCGATTTGGTCCAATGTCGATTCAATTCAGTATTAATTGATTGATTCAGATTCATTTAGTGATTCCAAATTACACTTTTGAGCTGTAACCTGATTATTTGACTACATCAGCCATGCGATACATCGATACTGGTATCAATATTAGTATTAGAGAGGAAATAAATATGATATTTCAGCAGTAAATACAAATTTGCTCTTAAATAATGAACAGGACAGAGACGTTGCCATGTTCCGACAGTGGCTCAGAACAGACTTCTTTGTCGTCTTTATTCTGTTTTATGGCTGGTGGCTTCAACTCACTGGAGGTGAGGATAGCAGAAACGGTCCATCATTGGTGCTTTATTATTCCTCTAACTCTGCACTCAGCCAATGGAGTCGGTATCACCTATGGCCGAGTGTGAATCCAAGTTAATAGTCCAGAACCACTGGCTTCTGCGACTCGCATAAGAAAGCCTCTGGACGCCCAGTTCCTCCGCACTGTGGGTGTGAGTTTGAGGCCAGTAGGGGTTTTCCCCCTCCTTCCTCCACATCCGTCCCTTCACTAGAACCGTCACAAGTGAGATGGAGACTCCCTGTCATCCTCAGACGTTTGCAAACGGAGCCGACTGTGCTTCCGTGTTGGGTACCCAGGTCAGGTACTCGCAGTTCTGCTCTGAAAAATCTATCTCATCCACTATTAATCGATTAGGCAAAATGAAAACCATCTAAAACGAATCAAATACATTTTTTTGCCAAGCTGTATGTTTAATAGTTAGATTGTTTGTTGGATTTTAATGTTGTCTTGTTAAATACTTGGGTTTCTTAGAGGAGGGGTTCATAACCCTTTTGAACAAAGCCCCACTAACACCATCATGAGACTCCGGCCGCCCCTCCCTGTCCCTCATGTTGGACTGGTGGTGGTGGGGGGGGAGTGTCATGGTCTTTATGCAGTATCCTGTATTATCCTGTATTAGTCCAACTGCTTGCATTTCAACATGGGGGGGGGGGTCTGCTGCATCTGTTCATCATCGTTTACTGTTCATCAATTATCATCAGTTTGAGTCCATGGTTTTTCATCCTTTCCCCCCTCACACCCGTATACTTGTTCATATACGTGCTCACGCCCCCTGGTCTACACCCCCCCCCCTCAATGCAGAGAAAGCCTCAGGCATCAGAGGATACAAGTGTGGCTTCGGTTCCCATCCCTGAATAATGATAATACTGTTGTTATAACTTTTATTTTTAAATAGTTATTAAGTGATTATTAACTGTTTGTCTCTTGATACTATGTGTAACAGAGTGTGTCTCTTGTGTTGTCCAGTTGGCCCAGAGGAAGATCCGGGACATTCTGACCCAGGTCAAACAGCCACAGAAAGGCGGGATGAACATGGGCCCCAGCCCCAACCCCCAGGGCTTCTCTGAAATGGGCAGCCCCACGCAGGGACTGGCTCAGGACCATCAGCCACGCAGGAAGTGAAGGTCTTCACACCATGGTGATTCACCGTGGGGCGGACCCACCTGCCTGACTGACAGACAGACAAACACATGCATGGACGGATAGACAGACGGACAGACGGATACAGGAGAGCGACACACGGACCCAGCAATAGACAGGGAGAGTTATAAAGAGGGAGGGAGGACGCCCAATAGTCAGAGAAAGACAGGAGTTTGGAGAGAAAAAGATGATGAATAATATCAAAAGATGAAATGAATAAAAAAAGAGGATTAAGAAAAAAGAAACTTGAGAACAGAGACCAGATGCCAGGCCAGAAGAGAGACTGATTGAGGATGGGGGGATGAAGGAAAGAAGGAAAGGAGACAGGGATGTAAGGCTGGTGTTCTTCTAGTGTGCCTTTTCCTCTTCCTCTGCTGCGACTTTAGTCGATCTTACATTGGATAGAGCTAAACAATGTGATGGACAAGGACAGAGCCTTACACCTGTCCACATGGTAAGATCTCATCCAGGGGGTGAAGGGAAGTGTATTCCTGAGACGCACTAGTAGGGACCATGTTTGTTCTTCTGTCTCCTGCCCCCTTGCGGACCTCTCCAACCATCTGCACTCAGTCCTATATTTTAAGGGTGGTTTTTTTAAACATAGAGATATATGTATAGAAATGTTTATTCAGAGCTATTATTGATAGAATGCAGTGAGGCGGAGCCGGGAGAGGGAGCAAGGAAACTGCTGTAGTCGCTAAAGGGGTTAAGGTCATGGGTTGGCCACAGGCCACGCCCATTCCCAAGCCCCCAAAGCCACCGAGAGTCAAGAAGAGGGGCCGCAGATGTTAACACTGCTCTATAAAAACCTCTCCGATTAGCGGAGAGATTAGAGAAAAAAGAAAAAGAAGAAAATATGAGGTTGTAAATATATAATCTTCATGTAAATGGTAAGAAATGCTGCGTCTGGCCACCGTGCCTTTTTTAAAAGGGGTTTTCTGTATATTTCTCAGTTTCTTGTCTATGATATGTAGCATAATGTAGCCTACAGCAAGGCTGGAGCTGCGGAGGCATTGAGCAACCCCTCCCATGATTAGCCGTTGTGGTCCAAGGCGCAGCAAGAGACAGTAAGGGCAGCGGAGGTCGCAGCTGGTCCTGCAGTTCTAATGCAGTGGCTTAGCTCACATTTTAAAACAGCTTGGGATAAAACAGCCGGCGGCTATGCTAGCTGGCTAGCGGCCCGCACCTTAAACGGCATATTTTATATATATTATATATATATGATATGTGAGTTAACCCGGCCCCTCGGGTGAATGTATTGAAGGCAGCAAGTCAGGTGTGAGGTTTTGCTACACCTTTATAAGTCCTGCAGTGACGGGCGGACATGGTGTGTCTGATATTCCTGCTCATTGCTTTTTTCTCGTTGCTCACACTTAGGCAATGGCCCTTGTCGGACAAAGATGTTTTTGTCCACAGAAAATGGGTTTTCTTTGATTCATTTGGACAAAGATGGCCTCTGATGTTTGTTATAAATAAAGGGAAGTCCGAGACTGGCCTTTAGCCGAGCGCAGGAACCAAAGGCGAAGTCTTCCAAAAGCTCCTTGCCTTGAGCTAAGAGAAGGTAAAATCAGATTGAAGGGGAGTAGCTCCCTTGTTCTCTCTCCCAGTCTGCCTAAGGCCTGTGGGCGGAGCCTCCAGACCCCGCCTGCGTATGATAATGAGGGGTGGGGTCTATGCCTGGACGCTCTCGCCAAAATTAGAACAGATTAGAGAAAAAATGAAAAAGAAAAAAACCTACCTCAGGGTAAAGTTACCTCAGTATTCCTAACTTTTTTTTGCTTGCTGGTGTTTTATATAAGAAGAAAAAAAGAAAAGAAGAGCTGATAGTCCTGAATATTTTTTATTTTTTTAAGGAAAAAAGTATTTTTTTTTAGGTATTGTCTTGTTGCTTTGGTAATTTTTTTCTGTTTTTTTGGTGTGATGGTTGAGTGAGCTCAGGATGACATGAAAGCTGTGTTTTTTTTTAAAAACAGAGATATTGGTCTATAGAGGAAATGGGTCAAGTGCCATTTTGCCTTTTTGTAATGAGAAAACATGCTCTCTGTCTTCCTGAGGTGTGATTGGAGGAGCTGCTGTTTGAAAATTGGCCAATGGGGAGTGGTGTTACTCGAGAGGGGGGTCCTGAAGTGCACAGGGTGACCAAAGATTCCACTGGGGCTTCTCACACTGAGCTCTGGTCATCAGAGTCACTAAATAGATTCATGTTCTTGTCATATTACATCCATGTGGCTCCCCGTCGTCGGGGTGACCGGCCTGCCCTGAGCCTTGAAGGACCCTCCCCTCCTGCCTTATTGTGATGACGTCATCATGAAGCGCCAAACATTAGGAGAGAACTTAAGCGTTCGGTTTCTGACCTGCAAAGAGGACATGTGAAAATGAGCTTTAAGCCCAGTTCACTCTCGGTTCCTTTTCTCAGCTGGACTTTGGATCCTTGCAGGTCAGAGTTGTGCAGCATTAGTGCTCCATCCACAGTCTACAGCTGTACATGGAAATTGAGAGGGCGACATTCTACCTGAAACACACACCTGAACTAACTCTGACTTCTCTGAATGTGAATATTTCTAACTTGTGCACTGACCACGACACCTCAGATACTCCCTGTTGGCTTATGTGGACACTCAGCAAGTGTGTGTGTGTGTGTGTGTGTGAGAATTCTGATGTGTGCATTACTGCTCACTGGTTTTAAATGTTAATTTTTGTCAGGAGATGTGGTTTGGGTGAAACTTTTAAGAGAAAAAAAAAGCAGAAAAAAGTAGGACAAGAACCTATGGCCCCTCCGCCTTGTGACCAAGGAGGGAGACATTCAAGAACCTTCTGAAAAAAAAAAAAAATGGGAGCAAAAATACTAAAAACAAGAGAGTTTAAAACATCACTAACACAGCTAAGACATAGATTCAAACCTGTACATAAGATGCTAAAATGGTGATCACAATACTTTTGTATTTTTCAAACAACTTTGGAGAAAAAAGCTTAAAAAAAATCTGAATGGGAAACGCCGTTGAGAGCAAAGATCGCGCCAAGCCGTTACTGAAGGACACTGCCAGATAACGCCTCATTTTTTAAATATCTTGCTCGGAGACGCCACCAATCTTTTTCGGCTACCCACCAGCTCATCACCACACAGGCAAAAGTCTATTCTACCGTGTCTATGCTTCCATTTTTGTGCAGAGGTGGTAAGTTCATACTTGAAGTGTGAAGTTTCCACCTCGTTCCAAACCATAGAGCTCTGTTCACGACCACCAAGACACAATATTTAGGATTCATTATTCAGCCTACAGCCATTTGGAATGGTTAAGATTCATTTCTTTCTTTTTTTTGTCGTTTTATTTAGTTTTTTTTTTTTTTTGACAATACAGCAAGCTTTATTTGGACGTGACATCTGGGGACGTACTGTTGCACTAATTGATGAAATATGTCAACAATATCAAATTATGAGAACGGCTGAAGAACCTCCTGTTGCACCGGAGAACGGTGGAGAGTGAAGAGGAGGCTAAAACCGTACGGTGTTCTGGAATGGTTTTGCCCTTCTGTACTCCAGGAGAAGAGTGAGATGTTATTATTTCCTTTTTATTTAAGCAAAAAAAAAAGAAAAAAAAAGTCATTTCATTTTTGGAGTGGGCGCGAACGTCAGGGTCCCTCGCCCTCTCTTGCGCTGGTCTCCATCGTGTTTTGCTCAATTCTGTTCATGTTTCGATTTTTTTTTACTTTAACCACCATCTTTATTATTACAATAATAATAATTATTATTATAATATTATTATTATTATTTCTTTTGATATTCTGACTCTTTTTGGAAATAGTTGAATTTGGTCTTTTTTTTTTTTTCCTTTTTTTTTTTATGCACAATTCTATTAACAAAACAGCTACTAAATATGAACTACTAACATGTAGCTCAGTACATGACAGTAACTGTGCCAAACACACAGGAAGAGTCTGGGTCCAAAATGCAGCAGAACCATTCTGAGTGAACGACCCACAAATCAACACTCTTAGAAACAGAACGGTGTCTCATCTTGGAGCTGACCTCTTCTCATCCTGTTTTTTTGTATGTACAGTAGTTACGTCTTCACACACGAAATGAGTCACACATCAGAACCGCCTCCATGACGCATCTGTCGGCTCGGTGTCCCAGCAGTGGACGCTGTCGTTTAGCAAACCCGTACCCAAACCCATACAGTGTAAAAGAACCACCTAAACAGCACACACTGAAGCGCCGCGCTGACACCGCCGGGCGTTCAAAGGACCACGCCACTGTGTTTGGAACCATCATTTACTGTGTGTGAATGTGCAGAACAAACAGTAACTGACATGGACCCTGCTTACGCTTGGCTTTAAAATGCATTTTCACTGACGCATACAAGCAGTAATGACAAACCCACGCACTCGCACCGCAACACTTTGGACCAGATACATGTTGTAAATGGGTCACAAATAAGATTCTGTAGAACACGGCGATTGTTAGTGACTGCCCAAAAAAAAAAAAAAAAAATCAATTCAATGGGAACTACCGTCTCAATAGTTGGAATAGTAAATCTATATCCATTATTGAAGCATTTTTTCCTCGTAGTTAAAACCCGGCAGCCGCAGCAGTCTGAACAACATGGAGACGTGCCATGTGCTGTGGCCGTCGACTTTTTTTCACGGTTAATTGATAGATTGATTAAAGTGAATAATTTTGAGACACCAACATGAAGCCTGGTTCACGGTGAATTCCATCGTCTGGTTTCATTTACTTTATTTTGTCGTTCCAGTTGAACCATGTCGGGGCTAAATGGAACTGTTCTAGTCAACCATGTCGTCATCAAATCACTTAATTATGAAATTGTTTTACTCTGCCTTCAACACAGCGGTGGTTCTTGACCTCTTCACCACCTACGTTTTGTCCAAATATGGTCACTTCTGTCTCCAGAAATCAGCTGATGACCCAAACACATAACCTGAGGCTTCATAATGATGGATCAAACATCAGCGTCAGACGTGACGATGTCAGCTTCAGTCTGTCAGGTGGATCCTGGGAAAATACATCTTGAAATCGAGTGTAAACAGGGTTTTAGATTCGTTCAAGTCGGGTTCCCTTTAAACACGGGTCATCGTTAGCGTTACCACCAGTTAAGGGTTCCGCTCCAGATCTGATCTCGGGCCTTACTTGACACCTGTCTTCACGTGATTCAGTTAAAGATGCCCTGGAAGTTTTTCTTTAGATGTCTTTTCTGCAGCCTCTGCTTCCTCACAGAACATTTCAACCAAAGTTTGGGCTAAAAAACCTGAAACTTACGCAGATTTTGTTTTGTTTTTATCAGCAAATTCATGGTCTTTCGTTTTGTTTGGGAATTACAGTACACTTCATCTGGCGTGTTATCACCGCCTGTCAATCAATGGGATTGTGTCAAACCACACACACAAATATGCATCAGGTCCCATGTAAGTGCCTGCACTAGACGTCATTGAAACACGGCTCCAGGACGCGACAAAACTTCACAGGGTAACTTTGATTAAATCCAAACCTGTCGTCTCTATCCACGGTGTGAAATGATAGATGTGAAACACTACAGGCCACTGGAGTCACATGACCTAAACACCCACTGGTGTTGTCCTTGGTAGATCCGTGCATGGACTTCAGGGATCTGTGGTCTGGGGGCAGCAGAAGGTAGACCTAACAAACAACCGCTCTGCCAGGTCACTTTGTCTTAAACAGTGCAAAGTCCTCCATGTCCTGCACTCCCACCCCCCCCCGGGGGGGG
>JAPSES010000069.1:16087466-16098228 GCA_029822895.1 Maxillicosta whitleyi | reverse complement strand
AGGGTATTTTTGTTTGGGTTTTTTTTTAACTGCTTTTAAATTAACCCATTTTCCCTCCTGTGGTATTTTTGCACTTTTTTTTTTTTTTTTTTTTTTTTTGGTGATTTTGGTGATTTTGTCAAGAACTTTTCTTTTTAATTAGACTTTTTGCTCTCATGTATCTTTTATACTCTGTTGATGACCCCCCCCCTCCAGAAACCTTTGTAGCACAAATGTAAGTGCACAAAAAAAACTGCTATTAAATCATCATTCATTACATTTTTTTCCCATAAATCTTTTAAACAACTTCAAGGCCGACACAAAACTCCCAAATATTCAATCATCAGGATTTTAACCCTTTTGAATGTCACTTTAATTATTTGAATTGTGATTTATTATAAAAAAAATAATAATAATAATATACATAATAAATATATTATCCTTCATGTCAAATGTTGAAATTAGACAATATATGGTTATAAAATGGCAGTAAAATTCTGGTTTTAATGGAAGTCAATGGGGTATTTTTAGTCTTAAAGGTAACCAAAGGGAATATCTGACACTATAAAACACAATTGCAATCAAATCAATCAATTTGTTGCTAATCTTTGACATATCCAATGCCCCATCCCTTACTATTTACCATATTCAAAATATTTAAGTTTGTGTATTATTTTCTAATAAATAACTAATAATTTACATAATTAAATTTAAAGGGTCAAAATCCTGATAATGATTAAATGTTTGGTTTAAAAAAAAAAAAAAAAAAAGGCCCCCAAAATGAATGTATGTATAGGAGCTTGTTTGTTTTCTGTTGTTGTTGTTTTATTTTATGCATGTACATTTTTGTCACAAAGGTGTCTAGAGGGTAATAAATTTGAGGAGGGCACACGGGTTAAAACTCATGGTAAACCTTTGTTAATACATTATCTTTTCCCTTATTTTACCTGAATGTGTATATTATCGTTCCTAAACCCTCATACCAGTTAAACCCTGTGTATCAGACATCTTATAAAGATGCCAAAGTGCATCCCATCACATATCATCATCATCATCATCATCATCATCACACTGGAATGATTCATCATAACCATGTAAAACCAGAACAGTCACTTCATGATTCAGTGTAGCTTCTGATCAACAGAAACCTTTTTTTTTCTCTTTTCTGGTGTCATGTGATGGATCCAGTTCACAGTGTCTTTTCTATTAGTATGTGATCCACAAAAAGAAGCCTTACTGTGGATTTTTTTCACAGAATAATTCTAGTGCACAGCTGGTTGTTTTCTGCATGAAAACACTGCTGTTAACCACCATTCAGAAAAAAAAAAAATAAATGAAATGAACCAAATTAAGTGTTTAATCGTTGCTTAATGATCTTGATTTTGTCACAGACACATGAAATGTTCCATGAGCATAATGACCAGTGTTAATCACAAATGTATTTTTGGTTCAAAAACACATGTCTCTTTTGCAGACACATACATAACAACGTCTGAATTTAAGACTATAGTTTTACTGCAGAAAAATCCACATTTGGCTCCACAGGTGGATCAGTGACACACTGACCGGATGAACAAAGGTGAGTGGATCGGTTGGTTAAAGGAATTCTGGGACATGTAGTAAAGTATTGCTGTAGATAAGTCTGTAATTCTAAGGTCTATTAGTCTGTAGACTTCACCTGCTCTGTGCGGCTCAGTCCGAGCTCGGGGACGCGCCTGGAGACGTGGACGCGGAGGAGTGGTCGGAGTTGGTGTCCTCGTGCTCCTTATTTAAGCCACCGATGATACCAGAGGAGGAGGAGGAGGAGGAGGAGGAGGAAGAAGAAGAGGAGCGCGCACCGGCGGAAGAGGAGGAGGTGCCCTCCCGCTCGCGCTTCTTCTGCTTCATGCGTCTGTTCTGGAACCAGATCTTCACCTGGGTTTCGTTAAGCTCGAGCGTGGCTGCGATCTCCACGCGCCGCGCCCGCGTCAGGTACTTACTGAAGTGGAACTCCTTCTCCAGCTCCGTCAGCTGCCGCGTGCTGAAGTTAGTGCGGATGACGTTGTTGTGCGCGAGGCCGAAGTCTGACACTTTAACTGAGCAGAGAGGAGGAGAAAGATAGAATAGGATACAGTCAGACTGATGTTTCTTTGTTTCTTTCTAATTATTTAACTATGAAACCATAAAAAAATGCGCGTTTTTGTCATTTAATTGAACTGATACTCTCAAACTGCCTTCTCATTCATCAGCTCCTCTTGTAACACGTCCATTTTTATGTCACCTACTTTCTTTTTTCTGTGTTTTAGTGTTTGTTCCCTTTATGTAGCCTATTGACACAGATTCAAAAACACATTGAAAATGGGGAGGCCTGACTGGGCCCAGCAGCACCGAACTGAAAATAGAAAATACAGGGAAAAGGCGACAGACGGAGGGAGGGATGAACGGGAAGGCCTGTTTGTGTAAGGCGGATAACTGGGGGTCGGTATGGGGGGTGGGGGTTAAAGATAACAGACTGAGCCAGACTTCCCAGAGCGAAATAAACTGTCTGCTATAGCCATTAAGGAACGGAGTGGGTGAGACATGTCCAAGGCTGAAGCACAAAGACCGACTATCAGTTCAGTCAAACATACACCATCAGATTATTGGAAAAGGAAAGAAACAAGGCAGGCCAACAACTGACACTAACATGGGAAATATTCTGCTTAGACAGAATAGCAGAAAGCACCGCGATGTCAATTAATCTTAATTAAAATAGGATAATAAATAAATAAATAAATCTACTAGTCTCTTTTGCGTTAATTTGTTATCTGTTTATGTTATTAAAATATAACTCATATATAATTAAGCCTATGATTTAAAATGACAGTAGCATATATTTGTTTTTAATAATAATCAAAACGTTTAATATTTAATTATTGGGTCTGTAAAAGAAACAAATCTATTTATATGCCTCATGCTAAACCATCATCACTAGAAACTTTTTTTTTTTTTTTTAACTCAGCTGGATTACAGTGGAAACAAGGAATCCTGTCTTGATTGATTAAGGCATGTGAAAAGAGAAAGAAAACGAAGGGACAGATGGAAAATTGCATTTCCATTTTAAAAACCTGGCATCTGTGTTTACAAGCCTAGAAAAGTAAAGCCTGCAGGAAAAGTGGACATTTCCACTCTATTTAATTCTTTTGGTAAAATTTTAACAATGATGGTAGTAATAAGCTGATTATAATGGAATTGCGTTTAAGTCATTTCAGTAGTTATTATTATTAACCTTTTTCCAACAAGAAATTCCTGAATTTGGATATTTTGCTCTAGGCCCTACTTTTCTCTTTTCCCATCATCTACCATAATAATACACCTATGCAATACTAATATCCTATATTATATATTATATATTTGTCTATGGCTCCAACAAAATCGGGTTGACATGTAGTTTAAATAAGCTACTCCCATAACCCTTAAAGACCATAAGAATTTTGTCACAACTTCCAAATATTTTTTGTGTGGTTTATCACTATTTAGACAGATTACATTATTATCCTCTACCTTTTTTCAGTCGAAAACAGGTATTTTCCTATATTTAATTTATTGTAGGCTAGATGCTCATAAAAGGTCAGAGTAAATGCAAAGGTTATTATATCTATTAAAAATAGGTAATAGGTAAAATAGGAAAACCCAAGTGTCTTTATACACTGTCTTTCATTAAACTCCGCCGCTTTTACTGGTGTTGTTCAAGAGAGCGAAGTTTCCACATTACGGAGCCTCTGAACGTCCAAATGGGTCATGTCTGGTGACCATGAAAAGATGACACTGTATTTTACACCAGTTATTTATAGGGTTAGTCGATCAACAGGCATTGAACATTTCAGATCCCGCGGTGGTTCTGGTGGATGTTTGGGTCATTATGAGTTAAGGTTACTGTCTGTTAACATTATATTTGACACAGATAGAACCCCCCCACACCACACTTCAGTGTAAAGGATAAACTGCGGTTAAAATCCCTCTTTATTGACTTCAGAATGATCTAAAAGGACCGTAGTCTTGCCCCTTCTTCACCTGTTTTCGGGGGGTTCCTCTTCACCTTCATCCAGTCGAAGGTCTGGCCCGGCCCGGCCTGCTGGTTTTCGTCCTCGGCTCTGTCCCTGTCCTGGGTCCCCGGCAGCTCCCCGTACCCCCCTCCCTGCGGAAGGCCCAGGTATCCAGCCGCTCCAAGCTGCTGCTGCTGCTGTTGCTGTGGGTACTGGGGCCCCTGAGGCCCACAGTAGGCCCCGGCCAGGCTCCCGTAGCTGGGACCGACAGCGGGGGCCGAGCAGGAGAAGGGTGATTGATTATAGAAGGTGGGGGGCAAAGACTCCTCCATGAAGTACTGTGGATTCACAGCACTGGGAGGGCCCGTCGTGGGGACAAACTCTGTGTTTGTGGTGCAGACCGGGGCCCCGTATACCCCGGAACTCCCGATACTGTTATTATAGGGGGACAATATTCCATTCTGGAGGGTTTGCGTTTGTTGAGGATGATGATGGTAGCCGTTTAGAGTCTGCTGCTGATGCTCGTGATGGTGAGAGGGATGCTGCTGCTGCTGCTGCTGGTGATGGGGATGGGGATGCTGCTGGGACGGGCCGGACCCGGGTCCACCGTACATCCGCCCATCTGTGTAACCGATGCTGCTGCTGTCACTGCGGGTCCCGTTAACAGTGGTTTGGGCGCCTGTAGGGCCCCCATGGAAGGTACTGGAGGCCACCGGGAAAGCCTGGTGCTGCTCCACAGAAGGATGGTTGTGATGGAGATGAGGGTGATGGTGGTGGTGGTGATATCCAGATTTTGGTGCAGAATAAGCGCCAGTTCCCGATCGGTTACAAATAGAATATTCCACAAAGGAGTTCATGTTAGAAGGAATTAAGAAAAACCTCAATATTAGGCAATAAATAGAAAAGACTGACCAAAATAAAATAAAAAAAATTAGAGCCTAAAACACATTTCAGCGAAAAATACGAGCTCGAATTATGAGGAAAAAACAAGAAGGAAAAAGACATCAAAAAGTCCTGATGTGAAGAACAATAAAGTGTGGACTGCGTGTCCCGACACACACATGAATGATGTGTGTGCGTCAACGGAAGGAAGGCCCGGCCTCAATAGCTCAACCTGTCTATTCCAAATGTTCCTCCGTGACAGTGGAAAAAAACACGATGCGCCGTGTCACCTCTTCACCTCCGCCTAGGTCACACTACACCTCCTCCATTCGCTGCCTTTTTTTCTGTCTAATCCTTCAAAGTCTGCAATTTGCTCTACTTTTCGTCCCAGTCTTCCTAACCCCGTCTCTCTCTCTCTCTCTCTCTCTCTCTCTCTCTCTCTCTCCCTCTCTTTACCGTGTCACTTCTTTTCTTACCTCTGGCTCGGGTCACGTGGTTCGTCGTCACGTCGTCGCCTATAGTGACCAGGAGGCCAGAAGTTTGTCAGGAGAAACCAGTGTGTATGTGTAATGTAGAAGGAAGGAGGAGGAGGAAGAGGAGGGGGAGCCCTTCGGTTTAGGAATAGAGTTTGTGCTCGCGCATTTGTATCGGCGCACGCGCCTCATCCATCACTTGCCGTGACATTAGCACGACAATGAGACTTCAATCAAACTGGGCCATCAATCTGATATGAGCAGGGATCTGTCAGAGCAAAGAGAAGAAAAGAGGAGCTGAGAGTGGCCACTGGTCCAGGCCTCCTGCATCCAACACAACACAACACAACACAACACAGCACAACACAACACAGCACAACACAACACAGCACAACACAGCACAACACAACATAACACAACACAACACAGCACAACACAACACAACACAGCACAACACAACACAGCACAACACAACATAACACAACACAACACAGCACAACACAACATAACACAGCACAACACAACAGCACAACACAGCACAACACAGCACAACACAACACAACAGAACAACACAACACAGCACAACACAACAGAACAACACAACACAGCACAACACAACATAACACAGCACAACACAACACACAGACAGCAGCTCTGTGTGCATATATATATTGTATACAGGCCTGTATACATGTGCATATATATATTGTATACAAGCCTGTATACATGTGCATATATATATTGTATACAGGCCTGCATACATGTGCATATATATATTGTATAAAGGCCTGTATACATGTGCATATATATATTGTATACAGGCCTGTTCTACTGTTCATGCTTCCACAGACTCACACCAGACTCACCTGTTATTCCAGGTGCAGTGTATCAGTGATAATTCCACTTTATTCTCTATAACATATGACTCAGATAAGATATGCAATAGTAAAGCTATCATGTCACTACAACAACGTCCAAAGAGGAAACCACCACCGCAGAATAATGATGGGACACGCTGAATGGAAAAGTACAAGGTTCCCTTCCACAGCAGCTCCAAAACTCAAACAAAGAATGACTTCCATCATCTATATATATTTAAATATATATATATATATATATATATATGTGTGTGTGTGTGTGTGTGTGTGTGTGTGTGTGTGTGTTTTGTTTTTTTTATCAAACTCTGCAGCAGAAATCTGGGATCTGTTCATGCAACGAACACAGACAAACAGGTTCTAAGAAAAGCCAATACTTTATATATTTTGATGTAAACTAATGAAAATACACCTAAAGATTTTGGAAACTAATTATCACACTAAACCTACAACTTAAAAGATGTTTAAAGGATCTTATGTTCAACATTTCAAAAATAACCAAACTTTGTTTTCCCATTGTTTCAACTTTTAGAAGCTAAAGGCTGAATACATACAATTACCCTTTTTTGGTGAAAAACATGTTAACATCAGTTATGAATGAGTCATGAGAATAAAGTCATAATATATCTTTCTGCAAATGTGGCTTATTAAAAAAAGATATTTAAAATCTCAAAGTCCATGCACTAAAAGTCTGTTTTATACCAATATTTATAGAAATTTGTAAATAGTGTTTTAACTGATCCTCAACTGAACTGAACTAAGTCCACTTTTGAACCATGACCTTCCATTCAATACTTTATTGTCATTGTATTTTAAAAAAAAGAAACTTTCATGTGTAAGTTTTATGATTTGATTTTATGATTTGATAAGTGCTTTTTGTCCTTGAAACTGACAAAAACTCAAAGATGTGATAGAACATGACAATATATTCAAGTTAATAATAATTATTATATTGAAATATAAACTTTTGGGTTTTTCTCTCTGGTAATTAAGTTGTGAGACCAAACCATTGTGTTTTGGAGACTGGAGCCCCTCTGGAACCAAGTAAGATGTGATTACGAAAATGAAAATGGGTCTGAATTCAGTCTTTGTAGAAGTGTGTAAGACGCTTTCAGGTGTCAACTCTTGAGAGAAATGACTGCAGTGGACTGTGCGTCTGCTGTGAACATGTCCTCTGGTTGCTAACGCTGTGCTGAGTGCTACTCTGACATTTTAATCTGCCAGTGTGTGGAAGATTGACTGACCCTGCAGAATAACATCCCGCGCTGACAGGAGGTCTCCCCAGCTGAAGTCACTGTTAAAGTTTTCCCTCCGTTGTGTTTTGTCTTCCCTATAACACTGATCAGAGCTTGAAATATTATTGATCCACTTTGTACACGTTCCTCACAGGATGGACAAAACCTCTTTGTGGATCAAATGTTTTGGATCGATCGTGCAGTGCATCGTAAAACGCTCCTGTCACAGGGACTTTTGGGAATCAGTTTACTTTTCAACAATTGGATTGTAAGCCCATGGATTTCTGATGGCTGAATGAGCATGTGTGAGCATGTGTGTGTTTGCTAATTGAATGAATGAGCTAATCTGTTATAGAAATGAGGTTAAGGCAGACATGAGGCCTTCTGGTCGGCCAAACTCATGTCGGCCCTGCAGAACAGGAAGCTGTGGTTGCCTTGGCAACACAACAATGTTCTGTTTGTGTCAGACAATGGCTGACAACTGGGCTCATTTCACACAGGGATGGTCTGAGAGTGTAGTTTTTAATGGGTATTTTATCTTTTATACTTAAATTCCTCAAATATTCAAACATGATTTGCATTCTTACTGTAGAAAATCCCAAACCTCTTCACATCCTTCCTCATCAAGTGTCTGCTTCACCTTCTCGTTACTGATTAACCTCCATTTCAACCTCATCTTATGAATCCGTCATCCATTTCTCTGCTCTATTCCCCATGTGAAGGACCTGACAGCAAACACATCGCTGCCACGCCACCAACAACCGACCCAGGACCAGCCACGTGGGCGTACGACAAGGAGGGAGGTTAATGATCAGTGAGAGGGCTGAATGGAGAGCGAGCGAGTGGGCAGGAAGTCTGCAGGAACCGAGCAGGACAAGAAGGAGATTAAATGACGCCCACGCTGCCGTCTGAGAGCTGCTGAGACTACAGGAGGAAGAGACAAAGAGGTCAAGAAGTCAGAGATCCCATGAGTTAAAGAGCTTCAACAGCCTCAGAGTAACTCAAGTAAACTTTAATTACTGGACACATTGTTGGGATATTGACATTTGATCGTGAGTTTCCACTGATACCTGTTACTGACACCTGCTCCTGTGACTGTGACCAGGTATCACAACGCAAACAGCGTTCAGGGCAGACGGACTTCCTTCACAGCAGAAGGGCTTGTTTGTAAGGTTTTACCAAGCAACTTGACACTTTGTGTTTCCAACTCCTCAGTAAGGAAAGTCACTATTGGCTGCTCCAAAAGTTGCTAAATGATGTCATCACTTAATTTGCATAATTGGAAATGCTCATGCATGTAATGAACAATGTCGCAGAGTAACATTGTAGGAGACAAAAACTGAGTCTAAAAACACCCTGAATATGTTTAGAACTACAAATAAACTGCACTCTGTCAATTATTGTTTTTTTTTTTTTTGTTTTTCTTTATGTCTCAAATCCAACGCTCCTGTATCTGGGCTTGGGGATCAGCTGAAGTGACCCAAGACACATTCTAGAGGAGTTATTTATTTATTTAGCATTTGTACTATTGTTTGTGTAGTATTATCTAATATTGTTTCTGAACCTTAAAGTCCACTTAGGAGCCTACAACAAGTCAAAACAGGAGCATTTTTAACTGTAACATGTTTAATTTTCAGTCTACATCAACGATCTAAATGGACCAAAAACAAACAACAGGGAAACCTGTCAACTTTAGTGAGAGTGATCTAAATTCTGTGCAGTGATTTATTTTAGACAAAGAACCATTCATGTTTTCATGTCAGAGTCTCCAAAAGTCTCCAGTAACACCAGAAAATGTCGATGCTTGTTGTTAGTTACTTTTTTTTTTTTTTTTTGATAAAGAGTCACTAGAGGGGTCTGAAAAATCACTAAATATATGAACCAAGTGTCTAAGTAGGAAACACTCACTTTTACAGCTTGGCACAAAGGTCATTTGTTTTTCTGATTGTGACACAGAAAATCATTTGGTGTCATTTAAAGGGAAAATACATATGTGTGTTTTTATTATGTTTCAGCGTTAGAGTAACCAATAGTTTATAAACAGATTGTAAAAATGGATAAATCTGTTGCTCAGAGAAACGGCTAAATCAGTAATGACACTGAAGTTTATGGTTTTAAAAAGTGGACATTACAGATTCTTTCTCCTGCTTTGGTTTGGTTGAATCAATAGCACCCTATCTCAATGTGAAATATATTTTATTGACATCTGTGCTCGTCTGTTTTTCTTTCTGCAAGTCTATATAAGATATCCATTTCATACAATATTAATAAATATGTACGCAATTGGTTCTTAAATCCATACCTTTATTTACGATTTCATGCCATATGTATACTGCTGTGAATATTTGAACCACTTATGTGGATAAAAAATCATTTTAAATTCAACTTGTGCATTTGGGCTATTGAATGCTGCCCAGGACACCCCCTCTACATCTACCTTCAATACAAATATTAGTGTGATAGACTTTTATAATAGCAGGGTAAATTCTAGAACAATCTTCAGCTGGTTCTAGAATAAAGGTCAAGTTGTTTGTCATTTTCAGACACGTTTTTTTTTTTTTTCACTTATTCAGATTCTAAAGAAAATTAGAAATAGATGAATGAATTCCAAAGTAATCAATAGCTGCAGCTCTACTTGAAACAGAAGTTTTTGCTCCTTGTTGCTGTCTTTGTTGTAACACTTACTGAGTATTTTGACCTTTAAAATATTAAGGGCTGCAGGTTTTCATGGGTACAAACACAGTAACAGATAGTCCCAGGTGGAGATCTGATGCGATTCTTAAATTCCACTGCTGACCTGAGACAAGATAGAAACCAGGCTCAGTCAGTCTGAGGTCATGACCCCAGAGGAGGAATGAAGGCGTACATGTGAACAAACAGTCTGAGCGCCACAAAACTGAACACACAAACTGGGCACGTTTTACACCTGTTTATTAACACGTGTTTTCTTCTGCCTGGGTAATAGAGCTCCATTTCATCTATTGGTCACTAGGTCACATAAAAAATGTTCAAAATAGAAAAATGTATCTACTGTTTGTGGACAATAACAAGTGTACAGAAAACTTACCAAGTCAAGTCAAATTTATTTAAAGCACTTTTCATACGCAGGGTAAATACAAAGTGCTTTACAAACCAATCAAGTTATAAAAGTAAGAAATAAAAACATTACAAATAGATTAAAAACATCATAGATTTAAAACATGAATAAAATATCACATAAAATTCCAGATCTGGGGGGGTTGCAACACCCAACCCCCCCTCCCCCCCCAGAAACAAATTTGACAGTAAGTTGTCTAAAACATACTGAAGATCAC
>JAPSES010000069.1:16076540-16087366 GCA_029822895.1 Maxillicosta whitleyi | reverse complement strand
TGTGTGTGTGTGTGTGTGTGTGTGTGTGTGTGTGTGTGTGTGTGTGTGTGTGTGTGTGTGTGTGTGTGTGTGTCTTACCTGCCAACTCAATACATAGTGTGACTGTGTGCTGCAGGACATATTGATGGTGCCTTCAGGGGCTAAAACATTGATCATTTGCTTTTTACTCACATGCGCAGCAGATGCTGTTTCTAGCTTTGGCTGATAAATACCTTTATTATACAAATTACACTGTAGTCAAAGAGGGAAGCTTGTATGTCCAGTATATGAGTGGAGTTAAAACAATTACAGTAAGTGAACCAAATTGATTTAAAATAAATAAATAAATCTTTAAGAAAGAAAAAAAAAATGACACAGGATCAGCACACAGGTGTATGTTTCCTCCATCTTAAGTTGAATGCAAATGTTTTGTCGACTTCAGTGCACGTGTGTCATTTGTTTGTTGTGCATTTCTATAGATATTTTTATACTTTTTTTTTACCATTATTATTATTGTTTTTGTTTGTTTTTTACTGTTGTTATTGCTGTTGTTATTTCTATATAGATAGTTTTATATTTAACGTTTGTTTTTTGTTTTCATTACATTTTTTGTGGTTGTGGTTTCAGCTGGTTTTAGAATAAGTTGTTGGTCATTTTCAGACATGTATGTTTAATAATAAAAAATATTTTTGCACCTATACAAATAATAATTGAATCAAACTGAGAAAAATAAGTGCTAGATTATTCACTAAAAACTTCTACATATGACATCAATCTGTACATTAGTATGTGAACTGTAGTTGACTGTTTTCAACTACGACCCTTCTGCTTTTTATCTTTAAACCTGATCCATCTCACACTATGCACAGATTTTAGCTCTAAGATGAAGTAAGAGGGTCAGATGCAGAACCCATGACAAAGGCTGGATGATCTGGACAAATGATCAAATTACATGTTGATGTTTTTTTTGTCATAATTCCTGAACTATCCACCCACTTGCATGTTAAAATGCAAATTTAAAAATAAAATAAAAAATACTCTGATACAGCCACACTGAAGTAACATTAAAGACAGATACAGATGCAGTGTTCTATCTGTTTTCCAGGTGCTGGTGGACGCGTACCCAGACTGAGAATACCAGTGGGAACCGTGGAGGTAGTGGATCAGTTCAAAGATCCACTGTGTGAGTTAGTGACACACTACTGACATATTTATGACGACTACCCAGGGCGGGGCCCTACTACTTGGCCCCCACGTCCTACTTACAATACTATGGAGGTAAGGAGCGGTGCCTGCAGAAGTAAAAATGAAACTTAAAACTCATTTATCTTTTCTCTACCTCCTGAAGCTTCACTTTTAAACCGTACCTCTAGAAACACTGCAACATCAGTGTCCACATTAGTGTTTCCTCTGTCGTCTACATGTTTGGGATTATTTGTCCAGTGTGATTAATTAATAGCAGCGCCCCCTGATGGATTGATTTAGAAAAACTCATTCCAACAGATTAAATGTCAGTAGCAGCACTTTTTAAAGGAGCCAACAATTGTAATGGGATTACAAAGTACTCAGATCTGTTCTTGGTTTTGCCAAGTACTCAAATAGAAGTACTTGTAGTGGTGCAAAAAGGTTCATAGTGTCTATATTTTTATAGTTCATTTTGTTTTTGTTTTTTTTCAGACACGTAAGTAGTTTTTTTCTACCTGACATGTTTCACTGGAAACACTTTGTCTTCCTCAGAGGTCAACAAGAACAAGAAGTACTTGTACTTGCACTGGGTCTTGAAAAAAGTGGTACCGGTGCTTCCCTAACAAAAATATAAGACTGTTGAATCCTGACTGAAGGACTGGGCATGGACCAAGAAGTAACCTGGTAAATTTGGAAGAGTCTGGAATAATTTCTCTTAGTCCTAAAGTTAACTTTAGACTTTTACTGTAGTAACAGTTGGAGCAGGGAAAGGGGGGGGGGGGCATATATTCATAATTCATAAAAGCCCATTCCATCCATTTTCAACCCTGGAAGTACCAGCTCTGTAGTTCAATTCTGAAGACACATGACTCCACTGAAGTCACTGTAGGTGTAGAGGTTTTAATGGAGCAGGTAATGGAGTTAACCCTTCGTAGAGGGGGTGGGGTCGTTATGTAACACAAAGAAGTCCAGGGCTAGTGTGCCCCATGTATTTGTGTTTATTCTCTTTGTCTATGTTATTTCATCCCTTCCTCTGACCCTTTTGTCTAATCTTTACCAAGCTGTTTTGTGTCTAAACTGAAGCTGTTGCATCATCTCCATGTGTAATGGTTTCTTTGTGGGTGAAGAATACTGTGAAATGATAAGAACAGTGGATTACATCGGTCTTGGTGGAGGTTTGTGCTCTGAGTGACCTTCTGTATGAACCTATGGACTGTACTGACTGTGTGTTATTCTTAGAGAAAGACTTTAGGTGAGCCAAAAACTTTAACTAGTATTCTGTAGTCGTCACCCATAAAGATCCAAACAGTCACTGGCAACTAAATCTACTGATGTTAATGTTTAACACTCCTGAATCACTCCTGTCAATACATGTGAATAATAGGTGTAAAATGCAGTTTGTCATCTTTTCATGGTCATGGTCTGTAGTGAATGTGGAAACATCATTATGTTCTACAACATTGGTTCACCAGTAAATCCCATGGAGTTTGAAAAATGATAGGGACACTTTGTTTATGTTCAAGTATTGATATATTTGATGATGTCATTTTTTTCATTTTTTGCTGTTTCTGATTTAATAGACCTGTAATTTAATAAGCTTTTATAAACATTAACATGATCAAGAATTTAGATACAGTGGACCCCCACCATACGACATTAATCCGTTCCAGAGTTGAGACCATAAGGTGAAATCATTGTATAGTGGACAATATAAACCTATGGTAATTATGTAATGCGTGCAAAACCCCAGGTATATTAAATATGAGTAACACAATAAAATAATAAGTACTACTTATACTTTACTTCTTTATTATCTCCAGCTTTGTTTCCATAGTTACCATTTTTTTACTTCTCCCTTTAATATTACTCACAATTTTGGGACCCATGCATACAAGTCTGTACGTAACGCACACTAGATCTGAACTGAGCGAGCGATAAATAAAGAGAGAGAGAGGCAGCATCTCTCTGGGGCATTGTGGGAGGGGTTTTGGCCAATAGCATATCAGCATCTTAGTGACGCCGACAGTCGTACGCACGCACACCGACCACCAAGTTTGAATTTTTGGCCGCACGAGAGAAATTGTTGTTGATGCCATAAGGCGGGAAAAATGTCGTAAAGAAAAAACTGCATAATCCCACATTGTAACATATCGTAACCCGGGGGTCCACTGTATAGGGAAATACCGGATTTTGAGGACAATATTAAAATAAATGGTTATAAATCAGTTTGAAAAAGGTGAAACGGAGAAAACTTTATTTGTGAACTACCATAAAAGTAGCACTGGATCTTTATGGGTTAATTCAGGAAGTTACTGTATGTTTTAAATAGTGCGAACCGACAGGGTGTGTTTATTTTCTTCCAAGCTGTAAAGCTCAGTTGTACCTTCATACTGAGGTATGTTGAAGGTCCCAGGCCGCTGGAGCATGAGCTGCAGCTTTATTCCCATCCCTTCACCTTTCAGGCCAGTGTGTTAAGTCCGTGCAGCAGCTGTTCAGCAGGTCTGTCTATGTATCTAAGGGTAAAGTTTCCTCTTGACGCTGCAGATGATAAAAATCCACTGCTCACATATTTCACCACTGCTACTAAGTGGGTGATCTATCATGGCTGAGTTATGCAATATCACACACACACACACCTACACATACACACACACACACACACACACTCGGGCAGAAATCATAACAGTGATGGTGACGGTGATGCAAGAGATAAAGGAGCAGTCCGCATATTACAGCATGGCAGCGGCCGACAGGCGGTGACAGCCACGAGAGAGAGAGATTATTGGAACACACACACTCACAATCTCTTTCTCTCTCACACACACAGAGACACTCAGAAGGTGAGATATGTCTCCAGCATAGAGACGTACTCTGCTGTAATCTCTTTGTCTACAAGATACACTTAGATGGATGTTACAGGAGAGAGAGTGTGTTGCCATGTGTTCCTGTCTCCAGTATGTTGAACCCACTGCCATCTTTAATATATATTTTATAAGGGTGTAATACTTATTCACTTCATTATATTTGCCAAGTGCTGGGTATTTTAAATCATGGTCTTACTTAAGAGACATTTGACTTCCCTCCAGTCTCACTGAATGTAACATGAACATACGGATCCACCTCTAAATCCACATTATAAAACAATGCCTCTGAATATGTGAAGAAATTTAAATGTACAAATGTCTTTTTTATGTCTAATGTGGAGCTGAAATGATTCGTTGATTAATCGACAATTATTTGATTACAATTTTCCTGAATCACAGCTTTTTTTTTCTCCTTAATTCTGCTGCTTCTGCTCATTGGTTCCTTTGTTGTGTTTCACACAGACACAAACGTGTTGAAAACTGCAGCACAGATACTGTCTGTAGATGCCATCTGACTTGTTTGTTGTTGTTGTTGTTGTTGTGTATATACTTTTATTCTGTGGTTATTGTTGTTGTCATTTCTATATAGATGTTTTTATATATCTGTTCACTTACTTTTTGTGATGATTTCATTTAGTTCTGGAATAAAGGAAAACTTTTTTTTGTGATTTTCAAACATGCCTTTTTTTATACATTTACAATTTTTTCCATGAATTCAAATAATCATTTTGTTAAATAAAATCTAAGAAAAGAACCAATATTTCATTCATTCATATTCTGAACTCACTTTACTCACTAGGGTCACGGGGATCAATATTTCAATCAGTTAAAAAATAATCAATATCTGAAACTTTAGACTAATGTACACACTGAAACCTTAAACGTTAGTATCTTTCCTGACTTTCTTGACACCGTACATCAATAATAACAACCTGTGTAGAGGACTCTTGTGCACACTCCTGAGTTCTTCAGTGCCTCTCAGTACCAGCCATGTTAGCTTAGAAAGTGACTGCCAAATTACCAGCTTCCAGCTAAACACAAGCTTCAGCTCCAGGTCCCTGAAGCTCGATGTCACACATTGTACCTTCAAGTGAGAAACTTTAACAACTCTTTCAAAAATGCATCCTAATCAACGGAGTAAATTAACTCCAGACTCATTACATCTGCAGGTATTTCGGGTCCTTGCAGATTCAATCATATGTCCCACACCAAATGAGCAGCAAGAAAGTAGGTTATTCTTCTCCATAGCTGTGCGTTGGAGACATTATCCATGACAATATGTTTTACATAAAACTGTTACTTTGGAAGATACCTATTTCATTTGGCTAACTGACCCTCCACCTGAATAAAGGTCAATCACACTAGAAGCAGAATCAATCTGTCCTTTAGAATCTGCATGAAAGTGTAATAATTTAACAAATATGTTCAGAAACAGTATGTAAAACGCTTCGATGTTATGAGTACGACTGGGTCATACTGCTCCACATGACCAGGGCTCAGTGTTTGTTGTGGTTATTCAAAATTGTAGCTCTGCCTTCACATTTATATGGATAAAAGGATCAGTATATGGATATGGATATTATATGGCTCTAAGGGTCAGTATTACAGTACAAATAACACTTTCATATTTTGATTTAAAATTCATATAAAGTACTTGTGACCAGTGGTGTTCCCCAGGGTCCTATACTTGAGCCACTACAATTTTAAATTTACACTCATCAACATACATAATTATAAGGGAGATTACATATTTTCTTTCTTTCGACCCTAGCCTAAATGTAAATGTAATTTATGTCCTGTTAAGAGTTCTAAGAGATTATACGTTTTGCATATAATCTCAATGTAATAAAATAATGTTGCTCATCAGTATACTGAAACTAGCAAAGAGTCAAACTGTTGATATCAGTCATAAGAGGAATTTTTTTTTTTCTTTCAACCACTAAACAATACCTTGCGGGATGTGACAACAGTATTAATAAAATTTATGTTAGCTAAGTAAAAAAAAAAAAAAAAAAAAAAAATCAACCAGTTTTTCAGGGCTACAAAAAGACAATCAGACCGTGATTTAATGTTAAACAAAAGCCTCAAAGATGAAAAATGACTCACAAAGCATATAGTGATATTAAAACCAAGCCAAGATTTCCAACCTGTCCAGCTTAATATACAATATTGTACATATACTAAGATCAATATGACATCAGTTTCTAATTCTATTTGGTTATCTTTTTTAAATATATTTGGCTGAATATTTTCTTTCTTTGTTCTTTTATAGAACATATCTAATACCTGTTTTATTAACTTTTACTGTATGTTAGTTTCTCCTCTCAATTTATGCAAGGCAGTTTAATTTATATTATTAATATATTACATAAAATGTAATTGTCTTTGAGTATCATAGGACCTGATTGGTTTCGTCTTAATTTTTGCAATTCATAACAATACTTTAGTATGGGACATTTGCTGTTGGAGAAACATGATTATATCTGTTCAGGGTTTCCGTACAAAACAGAGATAATCTAGACATCTTCTATGCTGCCATTATACGTTGGATTTATTATTATGCATCTGTTGTGCTTATTGTTTCCCCATGAGATCTACACCTACACAGTATAAAACTTAGCCTTCATCACTATATTAACATACATAGTCAGTCATTTTTTCTCCTTGTGTTTGTGTAGAACATTTAGTTCAGTTAAAGGCAGGGACTGAACATTATTTAAGGCCATTGTGTGATAAACGAGTCACAATGAATATCAAACTCAGTCTGAATGATTGTATGATGTTATTAGAATGCTTCGGGGGTGGGATAAGCTGTAACAATGATTCAGTCAGGCCAATTTGAAGAAGTGAGGAGTGGTTTGAGTGCATCCTGAAAAATAAGATGTTTTGGAGGAGAAAAAAAATCCGATGGGTTCATCCAAATTTTAATAGGCCATTATACTACATCTTCAATGTTGTCTCATCAAAGTTTATAGAGCAGAAATGAGGAAATAAAGCCTAGTGGGCAGGGTGTATTAAATTAAAGATCCAATAATGGATCAATAGTAGCTCTTGTTTCGTGATTTCTATTTTTAAGTTTCCAAATAAACACATTATAGGTTAGGCTGTACTCTACTACAATGTAGTGTAATATTTCAAATAATATATGCACTATAATTACATTTTGATTTAGGTTTTTAATATAAACTGGCACAGAGGGTAATAAAATGAAGTAGAAGCCATATTATTATTATTATTATTATTATTATTATTATTATTATTATCATTATTATTATTATGTTTTGCTGTTGCTTAGTGACCTATCACTGTTGTGTAGAAATGATCCAGGAAGTAGCCCTGACCATAAAGTGGTCTTAAAACTGTGGCACAAAAAACAACATTCCTGTTTTGCTCTCTCCCTCCCCTCAGTCCCTCTTCCACACAAACACTGAGCTGTCACAGTGAGCCAGTCATCCTGTAATGGCTGCCACTGCTCATTGTTCACATCCTGCTTTGTCTTCAGCGCCATTTTGACTCTGCGGGAGGAGGAGCAGCTAGTTAGCATCACATTCACACACACTAATGGCAGCTAGCTGTAGCTGCTGCTGCTAGCCTTTCTTCACCACTATCCCACAGGGACACAAATAGCTTGTAGCCTTTATGATAAGCTGAAGTCAAAGCTCTCACACGACTAACAGAAGGTGAGTTGTGCCAAAACGTGCTTAGTTCAGTGTCTCACACACTATCATTACATGCCTATACACACACACACACACACACATTATAAACTATGGGTTTTCTCACAGGGTGTTTTTATTTGCTCTTGGTGGTGGGCCGTGCTATGCTAACCTTAGCTCCTACAGGCAGTGGGCTAAGCTAGCTCTAAAAGTGCCAGGCAGCAGATGGTTCTGCCATGGCCTCTCAGCCTGTTTTTCTTCTCTTTATTATCAGCTCTGGAAAATATCTCATTCTTTCAGGGGTTATCTTTATGTAAACATGCAAGCCACACAATACATGGCCATTTGCTCTATGAGTTATATATAGGCCTGCACTGTAGTTATGTGGGAAAACAAGACAGAAACCAGATTTGTAACCTGCTTTTAGTTCTTTGTCCAAATGATAAGGCATTAAAATAAATCCAAGATCAGCCTGTAAAAGAAGGAATTATAAAAACATAAAGTTGGAATTAAATTATCCAAGCAAGCAAGTTAAATAATAACTCAATTAGTCACACATTCAAGTTAATGAAAAATGTAGGCTATTTTTTAGGCTACTTTATAGCTATGAAGTGATTTAGAATGTCTGTAACAGGCCTTTTCAGGGATTTTAACAACCTTTTTTTTTTTTGCTATGAAATATAGCCAGCATTTACAGTAAAAAAAAATAGTTTTCAAAAATATAAACTAACGTTTTTTTTTTTCTATTTGTAGTGACCTATTTAAAAAGCCATAGCCTACTGGAAAATCCTAGTCCTTAATTCAAACTCTACACAATATAAAAAGAAAACAACATGGGCCACATTGTAAATGTTTCTGTTTTTATTATTATTATTATTATTATTCCACTATGAAAATATATGTACAATAAATAATTTGGATTTTCACTATTAAAGAATCTCAATAAATAAACTAGGGTCTAAACTCGGGTTCAGCAGGGCTCCTCTTTTGTCGCCTTCAAAGAGGACGAATTCATTCTCCACTTTTGTCTTTTTTTTTTTTTATCTTTTCCCCTAAAAGCAGTCCTTGTATCTGCACCTTTAGACTCCGTGAACAGTTCCTGAGAAGTTATTAAGGGTCCATGAAGCTGCACCGATGGACTAGAAAGCCTAGTGGTAATGGTTTAGAATCAGCGGGAGAAAAAAAGGGAGAAAATATCAAAAACAATTAAAAAAAAAAAAAAAAAAAAGGTAATAAATACCTGGAATTTTAAAAAATGCAGGAGAAAAAAAAAATCCACGACGGAGAAAATACAAAAGACTTCTTCCAATGGATGTTGAAATTAGAAAATAAATTTCACCATCGTCTCTTAAACTAGGCCGTATAATTTAAATAATAAAAAAACAGTAAAATGGGATAGAAAAAATGTCAAAATTAATATAAATTTCATTCTTCAGATGTTTCAGGAATGTTGCCGAGAAGCGTTTCTTCATTTTAGACACAATCCTCCGATTGTTCCTCCAAAGCCCGTTCCGTCCACCCGGGCTTCAGAACCGGTGCTTTCTGCGTTCGGTCCGTTTGTCCTGTTGTTCGGCCTCAGAAGTTGAGGTGCTGCAGGTCGATGGTGCACAGTGTGCTTGTGAACAGGTCGAAGTCCTCCTCGGAGAAATCCACCGGGCTGTCCAAGGAGCTTTGCAAGCTGGGAGACAGGCACGCGTCCCCGGTGAACAAGGTGAGCTCGGGGAGCACGGAGGAGGATGAGGAAGAGGAGGCGGGAGGTGCAGAGGAGGTGGAAGAAGAGGAGGTGGAAGTGGAGATGGAGGAGTCCCGCTGGTCCGGAGCCGCGGGTCCGGCCTCGCTCAGCTGCATCAGACCGGAGCCGTCACCGGTGGAGGTGGATGAGCCGAACACCGGCGGGGACTGACGGGGGGCGGAGGAGTCAGAGGAACCAGATGCCCGCGGCAGATGTGGGCGTTCGAGGCGGCTCAACCGGCCACCCTCCTCGGGCGTGGGCTGCGCATTGTCCCCGCTGTCATTAGCGTAGGCGGCGGCCGAAGATGGATTGCTGCTCCCCGCCTCGGCTTCCTCCGGCGCAGCCGCAGTGTCCCCGGTGCCAGATGCTTCCAGGGGCTGGCTGGAGTACGGAGACGAGGCGTCGGTGCCTTCAAGTGGCTCGAACCCGCCCGGGTCGCCGGATTCGTGGCCTCCACCTCCTCCGTCCCGGTGATGCGTGGTCTGGCGTTTGTGTTTCATGCGCCGGTTCTGGAACCAAACTTTAACCTGACGCTCCGTCAGATCCAAAAGGGCGGCAATTTCTACCCTTCTGGGCCGGCACAAGTATTTATTGAAGTGAAACTCCTTCTCCAGCTCCAGCAGCTGTGTGTTGGTGTAGGCGGTGCGCAGGCGACGGGATCCGGCTCCTCCAGCATCCAGACTGGCCTGGTTGGGATCTGAAAGGAACAGAAATAAAAGGGGTCAGGACAAAATAACCTGCTGGACCGTATTTTTTAATTTGACATTATAATTCTTTAAACTTCAAATTATAGTTCCCTGTAAAACCTCTACAGCTTTATTGAGTGCAAGATTTCCAACCGAGAAATAAGAGTAGAATCCCCCTTGGCTCAAGTGTGTGTAATAAAACAGTAGGCCTAATAAAACACAAAAAGTTTCATAAAAAATACTCTTCCCAATTGCAGTAGCAACCAAAGCCATAACTGTAAAAATGAACCCATTTGATGCTCTAAAAAAACGAATGAACGAAAGAAAAGAAAAGAAAGCACAGATAAAGACAGATGATGCTAATGTCAGAGTTGGCTTCCTTTACTCTGTAAAAGCTTGGAGTGCAGACCTCTGTGAAAAAGCTGCAGCATGTGATTAGAGAAATGCAAAGAGAGGAAAATAAATAAATCATGGGATCGGGAGGAAATGTGCGGAGAAATGTGGGAAAGTCGATGTGAAACGACTGTGGCGGAGTGTGTCAAAAGCAGAACCTAAAGCCTGTTTATGAATGAGATCAGAAAAGGAAAGGAAAGGGGAATACAAGACCCCCTATTAAAAAGGAGCAGGGCTGGGATTTACTATAAGTGGATAAATAGCATACATGTAGCCTATACTATATATATATATATATATATATATATAATTATTTTTAAAGCATTTTATG
>JAPSES010000069.1:16057986-16069321 GCA_029822895.1 Maxillicosta whitleyi | reverse complement strand
ACACACACACACACACACACACACACACACACACACACACACACACACACACACACACACACACACACACAGTAGTGAATACTGAGTCAAACAGTCTCAGGGTCCTTTTTGTGTGTTTGTGTGTGTGTTCTTTCCGACTGTCCTCACACTGTTCAAACAAACCAACCCAGCTGTTTTAAAATGTGTGACACACAGCGGCTCAGAGTCTGGGACATGCATTTTTGTTCAAATATATACCCTGTATCCACGTTAAAAGTCAAGATATGTGAGAACAAAAGTAAAAAAACAAACAAACAAACAAAAAAACAAAATTAAATGGGGACTTTCTCGCATTGCGGTCCACAAATGTAAGAGTAAACCCTTCCAAACTGATAGAGAAAGAGAGAGAGAGAAGTAGATAGAGAGGAAAGAGAGAGAAGAGGGTAATGACTTACCCAAACATAAATAAATAGTGTTCTCCACTCTTATATTTACCCTGTGTCGATGATGTGCTAAAAAGGAACATTAAAAATTTCTCTTTCACATCCTCTCATGTGTTTGTTTGAAGATGTCAACAGCTGGCTGCAAAAGTGTGTCAACGAAATAGAAGCTTAGCTTAGCTTAGCATCTCTGCGTATGAGTGATTAGCTAACAGAACTTAGCACAGATGTGTGTGCTGACTGGGAGCTAGTTAAATCTTTCGAGCTATTAAACCCTGTAAAAGTGATGGGAGAAGGTGGTGAGTGCATATGTATGGGGGAGGGACAAAGAATTGGGGGATTGTGGGTAATGAAGGCTCCCTCAGAAGCCATGACGCTGCCACAGACAACAGAATGGTGTATTAGTAGTGATTCAGTCTGTTGTAGACAGGTACAATACGGTAGAAGGTGAACAGAGGCAGCACAGGAAGAGGCTGGTCCAGTGGTTCTGGAGTGCTTTTGGTGTGTGTGTGTGTGGGGGGGTCTATTGGGTGATCACCGGGATGCTAACACAAGCCATATATTTCTGTAGTCTCTCTCGCTCTCTCTCGGGCTGATGGAGTGGCAGAGCCCTCCACATAGCTCAGCTTAGCTGACAACAACATGTGTTGCCTGGAGGGGGGAAAGAGCTCGGCGTCATAAATCTAAGCACCTCGTTAACTGCCCATTAAAATCTCAACTATTTCATTTACCAGGCAGGAGAGCTGTTTGTATATGTGTTGCATGTGTCTTAAGGGAGAGATTTTATTATCAAAGTACATTTTTAAACCACACACTAGCTCTGACTGAACTATTATTACAGGCTGTTTTCTACTACTTGTTAGCTGAACCAGGCTTCCATTTGTTCCATCCACACAAAAGCATTTTGGAAAAGTCCAATAATGCTTGAGAAACACTTGGAAGAAGCATTAAAAGATAATTCTACAAACTGTTCTTACAGTTTTTGCGACAATTTTGACAAGGGCTCTTGCAGAAAACAGTCTAAATCCTCCTACCCTAGCTTCCTAAAAGTGAACGTTTCTTTTCCTCCTCTTTGACATTAAATGGACTGTCTTTGGGTTTTGCATCAAACAGGATATTTGTCCCCTTGAGCTGAGGGAACCATCAACATTATATAGATGAAACAACTAATCAAGAAAATAAAGAGTGAAAACACTCATTAGTTGTAGAGTTAATACTGACTGAACGGTGGTGCTCCCTATATGTCTTGTTATGGCGTTCAGCTGCCAATATGTTTGTGCACCAGTGCCACCAGACGAGCTCCCTGACATTTATTGTCCTCAGTGGGTGAGAGGACGATTGACTGTGGACCTTGTGTCCTACACCTACACTATGCTTCACTGCCCTGCCCCCAACAAATCTATGTGACTTAAGTATACATTTAATATGAAATGGTTAAAGTCGCTCACTGATAATGTTTGCTAATCATTAAGTTTAGAATGGGCAGTTTAGTGCAAAAGTACTCTCATATGTTCAAATCCTCAAATGTTTCCCACCATGCCAGCATCAAAAACACAAAATAATCAAGTCACTTTAGTTGTAATTAAAGCTGGTAACTGCTAAACACCCATCAGTGTATTTGAATGCAATTTTGAAGAAAAGGATAGAAAAGGTTGATGGAGGCAGCAAATCTGGGGTAAAAAATAACAATCAACTATCTGTTTGTAACAGATTTAAACTTAATTGAAATGTTTGTTTGTTTTTTTATTTTTATTTTTATATTATTGTGCCTGAATAAAGGGTTATGTATTTTTTTGCCACTTAATCAAAACAGTGGATAGAGGCCAGTTGTTGTGCAGGTTCACAACCCCCATTATGACCTTTCACAATAAAATCACCTAATTTATACATGGTGTGACTGAACATCAGCTCAGACTATTTTCCTAAGCAGCAACTTCATAATAGTGTTCACTTCATTCACATCCTGTATAGTGATGCCCTGTCATTTTTCTCTGAACTTGAACATTGTTGGAAACATTTGGTTATATGTAAACACAAAACTTAATAAAATATAAAAGAGGCCTAGTTGTTTTTAGATATGTCAATGTGGAAATTCTGAATACCAGGATGTCAAACTCATTTTAGTTCAGGGACCACATACAATCTAATGCAATCTCAAGTGGAAAAAAAAACAATAAAATAAATGCACAATAACCTATAAATAATAATAAATGTTTTTCGCTTTGATTTACTGTGAAAAACTATAAAAATGTGAATAACCTGAACAAGCATGTACTACCTGTAATTTCTGAAGAATTGCATTCCTTTTTCCACAATTTAATGTCTCAGCTCATTATAAACACAACTTGCAGATCACAGTAGATCAACAAATGCACAGCATATTTAGTAACAAACAAAATATTGTTAAAATTGTGCTTTCTTGAGATGTTTCAGGTTATTCAAATATATTCAGGTTATTCACGTTTTATTGTGAAAGGATAATTTGTAAATGTAAACATTTTCACAATGTAATGTTACTTTTTTAACATGAAACCAAGAGGAAAATTTGGAGTTATTGTTATTTACAGGTTATTATGACAGTATTTTAACTTGTATTGGTCTGTATGTGGAACCTGAACTAAAAAACACAAATTCCTCTCACAGGCCGGCTTGAGACATTTGGCAGGATTGTTTGTGACAACCCTGGTCTAGAAGATGCATTCATCTTTTTCAAATAAGTTTTATTCTAGTGAAAATTTAACTCATAAGTGATCAGCTGTTTCCTTGGCGCTATGTTGCATATTCCTATAAAGTGCAAAAATATGGCTAAAAATAGCAAATGGTAATGTGAATAAATGGTTAAATGTATTGCTCCTGTCTGAAAAAACAAATACACATTTTAGATGGAAAATATTGCCAGAAACCCCTTGTCCTACTCTGCCCATTCCACTAATGTAGCTTATCTCTGCATCTTATGACACTGTGCAGCCTCATTTTTCTATCCTCCATATGGAAACTTTTTCTTTTTTGCGAGGTTCTTTCAAATTCACATGACACTTCTATGGAGACAGGGCTAATGAGAGTTGTGGTTGTAATCGGATCTAATAATGGCAGTGGGAACTGGGTGGGACAGTACAACACCAGGATAGTGACCCCCCCCCCCTTCCAAAAGCACAGGAAAAACCACCGGACTGGTCCTTCCTGTTTCTTCCACCATTTCGTTGCAGCAGTGGACTCCCCACATGTTAGTCTGTTAGTGAGTCGTGTCATGTTATTTCTTGTATGTCGTCTTCTTCTACTTCCTACGTTGTCATTTTATTCCAAACCTGCTACAGGTGAGTGAGCTTGGGTGCTTCCTGGATTCTGCCCTGAGTCGAGGTGTGGTGTGCCGACAGCTCAGTGTATGTCGGGTGTGTGGGGGGGTCACAGGGACCTGCAGGGCCCCCGCCACCCACATGGTGCTGGTTGGTGGCCGACATTGGCCCTGCGCCATTGTAGTCCATGGTTTGGTGGTGGGGTGGCGTAGGACCGAGGTGGTTTAGCCCGTACATGGAAGGCCCCGAGCCAGGCATGGATTCCACGTAGCTGCCGCCCCCCACATACACCGGACTGGCCTGCATGTTGGTGGGTGTCCCATATCCAGCACTATTGGCCTGTACTAATCCATGATGGGGATGAGGATCACCATAGTCCGGGTCTGGAGCACCGTACTTCTGCTGGGGGGGGCAGCCCTTCATGGGGACGTTGGAGTAGGCAGTGGACATGGAGTAAGACACTCCCTGGTGCTTGCTAAAAGAAGGTGGAGATGGGGCGTCATACCCAGCCCCACCTCCCCCACCTCCCCCTCCCATGGGGTGCATTGAGTTGAGAAAGCTGGCGGTGGACTGCATGGGCAGGGGTGGGGAGCCGGTGGGTGATGGTCCTCCAGAGCTGGAGCTCAGACCCTTGGACTTCTGGTCCTTCTTGTACTTCATGCGTCGGTTCTGGAACCAGATCTTGATCTGGCGTTCTGACAGGTTGAGTAAGTTGGCCATCTCCACCCGCCGTGGCCGGCACAGGTACCGGTTGAAGTGGAACTCCTTCTCCAGCTCAACCAGCTGGGCGCTGGTGTATGCCGTACGAGCTCGCTTTGATGACGCTGATGACCCACTGGTAGGACTTTTCTCCCCACTGCTCCCACTGTCAGCTCCTCCTGATGCTGAGGAGACAAGAAAGAAAGTTACGCAAAGGAATGGAAAATCACATGAAGCAAAGTTTACATGAAGGATGAAATGTCATGTTAGGCAAGCCAACTGTCCAAGTGCTACAAGGATAAACATGCATTTTGTTCCAAAGTTGATGGATGTAGTAAAGGAATGAGCCATCTCATTTCCTTCTCATCTCTGTTTAGTGTTGCACATGTGTAGAACCGGCCGGGTAGAAACAGAGGGAAGTAAACACACTTAAGCACTGAAGTGGAAGCATTTCAATCATTCTGGACAAAATAGTTTAGCTGGGTGATGTTAGAGAATGTTGGTGACTTTATGCAATTGTGGGCAGCAGAAAACCACTTCTCAAAACCCGAATTTGGAGCAGAGTCAGGGTATCACACAATGGACTATCCAAGCATACAGCCTTTCTTGAGCTGTGCTCACTACCCTCAATGCTACTGCACTACAATTAGTGCTCACAGATGAATAGCATTACTTAAATAAAGAATAAATATGGAAATTAAGTTTAATTTCACTATTGTTTGGTGTATTCATATAAATGTTTACTGGGCAAAGAACAATTTAATTTCAGTTAAGAAAAGGAAACTAAAGGAAAAGACAAGTCAGAAATACTAGAAATAATACTAAGGCACAAAAATTAGGGAACGCACAAAAAGTTAAAAATGTAGAAATGACAGAGAAGGGAGGGGTTCAGATGAGACAGGTGTGGCAAAAAGAAAGAGGAAATAAAAGCGAATGAGGCTGCATGCTGAAGGAAATTGAAAGGATTCAGGTTGTTAATAAAGCAGAGGGGGGTCTGTGCAGGCTGGATGAATTACCCCTTGATATTAGTTGTCAACACTTCATAACAGTGGCAGTTATTAAGAGGCGGAGGACCCGCTAGTGGCCGAGGGCAGCTAAATTGCATCTTGGCTGGAGAGAAAAAAAAACCCACAGCAAAAACAGCTGCAGGAGGAGGAGAAACCAAGCGGAGGTTACCCCGCCAAGAAAAGTCCAACTCAAATCCCATATATATGACAGTAACTCTGACTACAAATACAGCTGGAAGGTATTTCAAGAGTTCACAGACAGCGGTGAGGAGTGTGAATCCACACTTCTGCTGACAAGGATGATGTTGGGTTAGAAACTTGCCACCTATGGCTCACATAAGTCACTCACAGTAAGTGTAAAGCGTATTAGGTTACTCTCATCATCTCAAATATATCACCTACTGTCAGTTAACTTCATGTTTAGAGAAAGCAGAACTCCAAATTCAAAACAAAAGACATCTGGAGCCTCTGTGACTTTGACCCAATGCAGAAATAAAACATTTGCAAAATAATACCATCTGCATGAGAAATGTAACACTATTTAAGATTAGATTTGTCATTAGTCAAATCAAACTGATAGTACGGAACTTGGCCATGCACACAGCTGGTTTTAGAACACCCGAGTTTTTCCAATTTTCTCAACGTTTAAAGACATCCAATGTCTGTCCTGAAATTGAAAACAGGTAAGTGGTAAAAACGTTAGGTTTCAGACTGGGATCTTTCCCAGGGAACAAGTAATGAGTCATCAGCTTTCACTTTTTCCTCAAGTAATAGCAATAAATGTAACATTTAAAGTTGATGGAAAATCCCTACAGGTGTCCCAGGTGTTGATGTTTTACAAAAAAGCAGTGTTAGAATAGAATCTGTTACTCCACCCTCCGAAGTATTATTTGCATCGCAGGATGTAGTAAATTCTTGGGACAGAATGGACAGAAAAAAGGCAATTAATGACAGACGGCAGATTATAAGTCTTTAGTGAAAATGGATGAGTTCTAAAACTTTTCAGTGGTAGTGCAGTAATTACAGCAGTTCAAGGTTAAGACCACAAGTACTGCAATGAGTATTTACAGCAGACCCATGAGTTTTCTCATCATCAGACTCAACCATTCTCCTGGTATTCTTTCATTGTCACAACTATTTTAATAATAATAATAACTATATTTAGTGATATCACATTTATCTGCTATCAGAGCCAATTGACAAATATATAACCTAGAAGTAAGTACAAGTAAGCTGAATGGTAAACATAGCTTTATACTTTGCCAAGTAAAGGATTTAGAATCTTCTGCATCTTAGAAACAGCAGTTACTAACAAGGAGTGAAATGAAACTCCAGAGGTCATCACAGACATTGAACATCATTCCAAAGTCCATATACTCACTAGTCTGCCTTTACAGTCTAGATGTATTTGACTCTTGAAAATTATGTTATTCAATAGCTGATGAAGAGTTCTTTGGGTTTTTCCCTTCAGGGGTCACCACAGTGAATCACATTCGCATGTGGATTTGGCACAGGTTTTTGCGTTGGATGGCCTTCCTGACCTTGGGACCGGCACAATACTTTGGGAAGCGTAGCATAATAGCATAAAGGACCTTTCTCGAACTGACCATCTTCTGCACCAAAGTCAGTATCGATAACCACTAGGCTGCCCAGTCACCCTAGATTTAACCTAGACTAGGTTAAGTCAAGTTAGGTCAGGTTATATTGAGAGTAAAAGTTCTTTGTAGAATAGGTAAGTGAATAAAGCTGAATTAAGCTTATTTTCTGCATTACTTCAAAACCACATGTTACAATCCCATTGGCTTTTGTCAAGGGAACCGTCGCAATGCTAACTTCTAGGTTAGTCTACAAAAATATGTCATCCCTGCAGCATTGTATAATCTTTCTTAGGGCAGTTCTGCTGAGTGTGAAAGGACATGACATGCTTTTCTTTCTCATGAGCTAAAACAGTTTGAATATCAACAACCACTGTCTCATTTAAAGGCAGCACATTTAAAGGAATAACATAAGGCTTTAGTGGCGGTGCTGGTGATTTTCCATGATATGTTGCTGAAATAACGTGCCTCTTGTGTCTCTGTCTGTGTCTGAGTATGCAGAAGACGGCTCTGTCATGAGTTTGTTTGTGTGTTCATGCTTTGTGAGCGAGCAGCTAGATCCTATCTGTCCATGATTTGATCTCCCTCTCAACAGAATAAAGTGTTCACTGCACTGTTTATTTCTGTGGACAGACACATAATGATCAGAGAGCAACTGAGTTAACCATCACATCATCCGTCTAACCGACATTTTTCTAAGTAATTGTTTCAAATTCTCATCAATAAACTGTCATCTGGGTGCTTTTCTGTGGATACAAACATTTACGTGAATAATAGCACAGAATATTTGTAATCATTGATAACTCCTATTTCTAATAATATGTCTCTCTGACTCCATGATTGTTATTCTGCATGTTATCAGACACACAGATAATATTCAAATTCATCAACCTGTTGTATTTCTGCTCCTAATATGTCTCATTTGAAATGTCTGTGCTATTCTGTCTCTAAAATAATGCTCATTAGTTATCATTCATGACATTTGGATTAATTTTAATATCTTCCTTCTTGCAGCGGACAGTGGCCAAAAGGAGATGGGACAAAGGTGACAAGGCAAACAATAAGCAGAGAAGGAAGGAGGTGGATGTGATGTGATGAGGGGAAAGTATGATGGAAGAGAAGCTACCTGTGTATGTGACAGAAGATCTGTGGCAGCTGATTTTCTGTCAGTAAAAGGCTGTACTGTTACTGTGATGAATCTGGGACAGCTCACTTAATATAAATAAGAATGTTTAAAACTTCTTAACATTTACCATGTCCATCTGCAAACAAATTAAGGATAGGGGTTATATTTGAGCTGTGTTTGAACTGATGTTGCCTTTGGATCACCTCAAATGGAAGAATTTTTACATTAATTTCAACTCATACACATCAAATGCAATAGTCGTGAATCTAAGTGAAAGTTCCATGAAGCTTCACTTAATGTTATGATCCAAACAAAATGGAAAAACTCATTGCCATTGTAGATCTGCCGTCTTTTAAAATGACATGACACTATTCCTCATTAAAAGACAAATGTATATATTCTCCTCTTTCTACTAACTACTGTTTGTCAGCAGATACTTGTGTTCTTGGCTTTAGGTGACCCATATTGACACCATGTAGGTTTGTAGGTGAGAAAAGTTTTTTTTTGACAATCAAAAGTTTATTCCTTGACAGTGCACTTTCACAGGTTTATGGCACTTTCTACACTAAATATGACAAACCCCCACCTGAAAATGACTAAATTAAACATTTATTCAGTAAAACTTCATGGATCTTCCACTTAGAGTTGCACTTGAGGTTGTATCAGAAGAAGTTTATGGCCAAAATGCAAATTTTAGACTACACTTAGACCAGAGTCTTCTGTGTTTATTAAGTAACTAAAGGCAACCCAAATATATCAGTTCAAACATGGCTTAAGTATGATCTTACTAGGTTTCTAGTTCCCTGGTGGATTATAATTACTGAATTTTTGAGGTGATTTTAAGTAAATTTGTAACTTTGGACAGTGCCAGGTGCCAAGTATTTGCTTCTAAATCTTTACGCAGAATAAGCTAATCACTGCTCCCCTTTCATGTGCCTTGAAGTAAGGTAGGTCAAAGGAGGAGGTTTTTTTTGTTTGTTTTTTTTCATAAATAAGAATATTTTAATGAGTCCCACTGTCCATCTACATCCACATTTATTTCTTTAAGTGCCTTGGACGAAACAGATGTGAGTTAAAGGCAGAAAACACCCAGCTTGACTAGTTCCTGGTTGGTCAGCTGAGGAAGTCTGTTTTACTGCAGCAGACCAAGAAGCCTCTGAAATCCTCCAGGGATCTTGGGTTAGAAAGAAGATGGTAATAAGAGAAGTGAAGATGAAGGGATGTGGTGATGTGAAGGAGAATGCAGGGTAGTAAGAAAGAAGATGATAATGAGGAAAGAAAATCAGGGAGAAAAAAGGAGAGGACAGTGGACATTGTAGCCATGTTGTTAGCATGAGGGGAAATCAAAGCAGAAGCAGACAGACCAATAGAGACAAGTGTAATCTAACACACCGTTGCCAGAGTTGTTGCTGGGTGAACAGTTTTTCTGCTTGGTCGTCTGCCGACACTCTTTCATCCAGGGGAAGATCTGCTTGGCCAGGGTTGGGTTGGGGGGCAGTGAGGAGGACGCTGATGTGGAGGAGGATGTAGAAGAGGAGGAATTAGATGACTTATTGGGGCCTGATTTAGAGACTGAGGAGGCCCCAGCACTGCCCCCCGGCTGTTGAGCCCCAGTATTACTGTTGCTGGAGTTGGGGGGCAGTGGAGGGGACACCTGGGAGCTGGGGTGGTGCTCGGGTGGCAGGCTGGGCCGCATACAGCTGCCATTCAGCTCCTTGGTTTTGGCTAGCTGCTGCTGCTGCTGCTGCTGGTGGCTGCTGTTACTGCCCAGCGCTTGTAAAGAACAGGCAGAGCGCTGGTACGAATCCACATCCAGATGGGTCGCCGACTGAAAGGCCGGCTGGTGATGGGACACTGGGACCGGGGCATCATAGCCCCCAAACCCATTGGCGGCTGTAGTTGTCCCCTGCACCTGGTAGGATGAATAGCCACCAAAAAGCGTTGAGGAGTTGTCGTAGTATGTTGTTTTCTGCATTTCTGAGAGAAGTGGCAGCGTCTTCTTGTGCTCCGGTCCTTGCTGACAGCCACTGCCGGAAGACCATTTGGTACCGGGGGTCACGTGACGGTGTCTCTCCAACGGTCCCCTGCAATCTGACCTAAAAGGTTAGGAGAGGCAGAATAAAGAAATGAGAGAGATAAATCCATCTTCCTCAAATGAAAGGCGCCATGACATGAATAGAAACCACTGCTTTTCTTTCCTCACCCCCCCCCACCCCCCCCCCTTACCATACCCCTCCCCTCTGAGCCCAGTGCACAGCCTGCAGATGCTCTTGTGGTGGGGGCACAAGGAGGGCAAACTGTTCCCTCTTTCCCTCTGTACACACACGACAAGACATTTGAACAATTCATGTTAAAGATGGTTACCCTAAATCACTTAGCAATAACCAGGATTATTATCAGCATTATAGGAGAATAACTATTAATTATTTTAACATTAACAGTATCATACCTTACTTGGTAGAGCACTACTAGTATTAAAGTAGCTGTTTTATTCATCTTATTGTTAGAATTCTTAATTGTTTTATGTTATACATTAATTATTCTTACTTTATGTCCAATATGAGATTAACAATTGCATTCATTTAATTTTAACAAATTTTTTTCAATCAAATCAAATACATTTAATGGTTATTTGGAGTATTCATTATGCCATATTCTTATGCTTGTAATTTAATAAAAGAACTTGCTGCATTGGTGTGTTGTAATAAACCCATGTGTCCATGTGTGCAGTTTTATTATTTATTTTTGTGTTGTGTAAGTCCGCCAGTGAACCCGGCCTGTATATTTTTTCCTTTGTGACTGATGTAGGTAGCCTATTTCTGTCACCCTCTGCCTTTTCACACATGATTTACTGTATTCCGTCTGCTCGCTCTTACCTCACCCATATCTCCGGAAACCATCATTGCTGCCGCTGAATAACCAGTATTTTCTATTATTGGATATTTTCTTCTGTCGCTGTAGACATTTTAGACACTGAACGGAGGAATATATAATAATACGACATTTACGTTTTTAAATCGAATAAGCCTAATTAAGAACAAACATAACTGTTGGTGTATAATGGAACCGGTAACGCGAGCAATTTTCTGTGTTGAACTGAGTGCTGTGCAAAATATATTTTTACGATAGATAGATAGATAGATAGATAGATAGATAGATAGATAGATAGATAGATAGATAGATAGATAGATAGATA
>JAPSES010000069.1:16021267-16035625 GCA_029822895.1 Maxillicosta whitleyi | reverse complement strand
TATAAACTCGATATTTAATAGCGTTTTTGTTTTCATGCGCATTAATTGATATTTTGGGGTTTTTTTTTCTTGGTCCCGTTGTCCTGAAGTATTTTTCGGTGTAAACAAACCCGCCTCAAACGCACAACAGTAGCCATTCTGGTTCTATAAACTGCATTTAAAACGTTATGTTTTTCATAGTGAAATAAAAAAACATACGCTTTTCCCGAATTTCAGTGAACGAGTTCTAAGAGAAGTGTAATTAGTGAAGGGTAACTGGAAAAGGAAGGAGAAGGGAGGCCTCAGGAGCAGAAATTCAGCCTCTCCTTTAGCTCGGATAACAGATCTCAGACGGCCGGTGATATCATTTCTCAACACTGTTTCAAATATTTTAAGTATTTCAGCTGATGTGGAGCTATCGTGTCAGACAAAACACACTTAGCAGTGGACACATGCCTGGGATAAGATAAGATAAACTAAGCGCTCCTGCTTTCGCGTTTCTTTAGTCTGTATCATTTTTATGCCAATATGATTTTTTTTTTTTAATTCTATGTCAAGTATGGTTCCATTTAAAACTTTTGTCTCTGTTTGTCCGCAGCAGGCCTGAGTGGCGTTTGGAAATATGATTTGGACGCTTCCCTGTCATCCAAATCAGATATAAGGTCGAGATACCCGGATAAATATATAAATATATGAAAAAGGAGGGGGATATATGTCTCTCCCCCTCTCTCTCCTCTCTTGTCCTCTCTTCGTGTCTTTCTCCATCCATAGAAATGAGGCTGGATATTGTTTTTGACACGGCGGCGGACAGCACGAATACATATTTGGAAACGTGCTGCCATCCTCACTGCTGCTGCCGTTATTATAGGATGGGAAGCCATGCAGCCATTCTAATTTGGTTACACTAAGGTTTACACTGGTAGTGATGGCCAAGTGAGGTGGTAGGGGAGAGAGAGAGGGGGGAGAGAGAGAAAGAGAGAGAGAGAGAGAGAGAGAGAGAGAGAGAGACGGGGATGCGGAAGACAACAGCACTGGAAATATAACTGTTAAGAAGCCTCACTGTCCGTCCGTCCGTCCATCCATCCATCCATCCATCCATCCATCCAGAGCTACAATAAAAACATGTCTATAATTGTGAATGTGTGTATATAATGTGCTTATATATATACACACACAATCATATCATACTCCATACCATCACTATTATTGTTGTACTTATGTCATATCTTGTGGGCCTGTGGTAAATTTCCCATGCTGTGTTCACTGTCTGTATGTTTTCACTTGAAAGCTGACCAAAAATGAATAATTAAAACAATTTGAAATGAATAAATAAATCACACAAGCGCCATCATAATTTCTGTGAGTTTTTGGGTTAGTTGATGAAACTATGCTTGCACCTTTCCCACTACTAAATGAAAAGGTACCACAGCCAGTCCCCAGTTTCTGGTTTTCTCCAGCTATCTACCACAAATTTGATACGATACACATCAATATAGGAGAAAACAGACAAAAAACTTATTTAAGTACCAGATTTAAAGAAGAAGAAGGAGAAGCAGAAGGTCTGATTCCCAGTGAAGGGTTTGAGCAAAGGCAGAGACACTGAGTGCTGACATGAATAATGGCGCCCTGCTCCATTCCAGCAAGCATCCAAAGAAAACACACAGGAAAGAAAAAATGTCGGGAAAGAGAAAAAGAGGGAAAAAAGTTCAAATAAATAAATAAATAAAAAGAATTCAAAGTCAGTGCAGTCTTCTTTTACACACTAAGTTAAGTATTCGAACACCATAACCAGATGAATCATATGCAAAGTATTTTACAGTAAATGCAGGAACAGACTAGTTGACATAATTTAAATTCCAAGTTGTCCCTTAACTCCTGTCAGCGCACAAACCAGGTATATGATGGTATTTCAGTTAAGAGCAACAGCTCAAGGCTAAATGTGCCTGAACCGGTGTCTTCAGCCTGATTCCACCGACAACACCTCCTGGGTAGGCAGATGAGACCCCCCCTCCCTCAGGCCGGCAGGTTCCCTTTTTTATGAGATTTGATGGCAGCCAAGGCGCGCCCCTTTGCCAAATTTAAACAAATCTCCAGTTAATTGGTCGCCGCAGTAATTCAAGACCCTGAGTTAGGAGCCAGCCACTGTCACACTGAGCACGAAATAAAGAAAACACCCCTAGTTATAATTAAGTCTAAGAAGGGGGAAAACGTGGAGGGGTGTGTAAGGGCATGGCAAATGAAAAGATACAGAGAAGGAGGGAAAAGGAGGCAGTGGAATAAACAGAGCCGGAACCCGAGGAGGAGGAGAACCGAAAGAGGAGCCCGTGGCGAGATCTGTTCCTCTTGTTCTTCTTCCTCGTTCCGGTGTATCATCGGTCCATCGACCGTCATTTTTCCCCCTACCGTTTTCCCACAGCAAGAGGGGAAAAACATGATTTATCGCAGGCGACACCATAAACAACAGCACTCTCTCACAAACACACAATGGCAGCCCCGGCCGCACGCTGACACCATGCCTCACTATAAATCAAGAGAAGTAGCTGGGAGAGAAAAAAACACGAAGAAGAAGAGGCGAGAGAGAGGGAAGAGGCAGAGTGGGAGAGAGAGGGATGGACAGGGGAGTTAGGCAGATAGAGAGAGATGTAGAGGCAGACAGGATGATGGGGGAAAGATGGAGAAGAATATCCAAGTGCTTCTTAAAATATCACCGGGTCTGCTCCCTCTCTCTCCTCCCGGTTTGCAGCGGCTGCACCGCTTCAACCTATAAACAATGGCTGATGATGATGATGGGTGGGGGGTGGTGTGTAAACAACACGACAGCACAACATGCACGATGAGAAAACACGGCGAAAGATGGCTTATGTGTTTTTTTTCGGGCATATTTACCACGATGTTAAAAAAGCCTATGATTCACTGAGGAGAGGGATGCGGGCGAAGGCGGCGCAGCGGCTGGAGGATGAGGAAGAAGAAGAAGAAGAAGAAGTAGTGTGGTTCCCCCCATGCAGTTTCCCTTCCTTCCTTCCTTCCGCAATACTCACGGTGTCCACAACGACCCGCAAGACGCACACCCGTCCAAATTTGTTTTATTGCAGCCTTCTTCTCTCTTTTCTCTTCCTCTCTCTCTCTCTCTGTTGGCGTTTCTCAGTGTCTTCTCTCTCCCCCTCTTCCTCTCTCTCTTCTTTCTCTCTCTCTCCCCCTCTCTCCGCTGCTATAGGGGGGCTTGTATTTTTTTTTTTTTTTTTGAAAGGACAGTTGAAATTTCAACGTCAGACACACACACGCCGGAGCAGCACCATACCGAACCGTTATATTCTTGACGAATACATATCTATTCTGCAACCTCTGCATTAATTATTTAATGAATCACGTGACATGTTGATCTGGGCGGGGGGTGAAAGAGACGGGATGGTTGTTGGTGTGTTGGGGGGGTATCCATGCGCCTCTCCTGTTCTTGGGACCCACCCGGATCGGTCCAGGAGGTACCGTGTGGTGCAGGACTGCTGTGTTTGTAAAATGAACATAAAGCGGTGAGAAGACTTGTGTTTACCTTTCAGCTTTATGTGCCACAAAACTCCGAGGCAGAGGCAGGGCCAGGCCTGTGACAAACACGCACAGACACCTTAAATGATGATTGTCACCGTCTATGTTCGTTTTTAAAAAATGACTGCACGCCTCAGACTCTTTCTTTGTTATTCCTCACTGTCATCTCTTTCTCAGTTCGCAGTTAGTCTGCAGAACAAGGGGGTATTCCGAATACTGTCTCCTATCACAGCTCACTGTATCTGTTTTGGCAAACACTATAATTTCCCCCCCATTATTTCAGCCTTTACAATGATGATGACAGCTTAAAGCACGGACATGTTTTATCTGTAGGAAATACGCAACATTTATAGTTCTCATTCAGTCATATTTGAACTCCCTGCAGCTTAGAAAAATATTTATCAACATCAAGACTCAAACAACTGTTTCACACAGATAAATGTATGTTTAGCTGCATCGACAACTGATATTTACGGACAAAAAATTAATTAATCTCATTTATTATTATTATTTTTACTATATGCAGAAAAAAGTGACCGCTTTGTACGCGCATTATCTTATTAACTTGTCCTCCTCCTGGGGGCTCCAGCAGGAATTTATTTAGGAAAAGGTGCAATTTATTTGTTTGGAAGGTTGGGTAAGCTAACGGACAGACAGACAGACAGGTAGAAGAACTGTTAGAGAAACAGAAGGAGACAAAGAGAAAGGGAGAGGCTCACGAGACCGTCCAAAGGAGGCGCAAAGAAGAGACGGAGAAAGAGAAAGAACGGACAGACACCAACCCCTGCCGTGAGGCCGTGCAGGGCCCGAACAATAGGACCTGGAACCCCTGTCTGAGCTCCAGCTCTGTCTCCCGGTTCCTGAGCTGGAGTCGCCTCAGAACAATGGAGCTCGAGACTCTTTAAAAAGAAAAAAAAATGAGGAGAAGAAGCAGCTCGGGCTGGGATGCTGGAGCTAAACCTAGCAGCTGAGAAGCTAACAAGAAAGACTTCAAGGTCAAACAATGAACCAAAGCAGCTTCTCCTCCAACACCAGAACCAGAACCACGTCAGACTACTGGAGAATACAACTCTCACAATAATAGGATGCTGCTCTATGCCAAGATAATCCTGTTTTTAAGTGTGTTATATGTATCAATTAAAAACAAACTCAATCTGTTTATGTTTTTCTTTCTTAATTTTAAATAGCACTGAAGCCATAACGATGTTCAATATCAAATGCAATTAGCCAAAATGACTTTCTCCTGAGATACAGAGGCCAGATTGGAGTTGTTTTTTCCTCAAATATATTCTACAAGATGACAAAGGCAGAAAAATAATCATCAAGTAAGGAACACATTTAGTTGTAATTCTATTACCGATGTAACAGTTCTGTAGCAATTAATTTGTTACTTGTTTCTGACGGACTAGGGGAAAAAAAATATATAGGCTAAATATAGCCTCTAAATAAAAAATAAAGCAGAGATAGAGTTCTTTCAACTTGCATTCCAGGCAGTACGGCGGCTCCCTAAGATTCAACCCACAACAAGATTGAAATCAAACATTTGTGGTGGTGATGATGGCGTCTGTAATGATGGCCATAAATTATAGCAATCACAGTGTGAAACAGCAGCTAAGATAAGTAGCACCGGAGACCTGGGCCGGCCTGACAACAGCAGCACGACTCAGCTCTGGAAATTTGGCACAGGCGCACAGAAAGCTATAAAAAAAAAAAAAAAAAAAACATCTCAACAATCTAAACATCCGAATTATGATCAGCGTCAGTTCAAGCAGTAATAAATACTGGTTGGTTCACAGTGGTGACGATTTAACCAAACCGTAAAGACCAATAGTTATATCTGAGAAAACGCAAAGGAATTAAATATTATAATTATAATTATTATAATTATCATTAATAATAATAATAATAATAATAATAATAATAATACATTACATGCCAGAGAATATCAGCGATAGTTTAAAGATACACTGACAAAATAACGCCCATTCTCCGTTATTAGTAAATGTATCTCCTACAAATGAGGAAAAAAAATAAGATATTACCCATATAATATGCATCAACGCAGAATAAATAACACCATGAGGGTTATTATAAAGGTTATTTCAACATTCACAATCTAACAAAAACCCCAAAATGTGATGGGATTTTGGAGCTTTTTGAGATCATGGGGGTCTCATAGTCCATGATGGATTAAGACAGGTAGATTCTTCCTTCTCGTTAAACATTAACTAGGCTTCAAATTTGAAAAAAAAAGAGAGGGAGAGAAAGTGGAAATGTCTTTTTGTTAAGATGTAGAATGGCTGTAAAATTAAAGTGTCCGAGACCTGATGTGGTGTGCTCCTGTTCGTTTGAAAGCCTATAAATGACTATATTCTTATTATTCTTATCATTCTTATAATAATAATAATAATAATAATAATAATAATAATAATATTTATTATTATTATTACTATAGACTGATCACAGTGGTAAATGAATAGACATAGTGAGTTGAGAGAGGAGGAGAGAGAGGGGGAGATTGATTTACCACGCGTCGACATCTCGCCTTTTACAGCGGCTCGTAAATCTGTCTCACGACGGCAGCACGAGCACAGCCGGGTTTTGAAATATATTCTCCTGCGCGAGACGTGAGGTCTTCCCCCCGTTGTGGGACTGCACCGTGAGACATCCCCGGACGCCCCGAGAGCCGCGTGGCGGCGCCGGTAGAAGCCCAAACTCCCCTGGTGCTATTATTTTTACCATCACCCTGTGTTTATTTATTTTTGTTGATAAAGACAAAAAACATAAGTCACTAACCCACAGGCTACATAAGATTTTAAAGAGTCTAATTAACATCTTTAAGGAACTGCTGCGTGTTTATCATTTACTAATGAGAAGGCCAGATCCATAATTGATATTGTAATCATATTTCAGATCCGTCTTTGTGTACTCTTAATAGGCTGCTGTTGACTATGTTGTTGTCAGCCACGACAGGATCAATGACTTGTGAGCAATGTTCAGAATGTGTCTCCATTGTTAACTTCAGAATGGCAGAGACAGAGCCTGCTGCGTTACAGTGCAGATCCATTACACCGAACATGTTCGACTGTTTAGTGCATTTACTCTCCACATGTTAGCTTCAAATGTCAGGTCACAAGTAGCAATATGATACAATAAAGCAAACACCATAAAGTGTTGCAGTCACACTTTTATTGCTTACAGTGTTCATGAGGTTTGAGTGACCTGATGTTGAGCTTCAAAGCGCTGTGAGGTTTAATGTCAACATAAAACATAAAAGGACTCACTTATAATGAATCACTCCAGTGAAAAGTTACCCGTCATTCTGCTCTTTAAGTAGTTTTTTTTAAATAAAACTTTATTATCGAGATAATGGGGAAAAACCCCAAAAACCTAATTTACCTTGTTTCAGTAACTAATATATTCCTATGATTAGGCCTCTGTGAGTACTGTTTTGTGTGTTTGATTTTCTGGTATATTCGACATAACGGTCAGCATCATTACATGGACAGTGATAAGTGAAAAGTAACGTGGGCAGTGGAGTTGTTAAATACTTTACTATCAGCAATATAGTGTATTTTACTGGCCTAATGCCTTGCCATTAGTCAAACAGGCCGCGGAAGCCTATTTATCACTCACATCTATAGAATATGAACTGTGCTGTGACACAAAAAGACACGTTCGTCATGACGCAGACCTGATTGTCTGTATTCAATAAAAGCATAAAATTTTACAATAAATAAATACTGGTCAATTCACTGCGAGTTTTAATTTATACTGATTGCTTCACTGATTTGATTGTATTACGCACTTGTATAAACCCTTGAAATTGAATAAAACTATTTCTAAGACAAGAAAAAGTAAAACTATTTTATTTATGCACGTAGGCTACTTTCTTGCTATTATTTTTTTCATCTTTTTTTTTTTTTTTTTTTTTTACAAAAAGGGAATGGAGTCTAAAGGTTATTCCTTCCTGTGTATTATATACAAAAGGCTCTTAGGAGGTTTCCTAGAATATGTTAATCCGCTTGTTCACGAGTTAATAATTTAAAATAACTGTTAATTATTAATAAATAGCCTTGTGTTGTGCTGTAACAGCCTGACCCCATGTGAGTGCTCCAACTTGGCCCCATCATTTGGCTCTTCTGCTTTTAATACTTAATACGTGTCTACTTTTAGACGGCTCGCGTGCTCTCCTTTTCCCGCGTACACATGCGCTCTCGCGCGCACACCCAGTAGCCTACTGAAAAAAGCTCTGGCAGCCATATATCTCTGGTGACGACCTCCTCCTGCAGTCCGTGCGCCTTCCACCGTGACCTCCTCGGCTCCTCGCGCTCTCCGGAATAATAAATTTCTCGGGCAACGCGGCTGTAACGAGCGCGAGGGGGAGCGAAAACAGGAGAAGGGGGAAAAACGCGCAGGGCGATTTGTCTGGCAATTAGCAAACCACCGCGAGACTCCCCGGGCCAGAGAGAGAGACAGAGAGAAGGAGAGACCCGGTCCAAGTCCTGCTTGGGGTTGTTTATTTCCTGTCTGAACACCGGTTCTGTGTTGGACAGAAGCGGCTCTCCTCACACGCACGCGTAATCCCACCGTTTCCTGTGTAAAACTGCTGTTGAAACATCATCTCCATCAGCTGCTTCAAACTTTCAGTGACAGCATCAGTGTACAGCAGTTCAGCACAGAAGCCCCTCTGTAAAGCACAGGTCAGAGCTGCGACCCCCGACTCACCCCTGTAGGTTCAGGTTTTTACTGCATTTATTTAACTGCTAATCCCACTGAGATTACAAAAACAAATACCTTTTTTTTTTTTTTTTTTAGAACGGAGAGGAGCATCATGGGACGGCAGTTAAACCACAGGGGGAAAAACTAGGGAAAACAGGAAAACTTCAAATCACAAGTAACGTGTAGTTGCACTGAATGAGCTCAGTGGGTGGTTTTGTAGAAACTGAGCAGCAGGAGTTTTAATTTAACAAGTGTGTTTTTAATGAACCTGCATGTGCTCCGGGCACAAATTAGATTTAGATTTAGCCCATTCAAGGTTTCAGGCTGAGAAACTTTACAAACAACTACATCTCGTTTCTGTTTAAGTCAATGAGGAGTAAAGAATTAAAACCACTAAGGCTCTCATTTAGGTTTAGCGCATATTTATACGAATAGGTCACGTGACTTCCACATGAATCAACAAACTGCTTTGTTAAGTCTCATAAACATCATCCCTGTCAAAACTCTACTGCAATGATCACAAAAGTCTCCCCTTATTCAATATTAACATGTTTAAATCTATCTGCTCAAAACTATAATTAAACTGCCAACAAACACTTTGCATAATAATGTGCTGTATCTTAAGATAACATTAATTATTTTTTTTAACCATAACCCAATTATAGCCTATTACAAAAGCAAATAAAGCCAATTGTAAGTTTTTATGAACAACCTAAAATCCTAAAAGATGGACTGATATTGTCATTGACAAACCATCAACTATTGGTTTGTTCTTGTATTTTTTTTTTGTATTGTTTTTTTTAATAAACTGTCATAGTTTGGAAACTATTTTGTGTCAGTCAAGTAGATTATACTCTGATTTAAATCCTTAAACATAGATAAACACCCACAGAAAACTTACATTTGTTTGGCTCCTTTCTGGCTGTGAAACATTCTTATTTCTTTAGTTGAACAAAGGTGTTTTCAGACACTTCAGATGTGATCTGTTCCCTCTGATAATAATGCATGTCATTGTATTGCCAGTACTTCTGTGCTTCTAGTGAAATGAGTCAGGTAATGGTATATTACACAGCAGGCATGACACCGTGGTATCATATTTACACTTGTACCTAAAGATTTTTAACAATCCCAAAGGTGCAGTGACCTCTGACCTTTTCATCTCTCATGTTAATGTAAATGATGGTATTGATCTCATCCGCTTGAGTGGGCTTTCTCTTGTTAGGCTCACAGAAATTACATGACATGGGGAGACTGATGGAGAGCTGTGTTTGGACACTGAACCACACTGCTTTGTACAGTATTCATGTGAAATATATAAAGGAACATTCTAATTTGGATCCTGGTAAAATTGAACTGAAACTATTGTCTCTGCTTCATAACCACTTTCTGCTGCACGATGCAGTGGAAGTACATCAGGGAAAGCTCCTGTAGTTGGATTTATTTAAGATGCAAGGTGAAGAACTTCAGTATACAGCGTTTGGCATGAGTGTAATACAAATATGTGTAAGGTAATTAAGAAAACTAAGTTACTCATCCTTAAGAACAGCCATTAGCCCCAATGAGAGGACCTTTAGCCCCAAACAGGAACCATTACTGAGTCTAATCAGTATTCTGTGTATGCTGTGTAGGATTATAACCAGAGATATAGACACTTACATGGATCTATACGTCAGGTAAGATGAAACATAAATCTTCAGTGGTTCTGGAGTACATATAATACTATTAAATGTTTCATGGATCCAAAGGGTTTGGTAAAATACAAAATAGGAAAAAGCATCTGAGCACTCGAAAACATCTTGGCAATAAAGACAGATTGGAACCAAACTAATCAACAGTATCCCCCCATCTCCCCCAATCCCCCCTTATGCCACTGTCCCTTTGATTAATCAGTACGCCCAGGCACAGACACACACACACACCCACCACTCCTCCCAGCTGCAGGTCAGATTACCAGGCTGGAAAATGACCAGCAGCACCAGCCAAATGCTGCTGAATAGTAATGGCTGCAGTTCAATGAATAGCACAACCAGTGAAATGATCAGCATTCTACATTTAATTTGACTTCATCCTTTTAAATTTTTCCTTTTTTTTTTTTTTTAATGTGAATGACTTTGCCAGAGCATGTCAAAAAAGAAAAGAAAAAATCAGTGCCATGTTTTGTTGAACTAAGTATGTCCTGCTCCTATTTATAACTCAGTGAATGAAAAGGTTGGGAAGTTGAAAACACTGCTCAGCAGCTTTTCAGTAAGGCAATCAGGAGGGGAAGGCTCTGTTTACACTCAGGGCCCAGTCTGTCTAAATACTGTTTGAGCCTGTCTAAAAGGCCTGCCTGATCCGATTCCCCTTACAGCAGATATTACAACTAGACCCATGCATAACTTACATTTAGAGTGTGCAGACCTTAGATGGACTAAAACTGCTGACTGCTGATATGGGCAATAAGCAATAATGATCATTACTGCAATATAATTTAATATTGAATTAGTTATCATTAGTGCTATGTACTCTATTGTATTTTGGGGTTATAAGATTTATTTGTCACATGCACAGTCATAGACCTGCATAGTACCATGTATTCACCAAATGTATTCAGTTTACATTTACAACTAAAGGTGTTTGTTTTTGTCAGTGTTTTCTTGTTTTATGTAACTACAGTCATGCAGTTTGATGTTGAAATAATATTTTAAATTAAAAATTGTTCTGTATGTTACTCCTCTATATTTCTGAACCATATCACATTGTTTAGTGAGATTTCATCATGTTTTGATCACAAATAAAAATGCAATCACCTGGTTTCTTTGACCTTCAACAAGGACTGAGCCAGTCCTTAAACTGGGAATGGTTTATTATTAAATGACATTAAACCTTATATATGGGTAATATTATTGAAGATAAAGCATAAATACATATCAGGGTTGTATTAGTATTGCTGGAACAGCCGCAGAGGGATAAACTGAGGCGCACACCAAACTATCTGAAACTGTGTTTGACACTTTTATTTCTGTTTCATAATACAGAAGTTCCATTTAAAAAAAAAAAAAGTCTTTCGTGCAACGATAATGAAATATATAATACAGAATACAGCAGAAAATTCTACTCCCGACGCTCACCCCACCCCATGCACCCCAGCAGCAGCAGAGGTGAATGCAATTGGAAATAACCAATGGTGACACCCCCACAGTGACACACCCCTCACCCCCGCACCAATGCAGTGTACAGACACGAACCGAACCCACGAATACAAACAGAAAGTTTGGCTCCTACAAATATATCAGTTAAAGCCACACGGGTATACATGTGTAGTTGTATTTGCACATTTTCCTTTCTACAGACTTGACAAAATTTGATTATGAATTCGTAAGGAAAATTAATGAAATTGATGTTGGGGAGACCAAATGGTGACTTTCTAAAAGCTTATATAATGACTATATTTAATTTTTTCTTATTGGTAGAAGGTGAGCTTTGCAAATGAACAGCCAAAGTCACAAGTAAAACTAACTATACACTTAAATGTCCACTTTAATGGACAAATCTGTTAAAATCTGGAACTGAATATCAGGCTAAACCTTTTAAGTCTGGGTAGCTGTGGATACAATTTTAATTTTTCTAAAGTATTATTTTCCTTCAGACTAAGTTATGCCAATTTAATACTAGACACCAGCTGGAACCAAATTCTGCTGATATGATATGATGTGATATGAGTTTGCAAAATGTCTCATCAGTGTAATTTACAGATCAGTCTCTACTTGTAACACCTTGAATTTCTTCAACTAGAAACAAACTACAGTTGTTAACTTTGTACCTGCATGCTCAACCAGATTGTCCTTTTACTTACAAAACCTAAATCATTCTGGAATCCTCCGACATCCTCCGATCCAGGAACTTAAGTAGAATAACTGTTTCATAAGCTAAAAATAGAAAACACTATCACGAGTCAAAGTGAAGCTGGTACATTAGACTGATGATACTGACTTTTAACATTTTTCATTTATTTGTGAGCTCACCGGTTCAAATCAACCCATTTTAATTGTACAACACAGTATCTGCCAAGACCCTGAACATGTCATGTTGCGTGTTTATGTCATTTAACCACAAAATAAAACTAGCTTTAATAGCTGGGGCTAAAGTTCGCTATTCTACATTTGGACCTGTGTAAACAGACTGCCAGTCAGCTGTGGCCCACGCATGACCCCTGCCTATAGGAGGAGGCTTTACTTGAGCTTGTCTGGTGGTGCACTGTCACCCCGGTGCCCGACAGATACAGTGCCCTGAACTCGGCCTGTTATGACTGAGTGGCCCGGGGGGTCCGGAGGTCTGGGAATGTCCAAGTGATGTGAGGGCTCCATCAGCCTTGAGAGGTCAAGGGGGACCCAGAGTTGGTGGGAGTATGGGAGCAGTGTGTGTGTGCGTAGGAGGTGGGGGGAGAGGGGGTAAACACGGGTCAGCCTCTGGCTTCAGAGCCAGTGGACCTCATCGGTCAGAAAAACGTGTCCCCTGGTTGAACCCTCTCTGGCCGCAGCTTGGCCATTCCACTGCCCCTGCATGGCCATCGATTTTTCCCCCTCTGTGCCTTCCCTTCGATACCCACCACTAATATTTCTGACATTAGTTTCTCTTACTTCTCCACGCATCACATAACGCCACGGCCTGAGCCCTGAGAGGCCGGAGAGTGTCCACCACAGCCGCTACCCCTTTCTTTTTAATCCCGGTCGGATTGATTTCTGAGGGGTCAAACAGAAGTGAATATGCGTCCTGAGGGCCGCTGCTGCTCGGCTCAGCAAATCCCGGAGGCCGGAGCGGACTCAGCTCGACCCGCCGATCGTTCGCAGTTCATTTGGAAAGCCTCGCAGATCGTTTGTTTTCAAGCTAAATTGTTTTGAAGCGCAACCGAGAGAGTATCCATTAACCAGCGCTCCCCTAGTTCTTTTAATTTTTCTTTTTCACCCTCCCTCTGCATCTCTCTCTCCAATTGAGCGCCGTATTTTTCATATTCCCACGGCAGTCTCTGTGTTTGCACCTGGCTGACAGCGTACACGCGCACGCACACAGTATCTCATTAAAAGCTATAGGCCTTAAACCACTGCAACACTTCATAACCAAGGAAAGCCAAGACAAAATGCATAATAAGCTCTGGATGAACCAGGAATTATTCATATAGGCTACTCTGTCATACATTAGGCACAGCATTTCTGAATGTTTTCCTGTGGTGATATGAACCTGGAACCAAAAGTCCTGTTCAACCCAGAAAATTGAATTCACACACTGAGCATCTTGAAAAAAAAAAAAAAAAAAAAAAAAAAAAAAAAAAAAAAACAGGTGCCAATATCCCGTGCGTAAAACGTCAATGATACAGTGATGCACAGATGAACAGAAGGAAAATGGTGGAAACAGTTGTAAAAACTGTCATCTGTGACTGTATGTTCCTCGAATCCAAACACCCACACCCACACAGACACACACCTTCCAACACAAACACCAAAAGTCTGAAAATCAAAGCCCCGAGGCCACACATGCCCCCATCTCCTGACCTCGCCAAATGCGCATGGGGCAATAAAACCATAAAAACGCCACAGAGCCATCACAAAACAGCCAAGCAAGAGAGTCAGCGATAGAAACGGCAGGAAAATTCAATTCCCAGGCCTCTTTCTTACCTTAGACGACATCACTTGCAGCAACCCCTGGGCCATCTTCTTCTTCTACGCTGTGAAGCCTCTCTGACTGGTTTGTTGGCTGATTCTTTGGAGGGATTTCCTTCTTTCCAATAAGGAGGAAAAAGTTTTTTTTTTTCTTATGCTAGGATACTTGTGGGGTGTAAAAAATAGCTGGGTGGGAAGGGGAGGGAATATATGGGTGTTTATGTGTGAACAAAGTTGTGTGCGTGTGAGAAAGGGGGGAGGAGGAGAGGGGCTGGAGGAGGGGGTTGTCTTCCAAGTGTCTTCCAAGACGTCTTCTTTTTCTTCTTCTTTCCCTCTTGTCTGGATGTTTCTTTCTCACTCTCTCTTGGCAGAAGGGTCTTGTGTGTGGCTGCCGAGATGACAATAGAGAAGCAGAAGAAGGGAAAAAGAAGTGTTTAAAGAAGAACAAATGATTAATGATTTTTCTTGTATAATTCTCGCA
>JAPSES010000069.1:15912023-15929223 GCA_029822895.1 Maxillicosta whitleyi | reverse complement strand
CACACACACACACACACACACACACATACCCCCTCCTCAACACCACCTTCGGTATCTTGCTCATTACTTAGGCCGTCAATCGGGAAACAAACGGCGGCTTGGTTGTCTGTATCACCGCTAAACACACGGGCGCCTTTCTAATCGAATCCTGCCAGCTCTGAGAGAAACAGAAACAGGAGAAGAAGGAAACGAGGAGATGTGTGCTCCTTCTGCTTATTAATGGCCATGCGAAACCCCGGTTTCAGCACCTCCGCGCGCGGTGTCAGAAACGGAACAATAAATAACCAGTAAAATGAAGTGTGGTACTTGAGGAAAACAGGAGAAAAACCCTCTCTCTCTCTCTCTCTCTCTCTCTCTCTTCCAGTCAGATGGGGCTTCACTGGGCGGTTTGCTGCTGTTTTTACCCTCTTCTGTGACTAACAATAAAAGCCACGCAGACAACAAGGTCCACGAGATTCCCAGTTCTCTATTGGAACCAGAAGGAACTGCTTGTTTACGCGTATGTTTTGACTCCAACGAACCCAAATAGAAACCCTTCTACCGTCTCACCAAACAGACTGAGCATATTCTAAGACTTCAGTGTTAACCTGGCGGCTCCGAAGCTCCTTTTGCAAATCGATAAAGCTATTGATTGAATGTATAGATTAATGTGACTAGAAGGAAGAGCATGTGGCCCGAAGGTTCCAACAAATTACAAACAGCAGGTGTGTGTTTGTGGGTTACATTTTGTACTTCTTGTGAAGGCCATTTTGTGTGTGAGCGTGCGTGCATGTTGGGTCTGAATATAATATATAGCCTACGTGTGTACGCGCGCAGGAGCAGCATCCAGTCCACACATCCTGCTTTTTCTAATCATTTTTTTTAGTCCTTCGGTTGGTCTTTGCTCTGTTTCTTCATTTTCATCCTCCGATTCTGGAACCAGATCTTCACCTGCCTCTCCGTCAGGTTCAGAGCGCGCGCCACCTCGTGTCTCCGGTCCCGCGTGAGGTACATGTTGAACAGGAACTCCTTCTCCAGCTCGAGCGTCTGGTATTTGGTGTAGGGGCACCGCTTCTTTCGGGAGGAGCGCGCGTGAAGCCAGTTGGCCGACGGGTCATCTGAAAAAAGAGATGATGGAAAGACACGATTACAAAAATGTACTTGAAGTCGTTTTATTTGCAGTTTATAATATAGAAATATCAAATGTGTGTTTTAAAAAAATAAAATCTGCTTTTTCCTGCGTAAAAGTTACAGAAACCTCGTGCGTCAAGGCATTGCTCAGAAACACCTGACTCTGCAATTGACACTTTGGTGCGTAAACTGGGTTTATGGTGTCAACGGGGGCGCAATTTAGATCCACAGCTGCTTTATTTGACACCACTTGAAAAGAGAGAAGGCCTCTTCCGTCCAAGCAGCAGCGAAAGCGCAGTAGTCTAAATACAGATACAAACAAAAACACGATTAATTAATACGGTTTGAAATGTAACCACGTATTTCTATCTAGAGGGACGATTATAAAATAGTCCATATGGTTAATAACTGCTTAGTAAATATGTACGATTAATTAAGTTTATCAAAATGACAGAATCTTTAAAAAAAAATAAAGTAAAAAAAAATCCTCTTTGTTAATATGTGTTTTTCCAGTCAGTGCTTGATTGTTTTAGATATTCTTAATTTTCTTGAACAAATAACAGTGCAAATGTTGATATTTTTCTATTATTTAGGGTTAATATTGGAAATTTGAATTGGCAAAACACGAAAAAATGAGCCGTGTAATTGAAAATAGATTTTTGTTGTCGATGTCATCGAGTTCTAGATCATAGTTACATGTTTCATAAAAAAAATTCAAGACGACCAATCGTTAATAATTTATTAACTTTTTTGGGAAAAAAATGTGGTCATAGGGGGTGCATATTATTTCTATACTGCGGCACTCGGTTTTATTGGAACTTGTGATATTATAAATTAAAACAAAAACAAAGAAACCCACAATAAAACAAGGAACCGTCATGCTCAGTAGCCTACTATTTTTATTTTAATCTGAACTGAATCTGATTCATATTTTGTGACTAAATAACGGGAGCAAAACATCCCCCCAAACCTTCTCTCCACCCATGTGATGACAGCAAACACGGAATCCACATCGAACTCGATGTTGTACAGGGCTTTCCTTTGTTTCCCTGGAAAATGATGATCATATTGCAGTTAAGCCCACTGTCACTGCGTCAAATCTGATTGCTCTTAAATTAATAAGCGGAGGAATATTTACGACCCTGGAGGGATTCCGTGTGTTCCTCCGCCTTTCTTTGCCCTTTAAAGAATTCATATCTGTCGAAGTTTACACAGTTTTGCATTGGATCCGTCAGAGAGATCTTGTTTCATATACACATGTATAAATTCATACAAAAGAATGCATTGTGGTCACCAAGGAATTGCGACAAAGTTGTAGAATCTGCTCTTATTTATCTCCATCCTCCGCTGTTTCTACAACATGTGTACGAGAGAAAAAAAAGGCCGGCGTTAAAGTGAGTCTTAGTTAATTGGATGTTTTCGACGTAAAAATGTGAATTATTGCTCTTCTCCCTGTCTATTCTCTGTCCCACATCGCGTCTCTTGTTTGCCAGCCCCCCCACCCTTTTTTTTTTTTACCCCTTTATAGCTTTCAGACCGATGTAATTAGCGGAGCCTCCTTGTTTGGAACGCATGGCTCTGGTTTGTTGGACTGAAAGCTCTCCACTTTCCCCTTCTGAAAAAGCACTGAGGCTTCACTGGAGTCTCCCAGACATGGAGGCAACTCTATCTATTGACTATGTTGACATCTTCTGTCCTGTTAATATTTCTTTTTAACCTACAACCACCATCTCTTATTTTTACACAATGGTCATGGCACATCCACCAACACTGAGGAAAAAGCTGGTGTTAGTCTGTTTCCACTTTTAAATATTCTAAATAAAGCCTTTAACCAAGTGCAACCATTCTCTGTGGTTAGGTGAGGCTCTCCCTCCAGTCAATCACAGCTCAGCCAAACCAGCAAACAAACATGTGCACCAGACACAGTTTATAGAACAGAAAACACAAACAGGTACATCTGAAATCACCAACACCTTTATTAAGTGTTTACTCACTATTTTTGTAGGAACACTTTAATTTCTGCACACAGCCTTAGTGATAATTTCAGGATGTGTTTCTTACAGTTACACTTGAAAAAGCACATCTTTTTGTTTCAGTGTTTAAGCAACGCTCAAAAATGTCTCAAATTCAACCCAAACACTAAGAAAAGTGAAAAAGTAGAAAACATAGACAGACTCAGGAAGTGTTTACTTGTTAATTTAGTAAAACAGCATCTATGTTTCTAATGGAAAACAAACTCTAAATGAAAACTGTTACATGTGTGTGTGTTTGATCAGTCTTCTGTCTTGTACGTTTAATTCTGAACTACATCAGTTCAAACATGGCTCAAATCTAAACTCACTTGCCTGTACATGAAACAGATGAAACTTTTGATGTCTTTAACTGGAAGCATGCAAGACATAGTAAGTGTTTGTGTGCAGAATTCTGATGGAACTTTAACCTTAAGTGAACGTTTACACTTTGGAAGAAGTGCAAGGTCAAAATCCATAACTTTTATTTGAAAGGAAATATCTTTTTAGTTCCTGTGTTTAGCACCAGAGTAAAAACACAACCCATATCAGTTAGAACACCACTCAAATGCAACCCTAAAGGAAACTTGGTATTTTAACTTAAAACAGACAAAATATAAGGCCAAAAATCCACATATTGGGCTTTATTTGGATGAACAAATCCTGTAGTTTCTGTGTTAAACATGTGAGTAAAATCCAGCCTAAATTTAACACACTAATCTTCAAATAAGTTGCCAGTGACTGGTATATATTGAGAGGGTTTAAATGAATAAAAAAAAACCTGAAAATTTTGAAAATGATATGAAGTAGTTCAGAAAACATTCACAGGAACTGCACTGAAGAATCAAACAAACTGCCTTCTGTTGTATTTTATCAGGCATCATCTCAGTCAGCAAGTGTCGTGCACAACCCCAGTGTGACTCCAAGAGGGGATTCCACTCTGGATTTATTGGTAAAAAAAGAAAAGAGAAAAAATAAAGTCAGTTTATGGAGTGCCATTGGCTGTTTTTGTTACACTAAAGCCTTCCCCAGACAGTGAAAGTCAGTCTAAGTGAGACACAGTGCACATGTAGCATAACCATAACTGTGACTTTTGAAAGAAAAGCACCATCTAAATCAGTTTGGGGAACATTACAGCCAAAAGTTCTTGTCTCACCACAAGAAACAAGATTTATCCCATCTCAGACAGCCAGAGCAGATCAGGTCTGCGGGGTTATAAAGGAGATTTTCTATTCCTGTGTAGAATATGGCCTCAGTCATCTGGCCAAAAGTGGCTGAAAATGGCAGTAGGGATGATCTTATCACTCACAAGTCACAAGAAACCCTGAGCTCCAGCGCCTTTTGACGCCAAGCAGGGAAAAATGTGCATGTCCCTCCCTGAGGTCCCAGTCCTTTTTCCTAAACGAGGCTGCCAGTTTGGGTGGAGGCTTTGTCTGTCTTCAATTTGACATGTGTTATGTTTTTTTCATTACGTTAGCCTTTCTCATCATAATGCCAAACCAATTAACACTCCAAGAGTCAGAGCGGCATTTTCATTTGCATTCAGTGGAGAAGAAAGATCCTCTTGTGTGACGCTAAAATTGTGCATGTTTAATCAATTTCCTCCATATTTAAGTCGTATAGATGAGAACGTAATGAAATAAAAACACCAAGCCAATGGTTTTAGAGCTGCACCGATATTATGAAACAGTCATAATGTCAGGATAGGATGTTCAAATTATAAAAGAGTTTGATTTAACACAACATTTTCAGGAAAAACAACAGTGGCTTATTCTTTGAGGTGACACAAAAGCTGCACTTCTCTTAATATTTCAAAGCTGTAACACCTGCATTCTTCAGCTGTCACTAGTTTTTAACTTTCTGAATAAATGTGCAAAAAAACCTGAACTGACACCTGCAGTAAATAATGTAAATGTACAGAACTACACTGGATTTTCATCGATTGTAGAAGAAACTAACAAACAAATCAAATGGTCTGAGTTGTTTTGTTGGTTTCATCTCTGCCTGACAGAGCAGCAGGCTTCAGAACAAAAGTCCAAGATGGCCGCCAGTGACATCAGCTGCATCACCCGTCCCCTGTCTGTGTGCGGACCTGTGAGGAAATGGCCTATTTCCACTAGCAGACTTAGTTAGTGGCCATCATCCAGTAAATACGTCTTTAATACCCTCTGGAATCAATTTCCTCCAACATGGCCAGCATGTAGAGGATCGATTTCATCTCAGAGCAAAATAATGCCTGGTAAAGAGGTGAGGAGATGGGTGGAAGGAGGTGTGAGCCGCTATTGTCACATGGTAAAGTGGGTGCTTTGCATTCCCTGGGTGTATAATCACCTCCAGGACCATTCATTACTCTCAGAGCTATGCCACGACCACGGCTGTCACACAGGATGATGAACCTTTTGTGGAGGTGGGGGTTGATTGAGGGATGGGGGGGGGGGGTGAGTTGTGTTGCCACTGGTGATCTTGGACAGTATAGATGAGTGCTGCCTTTTTCTCCAAGGGACGATTAGATGTTGAGACATAAAAATGGAACACATAAAGAATATGGATGTCGACCCAATTTCCAGGAAAGTGTTGCATTGTATGTCTGCAAAACTACAGATGCATCAGTGTTTCTGAACCAAACACATTCAGATCAACGTCTCTAATTAAGTTCATCATCCATCAGTACGCTGTTTTTGTTTGTTTGTTTGCTTTATTTAGGCTTTGTTAAGGATTAGATAAAGGACTGTGATTGAAAAACTAAAAAATACAATGTCATATAATTATATTTCATCACAACTTTGGTTCTAAAAGATCCCAACTTGGCTTAACACTAAAATCACAGATGTCTAAAATACATATATGTAGTGCCTTACTGTATTTTAATAAAATTTAATATTAAAGCTATCAAGTTTTGTTCTATGAAATTGTCTTGTGTTTCTCTTCTTACTATTAAATATAGAGAAAATAAATCCAATAGAAAATATTGATATTTATCCATAATAGCTTATAGTGGGTAATATTTCCTCCTACATTGATTTTTTAACTATATTTATGTTTAAATTTTAGGCAACAGAATTTGTGATCTCAAAGATATATCATGTCATTCATAACAATTTACAATGTGTAAGAACCAGAGTTATTTATAAATAAACCACACAACATTATCGTCTAACACCTGGTTTTACTGTAGTTTTACACCAATTTGTAGTGACGGCTATGCAAAGAGGTGGATGATCTTAAAGGCTTGTCAACTATAAAACCAGACACATGCACTAATTAAACTAATCCACGTGAGACATTACTATCAAATCAAATGTTATTCATATAAATGCTAAATCATATCTCATGACACCACATATCGAACTGGTCGAAACCAGATTCTCAACTTTGTGAAGAGAATTTTTTACTACTATGTTAATAATACAATGACAGAGGAGCATGAGTGCACATCCAAATTCTAAGGTTTTACATACACACCAGACCTTTGTATTGTTAAATATATAGAGTAATAATGTATGTCACATTTGTTTACTCTTTTTCACTCTCCATTTTTTATTTGTTTTTTTGTCTGTTTTGTATTTTGGTGGTAAATCAAACCTTATATTATTTCCTGTCTCTAACAAAGTCCTGTCAGTGGTTAAATCTAACCTTAGAATTGTTTTCATTAAATATGAACTTCACATTTGGGGCTGGTGGTTGAAAAGCACCATGATTGATTATAGCCTGTGAACATCCACCAAGTCACCTGTGATGATTTGAGAGTTATGGTTATGGTTCGATTAGAGCCATGTAGAAAGTGATGTAGCCTGGGTTTGTTTTGGTCATGAGATGCTACAACATGTGTCCTTTCAAATGAAGTCTAAAATATGGATTCATCAAACATCATGCAACTGTTAGGAGTGTGTTTAAAAGGAGGGTGACTATAAATGTGACCATGAATCCTATTTTTGTCTCATAAAGGCATTAAATATTCATGGTTTGTAGCAACATACAATGGCAACACTTTTGTGCAGACTGGGGTGTGGATATTTGGGTGTTAAGGTGAAATAAATCTAAAGTTCTCTCTGTCTCTCTTTTGGCTACATGTAGCTGCAGAAGCTACATGGAACTGATTGTCTATCCGGGACATCACATGGACAGGCGCATAGATTTAAAGATTGATATTCCCGTAAAGCTGCCTGAGATACCAGTGGCCCTGCAGCATGATGTTGTTGGCCCATGTATTATTTTGCCTGTGTGTGTGTGTGTGTGTGTGTGTGTGTGTGTCCACTGTGATGAATACCGCTGGCATGGAAACAGTGACCGAAACAGCTACAAGACTAATATCACATCCCATCTCTTCCTCTCTGTGTTTCTCCCTCCCTTTGCAATTTCACCCTAATAGTTCCAGAAATTGACCTCTCATATATCCCAAAGGCACGTTATTACATTTCCCCGAGTCGTATTTTATTTCTCCCTCCAACGCCCCAACCCCTTACGCCCCATCTCACCCAGCCACCAACAGCAACACACCAATTAATGGGGTTGTTCACCCGGTGTTATAACTTAATAAACTTCGGGGGTAATAACTTTCGCGCTCTGCCCGGCAGCAGTAGCACCAGTACAAAGACCAAAGTGTAATCTTGTAGTTTATTCTGGATGGTCGCCCAGTTCCAGGAACACAAGGAGAATCTGTAGCCTGACACTGGCTTTAACTGTGATGTGATGTTTTGAAAGGTAGGCTCCTGCTGAGGTTATTCACACAGCAGCCATTTTGAATATCTGGGGAAAGAAACTCTGGAACCGTAAATCCAGCCCAGAGTCCTTTATGATACCACGATTCAGCATAAGGACACTATTTTCATATACCCTCCTGATACATCAAACCAAAAACATCAAAAACAACATTTTTCAAAGCGTGAAGTTTAACATAAGTGTAATTCTCCTTTGTCTAGGGCGCTGTTTTCCAAGTTCAGCTGGACTGGCTTATTCTCTCTCTCCCTCTTATTGAAGACACTTCATCAGTTCTATTTACTTGTGTTTTCAAGAACAAAACCAGTCCAGTTGAACTTCAGACACTACAAAAAAAAAAAAAGGCTGAAGTTTCAGTGTTCTCACTGGATCAAATTTAAGATCTTACCATCCATCAAGTCTACAGATTTGGATTAGCGCAACAATTAGGATGAATTATAACCTAAAGTAGTTTAGGATGCCTTTTTGACCACATGCTAAGCACAGAAACCATAAAATCTTCTCTTTCTTTAAAGCCTAATATGAGTTTCATCTCACTTTTAAAGTAGAAGTTTAAACCTGACACTAACCCTGAAGTTCATTTAGAGTTCCACGATGGGGGCAGGTATTAAAAGGCTTAAAGCCTTGAGGCATTGATGCCACAAAATGCCTTTTACTTCTTTGTGAAACCTTACACATACAATCTGTTTTGCCTTTAGAACTCCTGATGTGCCAACAGTTTGCCCAAATTCATTTTTTATTGCCAACAGTACTGTGCACTTCCAAGAATTCCCCTCATTCTAAGGTTTAGCACACTAACAGCTCATAAAGCCGAAGCTCTCAAAGGAATTTGGCCAATGTTGAATGTTGCAGACCACTTATATGAATACCACTAGTGGACACAAAGAACAAAATATGAGTTGAAGACAACATAAAAGCCAATGGGCCAGCATGGAACCAAGGCTGCAGTGACGCAGCTCAAATTCTCAAACAGCCAACAGTTGTTTTGCTGACATCAAAGAAGTTAATTCAAGTGAAAGGGGAAAGCTACAATTTTAGCTTATGGCACATGTTGCTCAGATGACAAAAATATGGAAATGTTTTCTGACTTTATACCACACAACACCAAAAGTAAACCGTGACCTTGACTAACTTCAGCAGAAACAAACACCAATGATAACACAAGTATCAGTGTTGCATGTGCAGGGACATCACTTTGAGGTACTCAGACAAATAAAAAGGAGCTTTTGAAATGTGTGTGAATCTATAGGTGATGTATCAATCAGTTGTCAACTGAATAATAGCAATAACACATTGTATCAGTGATAAGATTATCCACATTCCCTGCCCTAAGATTTGACAAAATAGAAAAAAATAAAGGAATAAAAAAAAATTATAACCCAAGATGTGGTGCAATTATTTTGTATTCTGATTTGGACTGCTGAATAGCACCATTCAACAATCTTTTTTTTGTTCTGTAACACACTGTTGTTGTGCTATGGGTAGTACTGACTGTAAGAGCAAACACTTTTAGCAGATCCAATAAACTTGTTTTCATGTCAGTGAAATTATTTGTATGCCATGTTTGTTATTGATTCCGTCAGTGAATGGCTTTATAATAAACAGGGTGTACTATAAGCCATCATTATTTGTGAGTGTTCATTTTGCAATAGCTCATTGTACAATAACCCATAATTTTATTGGACAATACATTTGTTTCTTATTTAAGTTAATTTTGTGTTTTCACATTCTCAAGCAATTTTTTCCCAGAACATTTTCCACAAAGTGATGGGGGGCAAACTCAGCCACCTCCTAAAGTGGTGCCATGTCCCCAGCATCCCCTGTGTGACTGATACCTAAGAAATGTTGTCACTTGTAACATCAGAAGAGCAAACTGTCCAGAAGAACTTGTACCATCCTGTCACTGCAACGCAAAGTAAGTTATCCTACTTCTGCAGTTAGATTCACACATGGGAAACATCAGACGGCCTGGTAAAAATAACCCCAGCTATAAAGCATATGTGTTGATATTTCCAACTAAATTCCCTGAAGGTGACATCTCAGGCAGGAGTCTGGGCGTATGCTGCATACCAACCACCTTGACATTGAAATTCTGGGCATCGCCATGTAATTTTTGGATGATACGTTAAATTATATTGTGTCTCAGTTTTTTTTTTTTTTTTTTGCACCACAAGTGTTCAAAATGGCTGCCGTGTGAACAATAAAAAATAGTTTTCACATGCTGGGTGGCGTACCTCCTACTACTGCCACAGTGACCCACAGAAATACACACAACTAAAAAACAACCAGAAGCAAAAGTGCTGACACTCTAGACACAGGTCTTTTTTCCTCAGTTCTTGAACAGCTGAATAGATTACAGACCAAGTCAGACTGGGACGCACAGTGTTACTGGTGGAAAGTCTAATAATTCAGACTGGAGGATGCTGGGCTCCATCCAAGCCCTCTGCTGATGGATGGCCTGCTCTAATGCTGTAATGAGGAGGCAGGAGTGTCTGTGCATGCGTGCGTCAGAAAGCGGCTAAAGGAGTGCGCGCCTGCCGGTGTATGGAGGTAATTTGTATTTGTACTTCTGAAAAGGCCAACGTACACACACACACACACACACACACACACACACACACACTCTCTCTCTCTCTCTCTCTCTCTCTCCACAGAGCAGTACACAGGGCAACCAAACCAAAAAAATAATAATAATAACGCGCGCAGACGGATGGCTCAGACTCCTCTAGCAGATATTAGATTTATCCGGCGGGGATTAAAGCTCTGAAGCAGAGCCTATCCACATCCGAGCTTGGTTAAGAAAATATTAAACTAAAAAAAGCAAAAATAAAAATTACATTTATGTCTTTCCAGGGACCGTTTTTTCAGTCCCACCCAAAGATAATTCTGCAGAAGTCTCAGAAACCCCGCCTGTGAAAAAAAGTGATGGATTCAATGTTGTTGTTAGTGCGAGCTATGATAGAAAAACAGAACAAAGTCGTGTTGTACTCGCCAAACCCTCTACGGCTTTACATCAACATAACTGCAATTTCATGACAGGTAAAATATTATTATTATTACAGAAAGAGCAGATGAATGAAACAGGGACTCACATGCGACTGCGTGACCTATAGAAAAGTCATAACTTCCAAACAATCGGATTATAGAGCAGAAAACAAATGATTAAACTCAATATTTAAAAGCTGTATAGAGGTAGATGAAGGATGTAGACTTCGTGTTTTTAATTTGATCCATCCGTGGGGTGAAGGGTAATTTGTAAATTAGTAATAAAAACAGAAAACTCCAATGAAAGCAATAAATACTCAAGGAGCATGAAAGTACTTCAAGTGCTTCCACAGAGAAAATGAAGTTAGATTATTTGTTTCCCTTCCAAGACTGATAGAGCTGAATGATAAAGAGCATATCTGATGTTCTTAACCGCAATGGGCGATGTAAAATTGCGGTCTTGAACCGTAGACACCAGACAGACAAAAAACAACCGTTTAAAAAAATCCAACAAATCATTACTTTGGTATTAAAATAATGTTTAATACCTGACTGCGATGGATGATGCAACTAAAAATATAGGGGAAAAAATCCAATGGATGATAACTTCATAATAATAATAATAATAATAATAATAATAATAATAATAATGGTGGGATTTCTTTAAAGGAGAATTGCAATTTAAATTCTGAACTAAAGTGATACGATCTTTACATCATAAGTTGTGGATGATGATGGACCATTTCCCCCACCCTTATAACCCATGCTCCTCCAGTCCACAGCAACCCGTCCTGAGTTATGACCCCCGGGTCTATCCCGAGAAATAATCTTGTCCCCATTCTGCTCCGAGGCTCCTCCAGCCCCGATGATGGACCGCCTGACTTGTTTTTTTATTGTTACACGTATAATATTATTATCATTACTTATTTATTTTTTTTAAATATATTTTTTTAGAAGAAGGCAAGTGGTGCATAAGGCTGACACCCGGGGGTTATTTTCAGATGATGGGCAAATAGAGTGGGAGATGGCTGGGTGGGTTTGGTGGGGTGGGGCCGCTATATTAATAAGGCGGTTTATATTTGCTATTATGCTTACAACGAGAAGCTTATGCTGGAATATTTTCTACTTAAGTGCGATAACAAACCCTTTATTATTTATAGAAACATTACTACATCCTAAACTACATATCAGATGCTAAACAGTGACACCTTGTTAGGATATAAAAGATAATCAATCCTGTCTAGTTTTTATGACAATAACCGCCGAAACACATTCATTTCCAACACAATGTTGACTGTAAACTACCACACACGACCTGTACAGGGTGAGACCCAGCAGGCCCTTCTGTATACAACACAAGTGAGACTTTCACAGTCACAGGAGCCGGGGCTGACCCAGACTGAGCTTCAGGACATTCAGAGACCAAGACAATGTGCGCTGAAGTAAGAGAGGGAGAAAGACATACGACCCACAATGTACCTGCAGTAAAAATGACAAATCTATAGCAGCCGCCACTCTGTCCTTTCAACAAGTCAGAAGTGCGCATGTCCTGGCAATTACGCACATAAACCTTAAACGACCTAAAGACGCTCTACAAACTTTTTATAGCGTTCACCAAATGGGCCTCTGTCAGACAAGGATACAAACCTTAAAGAAGAAAATGCAATAGATTTGGAATCATTCATTTTCTTTGCCCTAGAAGTATACCAATTCAAAAACCACACGTGAAAGAAACTATAGTTTAATGAACGTTTCGAGCAGTGAAACGCGTTTGATTTGAATAGATTATCGGTGATTAACCATCCTGACTTTAGTTACTGTCAGTGTGTCATAGAGGGATAGAAAACAGCGGAACTTAAAGATACAAAGAAGCTTTACAGCAGCTCCATCTGAGGGTGAATGCATTATTGTCTTTCAGTATAGTGCCAGTTTCATCTGCTTCATTGGTAAAGACAACAGGAGGATGACATCAAATACATCTATCTGCCGTTTTGCCCTTCCCCGTCCCATATTTGCCGTTACTAGTCCAACTTGCTGGTAAGATGGGCCTGGTAAAGACCAAATATCTCAGTAAAGTTGTGAAGCAGAAGGTGGGGGCACTTTGGCTCCGGCTCTTTGTTCTTGTTTTATGGCGGCATTAAAAGCATTTACAATCTCTCACTCACTCACTCTCTCCCGCGCGCTATTTCCTGCTTTCATAACTTACTTTGATCCAGACCGTCTTTGTCCTCACTCCCTTCACAAATGTCCTTATTTTCTTCGTATCCTGCGCCGGAGATGGCCGCTGAATGGTGACTTAACTCGCGTGCCTCCGTGGACGTCGACTCCAAGATGTACGTGGTGGTCTCGAGCGGATGTTGTCCTCCCAGTTTGCTTGGGATCTCTCCTCCGAGGTGGCCGAGCTGCGGCTCCAGTTTAACCTGCCCTCCCGTGTGGCCGCCGGCGCCCTGCCCGGGCACAGACTCCGAGCCGCGCGGCGCACAGTCCAGCCATGAGCGGAGGTACCGTGTGTCCGCGGCGGGCACGTGCTGGGCAGGGATGTAGGGGTGGTAGACTGCGGGGAGGCCACTGGCACCGTGGTGCGGACTAAACGGGCTCCAGGACGACGAGAAGACCGGGGGCTTCGGCTGGAAGCTGCAAGAGGGGTACGAGTCGGGAAGGGGATGCTCCGCGTGCGCAGAGCCGCTCGGCGGTCTTCCGCCCGCGGCTGCGGCGGAGCTCGAGCCGGAATACTGGACGCTGGGAAAGCGAGCGGGGCTTGAGAGTTCATCGTTCTCGTGACTTATGATAGAGTCCACGTAATAGTTGCTCAAAGTCCCAGAAATGGACATTCTCGGACATTATCTGCGAAACACCACAAGTTCACTAAATGGAGAACAAGAAGAGAGACATTACGAGATTCTTTTCTTTCTCTCTCTCTCTCTCTCTCTCTCTCTCTCTCTCTCTCTCTCTCTCTCCCTCTCTCCTCTTCTGTCCTTTGCTCACTCACCCCCACCCTTCAACTCTCTCTCAGTATCCCTCTCTCTCTTTCTCTCCACGAGCCCCCTTCCTTCCAAACAACTTGCTCACTACAGTGAAACAAAGTGCTACAGCCCGGCTTGGTGCGGGAGGGGGTTTGTCGGGTCTGTGCGCGAGGCGCAAACTGATTGGACAGACTTTTTCTTCGAGCCTGATAAAGCGTCAATGAAGCATAAATCAATCCGGGCCCCTCTCTCCCCCCTCTCTGGCCCTCTCCCTCTCTCTCTCTGTTTCTGTCTTTAATAGATTGCACTCTTCTAAATAAATTGTCTTGTTTATATGCAATATGCAAAATGAGCAGTCCGTTCGTATATCTGCTCTGCGTATCTATGGCTGCTGTCAAGCTCGAATTATATAAAACCTCTAAATTATGTTTGGCGTGGACTGTCTGCATGGAATGCAAAGCGGAGACAATGGCTTACAAATAAGTAGCGTCATTATTCTTTATGTATCTCTGTTTTTATTTATTTATATTGGAGCTCATCAAAACAGATGCCGGTGCGTTTCGGCGTGAAGCCGCTTTACCAAAGGTTTGAGCCTCTCCGGTTGAATTGTGCGCAGTCATCTTCAATCAATCTCGACATCAGGGAGTCTGCATTTAAAACACCATTAGTATACGCGCCAATACACTTACACTTAAGTAGAGTCACCGATGGAGATATTTCACATCCGGGACAAGATAAATTGTAAAATTCACACCTAGCTGTGTTTAATTATTTACCCTGTTTCTGATGGAGCATTGCTGTGCGCTGCAGAGCCGCCTGACACAGTTTTATTGGCAGATTAACAGTCATTTTTTGTTAACGAGCACCATTAAATCGGGCCCTGCGTGGTTATGCCCCTTGTCTTTACAGCGCAACCTACTTCAACTACTTTTTTGGAGGCTCCGTTTAATACCATAATAAAATCCTACATCAGGGCGGCTGCTTTGGTTTTTATAGGGCTGATATATGGCCTGTGCTTGTGCGGACCGTAAACGCAGCCTTCCTCCCGGTCTGGAAGCGGCTGCTCCTCACTCAGTGGTCAGGCAGCCGGACTAAACACAACCCGGACCCGAGCTCGGACCAAGACCGCCGGTAACATCTCATCCAATTGTTAATATTTTGTAGCGAAATTCAAAAACAAAACTAAAAGAAAGAAAGAAAGAAACGGTCGCCTCCGGAGCTGCAGTTCGAAAGGATAATATCTGGGCTTTTTAATGAGGAGCCTCCAGTCCTGGGTTGGTTGGGAGTCCAGACATTTGACTTCCTGCTGACCTTTATCAAACTCAATGGGATTGTAAGTCTTTGCAGCTATTTCTGTGTAATTATCACAGACACAGGTCTTGGAGTCTTTGGGGATGGCAGGCTGCTGGTCGGAGCTATAAATCCCGGATCTGCGTCGCGTATATGGCTAATACAGTTATTTACGACGATTAAATATGAACTGTGTATTGCTCCACGGCGTTATTTACGATGATATAGGAATTGTGTGTAGTGCAGCTTTCAGATGTGCTGTGAGGAGAAATGAGGATATATAGACGGACTGGTGCGCTTTTTCATTTCAGGAGCAACAACTAAACCCAAAGAACAGAGACCTTTAACCATGAGTCGTGACTCTGGCGCCAGCTTTGGCCTTTGAGCTTGAATCCGCCGTAGTCCTCCTGTACTTCCGACATGAAGGACCGCTTTGCATCAGGACAGTTTCCTTTGGTTCCGCAGCCATGCACCACGGACCAGAACGACAAATGAGGCGTTTTAATCCGTAGATATTTAATTGTTTTTTGTTGAAAGTTTGAAACTTACACGAAACTTCAAATTTGCAGTTGGTGTGTGACTTAAGCAGACGCGTAAAAGCTGGAAAAATACAAGCACCAACCATCTCAACCTCAGTGTGTTGCGTCACCTGTTTTTAAAGTCTATTCGTTGTCGGCCCATGTTTGCAGAGGAGCACTAGCTTTGTTGTTTTCACTCATAAGTGCTGGGGATATTTTTCAGTCCAAACGGCCTCTCCTCAAACCGCAGGCTGTGGCAATTTTCATTTTCGGTGGGGCCTCCGCCCTTGCAGGCCGCGGGCTGTGAACCAGACATGCAGCGTGTTAATTGAAGCCAGTGGAGCTGAAAAAGCTTGAAGACATTATCTCTTAACCATCTTCATATTCTACAGTTTTCGTCACTTCGATAACCAACAGACGGGGTATGCACACATGCGCACACCCCACAGGGGGTGTACGGTTAAATCAGGCAAATATTTGAATATCTTTATCATTGTTGGATGCTTTTCGTGTATTTTCACTCATCAGGCCTGTGCAGAATGAAGGAAATAAAATGGTTCAATGGGGTGTCATTTGTGGCCAATGAATGAAATCATCCAACTCTGAGCAGTTCTTATTATTTCACATTTTGACATAGTGCCATATTTACAAAACGGAACTGGTTGAGACTGTGGCAGTAAATACCATCTAAAAGCTAAAGTGTACACTGGTGTTATTACGGTAAAAATCAAACTTTTCCTGTCCCGGTCTCAGCTCATGGAACCCCGCTGAAGCTGTGATCACCCGTTTTATAGGTTTACAGGATGCTAATAAAAGGGAGTTAGGGCGGAATGCATTTATGGTATCGGGTTTCCCCTTTTTTCAGCCTGATTTGACTGTATTACCCCTCAATTAGTTTAACATAAAACCAGCGTGGTCATTAACGCAAGAGTTAAATAAAAAACAAACAAACAATGGCCTACTTTTCTCTCCTATATTATCCGAGGCACCCTGTCCAATGGAGGTGAAGTTAGCCAGTCATCTCTGCTGCTTTGAAATTACTGACATGTAAATTCCAGGCGGTAATTTGCTTTTCCTGGAACAAAAGCCTTCATTTCCACCAACAGGATCTGAATTTAGAAGGCGTAAATTTAGACCGTGGGACAATTTCTAATTACACTTTATGCACTCAAGGGGTGTTTTTGGTTTGAAAGTGAAATATTGGTTAGGAAGAAACACATCACAAAACTATTTTAAGTCAAAAGTCCTCTAGACAAAATATAATCCTATAGATATTGTACTTGTGTATCATATAATTCCTCTAAACTACGATATAAAATTTATTTTCATAATATTTCAGTGAATTATATGATACTTATGCAGCAACAACAAAAAGATGAAAAAGGATGGAAAGTAATTCTAAAATAATTGCGTGTAATTGAACAATTATTTTTTTGTGATTATATCTAAATATAATAATTGAATCTACATAATTTTATAGCACACTAGATATGAGATATTAATAATTTGTTTCGTCTAAAAAACTGTTATTATTGTTATATTTTTGAAGTATTAATTGACTGCAATACAAAAGGTATTGCAATGTGTCAGTAAACAATGAAGGTTAAAT
>JAPSES010000069.1:15899732-15911923 GCA_029822895.1 Maxillicosta whitleyi | reverse complement strand
GCCCCATGGGGGGGCCCATTGGGATTCGGCCTATGTTGCTGGATAGCTCAGTGGTTGACACAACTGTCTGCAGTGCGAGGTTGGGGGGTTGATTCCCAGTACATGTGATCTCACTGACTTGTTTTAGCCCTTACATTGATTTTTTTTTTTTTTTTTTAATGTCATGTGATCTACCAAAACTACCTTCATCTTACCTTATTGTGTGTTTGGACAGTTGTCATTTATATATAGAAAAATACTTAACTGAAAACACACACTGTGTATTTTAATTTTAATTTTAATTTAAAGTAGTGGTGCGCGTACATGTATCCCAGTGGTGATGTGCTTATAGTGCACCAGACACCACTGCTCCTAAGTGGACCATAATGTTAAAAACCATACCAAACTGAAGGAAAAGAAGCTAAAACAAAAAAAAATAAATGTAAGGTAACTCATCCAGAGTGTCTCTTTTGGGTCAATTTTGCCAGTTCTCAAGCCTGGATAAAGGAGTTGCGTTGGAATTGGTACTACAGCTACTACACTAATGTACCACGCCAGACCTAATGCGAGCAATTTAGGGTTCAGTGTCTTGCTCAGGGACACTTTGGCATGTGGACAGTGGGAGCCAGGATTTGAACTGCCAACCCTTTGGACATTGGACAACCCGTTCTACCAACTGAGCCACAGCCGCCGAAGAGTATAGAGCAGTTACTAAACATATTTAGGGTGTTTTTTATTTACTCACTTTCACTTACTCTCTCCCACAATGTTATGCATCTCCAATATCACTCAACACAATTTGTATTTGCAATCATGCAACATCATTTGACATCATTTAGTACTTTTTAGTGACTTTTAGGACAGTCAATACATACTTTCCTTGTTGAAGAGTTTGAAACACTGTCCTCATCCTTATAATGTCAATATCAGGCCCAAATTCACAAAATCCCATTCATTAACTACTAAATATTATATAGTTTTCAACTTTCTGTGATGCCGATTTCTTCTTCTGTTGAGTACCAAGGAAAACCCACATGAACATGAAAACTCCACATAGAAAGGCCCCAGCCTCCATTCTTACAAATAAAAGTCTCCTGCCAGTATCAGTGGAGGTCAGGATGTATCAATGCAAACATGGAGGGTAACAGCTGCAAAACAGCCGACATTAATGACCACCAGACTTCCATTTATCTGGTGCACACAGTCTCTTTGGAGATGCCTTTATGGTTTGGGCTGCTGTGTGATTCTACTGCCAGCTGTGAGTACCAAACACAACCTCAGTATAAATGTTTCTGCTTAATTCATATTATTATTCGGTAACATTAGGGACGCTAATTTAAGGTTCAGACATAAATTGTAGAGGTTTGAGTTCATCATTACTGAAGGGAATATCTCAATATTTTGTTGTACATTTCATTTTATTATTTTGTAGATATGAAATACTACAGAATCAACCAAGGAAAGGAAGTTGGTGTGTGATTGTAAACACATTAGCTCTATTATAAACCAGTCTCCAAATGTGGATAAAAGTTTACAAGAGTACAAACAGCTCTGTAGTCTGGACGGATCCGACACTGTCGTTTATAAGACTTTGTAGATTTGTTCAGTATATGAAAGCGTGTGAAAAACCATCTGTGAATAGGTTGTGAATGATACTTAATAGAGTGACTCAAAGTACCGAGTAAACAAAATGGAATGAAGCTATGACAGTGTGGTTGTGGGGTTGTTTACTTCACCCATTCCATATCTTTTGAAAACCTACATACAAAGAGGAAAAGTTCTGGTAAAAATGTTATTACTTCTGTCTGAATGATCAGCTTCAGCAAGTAGCAGAAGCATCAGAAACATATTCAGACATTACAAACCACCTTGCAGGAAAACAAAGACAATATTTCTTGAAACTTGCCATGCAGCAGCACAAAACCACCATGTGTTTACTTTTTATTTCAAATTCAGAACGCAGATGTTCCGAATTTGTTCACAGCGCTTTGCAAAACAAAGAAGAGTTTTTTCCCCCGTTAAACAAAAGCATTGTGACTGCTGAAAAAACAGCTGATCAAAGTTTTGGGTGCACTTGATTTCCCCTTCGGCTCAGTCCTATTAATCTGCAGCTGTGTGCAGCAAAGACTGGTGTGATTCAGGCAGTTGCAGGTTCCTGTGATCTTAAGCATACAGCCCAACAACTTGAAACTACCTACATCACACAGCTCCTGTATGAACCCAGGGTGTCCACTTGTGGTGATGGCACTGGCAAGAACTGCAGATGGAAATCACCAACTCATCTGGTTCTGGTTTTGTTCAGCCTAAACAGAGAGAAAACACAAATCTGCCTCATTCAGTGGACGACAGTATTTTCAAGTGTAATGAAACAGAAGTGAGATGTTCTGCAACTTAACATTGAAAACATTAAAACAACAGATGTGAGCGAGACATCAAATTAAAGATAGGACTGGTGTTCTGCATTTCCCACATGTCCTGAACTAAACCTTTTTTCCAAGTTTAACATTGTAACTGTGGAACCCCAGAGTCTTTAACCTTTCAAGTGTCTTGACAATGTGTATTGTACTAAAGTTCACCCCAATGATGACATGACTGGCATCTGCCTTCCATCACTTTCACATATTAGTCTAATGTGAGGGAGTTTTGTTCCATTTTCTCTTAAAGTTTGCTTTTATCTGTTTTACTAGTTTCATTGCTTTTGTGAAATATTTAACCATTTCAGGCTGTGTCCATGTCCATATTCATAATTTAATCTGAATTTATAATTACACTTGTGACGTTGGAAGAAGAAGAAGTAGTTTTCTGAACATAGCTCAAAGTCCTTTATTTATTTATTTTTGAAAGTGACTTGGTATAAAATGTAGTATAAGTATTGCATGTTCACAAACTCTTTTGTCAATGAAAGTGAAAGGGTAGACATAATTTCATAAATTTGTAAGTAAAACCAGCTTCTCCAAAATTTGACTGCTGCTTAAGGATGAGAATAGAGACCTAGTGTCAGAACAAAACCGTTGCCAAATAGTGCAATCAGCTGCAAAGGCTCCACTGAGCTGATCAGTTCATTTTATTGATTCCCACGAGACATTGTCATGCATCTTCATTTTGTGAAACTTTCAAACAGAATGAAATGGAGAGGAAGAAGTGGTTGAACAAGTGGCTTGATTTGGAGAAAATGGTAGAAATAGTTGTAGTTTCTGGCAGTTGAACATTTCAAGCCTTGACTGCATCTAAAGATTTCAGGACCTGTTATGTTGCTTCTGTGTCAGTTGAGATCTAATTCATCTGATACCTGATACTGAATGGACAGGAAGTCAACCATTAAAACTACTTTTTAGCCTTTCAAGAGTACAGGTTTAAGGCCAAAGTACACATACTGAGCTTCATATGAAAAAGATTATCTTCAGTTTTTAGAACATGTGACCAAAACACAACCCAACAGTTAAATAAATAAAAATGTAGTCTGACGTAAATGTTGTGTTAGCACTGACGCTAAAAACATTTGTAAAGCTACATAAGTTTCATCAGAACTTGAGAATCATAAAGAATCAGATTCAAAAGGATGATCGATAATTATGTCAAGATCAACAGAACCTTATGAACTCCCATCATTTTAGTTGGAGGAAACATTTGATTATCATATTATTTCATATTTCATTACCCAACCACCTATGTGAATGAAAACTGTGGTGCTAATGGTTTGTTGGTCTGGAAAAGAATGTTTGAAAAGTGGCTTGTGACCGTAGGATCTATGCTTCAGTTCCCCAGATGTGGCAGATATGCCTTTGTGCAAGGCACTCAAGCCCTCACTGCTCCTTCACTGCATGTTTGGGTAGAAATGGCTTGTGATTGTAGTTCGGTTTCAGTGCGTTTTGCATGTACATTATACTGTCAAAGATATTTTTTTCTTCATTTAGGTGGTGGCGATAAATTATAAATGAAATAACCTGATAGTATCTAATGTTCTACAAATAGATATGTTTGGACTTGGTGACATTTTAATTTATAAAAACATGAATTAAGAAATTAAATCAAAGTCAATCTCAATCATGAGACTACATTGTTGATATTTTGGTTCACTTTAATCTCCAAGAAAATGAGTTTGGCAAATCTGTTGGCATGTTCACAACCCGCCTGAGGCTGTTTTAGTCTTTTGGAACACAATCCAAGATAAGAACAATTTTGTAATAAACTATAAGGTCTGCTGAGATGTACTGAATAAAGAACACTACCCAGCCTCTTCACTTCTGTGAGAGTTTTTCATCAGTTTCTGTCTCCCCAAAGACTGCATTCAATAGCACCAGACTGTTCCCATTTAGAATCAAAAGACTGAAGGAAACCAGACAGAAGTTTAATATATGCCAAGAGTCATTACAAAGTTTTACAAATAATATATCCCTGATAATTAAATTACAGTTTGACCATCACGCAAGTACACTAACTTGGTTAAGGTTTTTATGTGACAGTTGCAAGGGCTACAGTAATGCCTTCCTCTGGTTATAATCAAATGATTAGGGTGCATGTGACTGAATCCAGCAGCAGGAGGTCAGACCATGGCTCTAAATCACATCTAACAAGTAAAATCCCCTCAGCACCAGGTTCCTGCTTGGCTTAATGAATATCCAACTGTGTGACCTCCATGCAGAAACTTTGGAAACCTCTTGAGCTGCTCCGCCATCTTCTGTTGCCGATTTGAGAAGCAGCAAAAGGCAAAGACGTATGATGAGCTTTGTGAGGAAACAAAGACAGACACACTGATGTCAGCTTGGAGGTTGGCCAACGAAGAGAACACGCTTTATATGGGAGTCCCATCGGGTGGATTTAGTGGATGAAGGTGCCTGTGAAAGAGAGGAGCAAAGATCAGACATCATCAAAAGAAAAAGTTCTGAGTCCTCCTCGGCATGAGAAAAGACAGCCCGGCCTCACCAGGAAGACGCCAATACTGGTTGGGTTTTGGAGGGACTTAAAACGACCCGTGTTGACATACCTCTGGCAACGGTGTGGCAAACACTTGTGGTTTTATGAATGAATGCAAGCGAAAGACATTCATCAGGTGACGTCATTAGCAAGGAACAATCTTAAAAGGAGGCAGCTGAGGATGGATACGACAGGTCTGTGGACTAAAACACTGGAGACTACAATTCATGACCTATTTGCATGATGTAGATGATCATTATGTAGGTTTTTTTTTAGGCTTTAATGTGATCTTTTCCTAACCCGAACCTGCTAGCTCACCTTAGCCGCAGGACACTATAGCAGACAAATTATAACTTTAGCTTTAATACTTTTTGAGGAGGAATTCCATTTATTTTCCCAAGACACACAATTTGTTGGAGGATAATGAATCGGGTAATGATGAAAATTTCATCAGTGTATGTGAAACAAAAGAAATGTATAAAACAAAATATTTACATAACAGGACATGGTCAAAATATGTAAAAGATGCAAGAACATACAAAGAGATAACCAAAGATTCAAGTTAAAATGTAATTTACATGTTGGAGTGAATTGAATGTTCATTATTTTCATCTTGTTGTTTCATAATAGTTAATGATTTAATACCCTCTTTCCCATAAAGTTGAAATAATTTTGTTTGCAGACACATTCCTCTGTTTATTCCTTTTTCTGCACATCAGTAATGACCTTTGACCAGGTACAATGATTACATACAGAGTTCCAGTTACACTTTATCTGTCAGAGATAAATCACATTATCGCAATTTCATGAGAAGAAAAACTATTTTATTCCATCTTTATAGAGAACAGTGTAGTTTCACTTGAGTTTTGTACCAGTCAGGCCGAGTGTAGACTTTGAGGACATTCCAGAGCTTTTCAGTTTTACTGCAGTAAAGAAGTTGAATCAGTACTTTTACCCCTGTTTCATTTACAAAAGTGCTTCTATTCCAGTGTGGATTTATGTTTACATACAAGTATTTTAATCTCTGTTATGTGTACCATATTTGATCCTTTGTAATCTTTTGTATTAGCAGTTGTCATCAGTCGAGGTGACGTCTTTCTGATTCATTTCCCAACATAATCACAATATACAATGTAAATATATTTCAGATATTGATTCCACGTCCATAAACACATGGTGTCTTTCCAGTCAGTTATGCTTGTTGTATGAATTGGACTCAAAAGCACAGCTGTCCTTATGTAGCTCCCCTTGTATTCATCAGTCACTTTAGACATTATATATATATATATTATATATTCTAATAATAATAATAGCAAACATCAGTTCCAAATGTATTTGCTTAGCATAATTTTTGCGGGCCGTTGATGATGGCAACTCGTCAGTACAACTGTATCTGTATTCCCATGTTTGTGTTTTAACGTTTATCTTCATCAGTTGTAACTTTAATGTGTTTTCCTTGCTCTGAAATATGTTCATGTTTTATGTGCAATGACAATAAATATCAATCAATCAGTATGATCTGCCCACCTACTAATATTTACATTGTATATTAATCCTATAGATCTATCTTAGCTTACACATACACATTAAAGGCTTTTTCCCTCAACTTTACACACGTCACAATAAAACACTTTATTTACCTACTGACAATTCTGGTCCCAGCTCCCATATAATCTCCAAAAATAAGCCTCTATGACAGTTTAGGATTTAACATGTTAAAAATAATATTTACAGGCGGGCCAAAAACGTTCACACTCCAATATTTTGTTTATGCAATATCATAACATTTATTTCCATCATTTATTCGGACATCATAACAGTACAGAACCAAGACGTGAAGGAAGCCCAGCTCATAAAACTGACCTCACACTGTAGGCACTAGGCACGATGGCTAATGACGTCAGTCTGTACTCATCAGACCACATGAAATGTATCCATTGAAACACAGTCAAATCTTTATCCTCTCTGTCAAATGGACGGTTTAAGACATGAAAAGCTCTTCACTGCATCAGTTAAAGAACTTGTTGCAGTTGAAAATGATTAATCACTGCAGTAAAGTAAGAATCTGGTCTATGCCAAGGAGGGGGCTTTTGCTGTGTAGTTCTGCCAACAGTTTTCAAAAACACGTCCAATTATGGTACAAAATAATCCATGGCTGTCGACCTAATTTTAGTTCAGTCCAATATGATCTGACCAGTAAAATCATAACAACATTACATAAAGGAATGGCTGCGGCTCGGTCGGTACACTGGGCTGTCCAGTGACCAGAGGGTCTACATGTTGAAGTGCCCTTGGACAAAACACGCTCCTATGGGTCTGGCAGACTCTCACATGGCAGCAGCCGCCCACTGGTGTATGAGTGTGTATGTGAAAGGGTGAATGTGAGGTGGAAAGAGCTGCAGGCACCATGAAGGTGTATAAAAAACACCAGAGTCTATTTACTATAAATGGAAACTCCAAACTTCTCTCAATGCTTAAGAGTGAAAAAAGTAAAAATACACTATGGAAACGTTTACATCTACAAATGATCCTTAAAAAATGATTAACATGAACATCCATAAACAAACTACCTGTGATGTGAAATACTGTATAATCTGAGATTTACATAGCTTTGTTTAATTTCCTCATCTAAAACTAGCAGCGTTCAGTATAAATGAGTTAAACAGATGACAACAAAAAGGCCAGAGTTTCCAGGAGGTGCAAACCTTCCATTAGAGTATCTTTTGTTGACCACCAATAAGGCAATAAGGGGCAATAAGGCAGCTGTAAAACCACACTATGCAGTAATATACACCGCTGGTACAACCGCCTCCTCCACTTCCTCCAAACACCAATAAACTGGTTGGTCAATTACCCTTTGTGGAAGAAAGTAAAGGTGAAGAGACAGACCGCTCTTTACACACAGACAGATGCAGAAAAAATAAGGAGTGTGGACACGAAGACGAGCAGACGGGACAGAGATGAAGATGGAGACAGTGTGGCGCTGCCGTCTCAACATGGCGCCTGCTGCTTGGGAACTGATCTGTCTTGCCTTCTTCCCTTTTACGATTCACTCCATCATCCTTTTGTGCATCCATTTCCCCTCCTTGTTTACTTCCCTCTGCTTTCTCCTGTCCTTCACCACTATTTGCTCTCCTCATTTTGTCTCTTTTTCCCCTCCACCAATTTATAGTCGCCTTTTTAACTGGCATGTCCGTTCTTTTCCTCTGCTCTCTCCTAACAAACACACAGCAGCTGGCTATTGCCGCGGCAGAGGAAGCTCTCAACCATGTGTTCCTGATCAAAGCTTCTCATTGAATTCCCCGTGGGTTGCTTCTCATGCAACATAACGACCAGCAGTGTCACTTTTTAGCCTGTCATGAAAAAGGATGATGGTCAGGTTTGGGGGCACATAGCTCTGTTGCTGACTTGTGGAATTTCTGCATAACCCCCAAACAGGACAACACTACACTATATTGGTAAGCTTATTTTGAATGTATTAGTGCTGATGGTATGCTTAGCAAATTTAGATCAGTGACGACACTAAAAAATAATTATTGACTGTTCAACTTGTGAGGAAATGCACAGACAAGAGGAGCATTTAGTGCAACTATGAGCGCTGCTGATAGTGAAGAGTGACGGCTTTGTGATGCAGCCCAGCACTTTTACACAGGACAAATAATGCTGTAATCAATGAGCCTCTGTACTAATGCTGTGACTAACAACTATGACCACTACCACTGGAATAAAAGATGGCACAGCAAAGAACTAGAAAAATAAAGAACAATCTATGGAGTTTCACACTAACTGTTCTCTTTAATACATTTTAACAGCACTTTGGATTATATGAAACATATCAGGCCAATCCTCTTATCACATGTAGTTGGAAAAGGGATATATGGTTCTGCATCTAGCATGTCACTTATATACAACCTAAACTATATTAGGTATAAACTACAGCTGAAGAATAACCTGAACTAATGCCTTTGTTAGTATGAAAGGACACATCTTTTAACATCCAAGTTTTTCAAGCTCTGTTAAGGTTAGTTTTACCTTTGAGCCATTTTAACTGATGTGATGTGGTTCATCTTTCAGCCACATGTATGTTAAAAATAGAAACTACATATTCCATTTCAGATGAAGTCTAATACACTCGGTCTTAAAATTCATCTGTTGTAACTCTAGCCTAACCTTAAAATGGATGTTTAGAATTTTTTTAAAAAATTGAAAAAGTCCTTTATCGTTGACAGTCATTTAGAGGAAGTGTTCTGTACCATCTGTATGATACGGAAGTAGAACTCAGAAATAGAAAGTCGACAGCTCTCACAGGAAACATAACATCAGGAGAGCCATTAACATATTTCCCACAGACTCAAAGACAATTGGGAAATAAACTATGAATGAATGTGTACAATCTGGTGCTGCTGCCAATTTGACCCCTGGTACATCATAATCATTTGGAGAAACAGCAGCGTGTTTACTTGTACATTTAGGGTGTTGCATTCATCAACAAAATGAAAACCATTAGATGTAAACGGGTTTGTGTCGCCGAGAAAGAACAGAAAAGGCAGAAAACATCAAATGGTTTTTCACTGCATAATTAAAGCATGTGAAGAAAATGGAAAAGCTGTTTCATCACAGTTCAACGTCTCCATCATTCAGGCTGGTTTATTTTAGACAAATTGCATAGGATGGGATGGTGATGACAACTGTGATGAGCTAAATGCATCAATACAATATGTCCTCATTCAAGCTCAAATCACACACCTGGACTCAGTGAAAGGTGTTATAGAGGCCACACTGCACCGACAATACTTCCAAATATTTAAATGAACTTATGTTAGGAAATCCAGTGTGTAATATTATAATTCAGATGATTGTGGTAGAAACAAAAACCTCAGCAATGCAAACAGAGGAGCATATTTACAAATTAAAATATCCTCTTGTGAAAAACATTAAAGTATAAGAACATACATTTTCCAAATCTCTAAATGTTTTGCTGATTTAGTTAATTTTATTCAAGCATAGGCTATTTAATGTTGAACACATAATTATACAAAGTATTTTATCATTTTAAATGTGTTCTAGCTATTAAGTAAAATGGCCACATTAACATTTACACACAGTAAAAAGTAATCAGCCTTTAAACTGAAAAAAGTAATAATTTGGCATTTTTCTCTTTATGGATTGATACAAACAATGCATAATTTATGGTAAATATAGGAAGTTGTGGAGAGTATATACACCTAGGCCTAGAAAATATAAATGTTTATCTAATAGATGAAATTCTATACGTGTTTATTGCTGACCTGAAAACATAATAGACCAATAATACATCAGGCATTTAGATTTCAATCAGCATCAGAAAATGTAGAAGTATTTGGTAATAAGAGTTAAGGGTTGTACAAATATGAGATGGAACCAAACCGAACCGATAATCATTATTAAATGTAATTAAATTCCTGTTGGTTTGTTAACCCTTACGTACCAGTCAGGTCAAATTTGACCCGTTTTGATATTCAACAGTAGTAAAAATATCCTAAGCATCTTTCTTTTATCCAGAAATGTGATTAAATATTATACTTTTGTGCAGGTGCAACAGACTTTTGGACACTGGAACTGGTTCAGGATAATTGTATGTGTAAATCATAAAGGCTTTAATGTTTTTATGTAAAACAGGACATGATACTGTGTGATAGTAAAAAATGAATTTGTAAAACTTCCGAAAAAATATGCTCTTCCTGCTCTGAAACATTATATTTTTATATTAGGTCTATTCATTAATGTGTGGTAGTGTATTTAGACTTTCTAAATAGACCTGTAGTTTAACATTTGGTTTAGACACTATGAGAGAATTCTTGGTGTGGGTTAAATTTGACCCGAAACATGCTGTGAAGGTATGATCAGTTTGTGAGGGTTCTAACAGTTATTATAAGACTATCAGAAATCAAACCCTGGAAACAACGTGAGGTCTCCAAAAAAAAAAAAAGGGCACGAACTCACCATTAGAAGAAGCGGCTCGGATTCACTCCTTCTCACCTGCAGGAGAAATGAAAGGACATTTAATGGAGAAAAATTACATTAAAATGTTTTAGAATAGTCAAAGGATGCGTATGCTACAAGTCAGATGAAACCCGGTGTATTTCCAGTTTCACTATTTGTTAAACGCTTTAAATTTTCCTAGAATTTTAATCCAAATGAAGGATGTGTTTTTTCATAAAAGAAAAATATCCACCAAAAAATGAAACAGCCTCGTCACTCATCCATCACGTTTTTTCTTGGTCATAATCTTCAGATGCAGTTTTTATTTTTCCTTTTGCTGATGCCTTCACCTCACTCTGTCCATGGCAAATTGTGATAATGCAAAAAAAAAAAAAAAAAAAAAATGCCTCAGGTCTTGGAGTGTGACTGAAGGATGCCAGGCTGCGGCACCGCTGCCTCAGGTGCCTTTACGCAAACAGCACGTGCGTTCGTGCACCTCGGAGGTTTGGAGGTTGTGTAAACCTGTGGGGAAAAGCCAACCCGTGCAGGGTGACTTAATTCCTCACGCCGTCTTTTTCTTTTCTTCTCCTCCATCCCGTGCGTAATCCGCCTCAGATGTGTGAGGCAGTGAAGGTGCGTGCACACTTCCACCTGTGCGCTCTGTTCTCATCTCCAGGCGGCGCTGTCGGCCCAGGTACTGCACCATATGTGCACAGAACACCCCACCTCAGGTCCAGAGGGGCTCATGTGGGTTCCAGACACGGTAAAGAAGCGCCGACAGCCGTGTAGTCTGCTGCCGGGACCGGGCCTCCTGTGTCCGGGGTTCCCTGGAAGAACACTCCGACATTTTTTTGTAACGTTCGAAACCTTGAAAAATAACGACTCAGTGCATATTAGAGGAAGAGACATGCACCTCAAAAGAAGTAAAAATAAAATAAATATATCATAAAAACAATAACAATAATACAAATCAAATTTAAAAATGCGAACAAAACCCATCAATTATTACTGTGGTTAGTAATATTTGTATCAATAATATAATGTAATATATTAATATGTAATATCAGAATCAAATCGCGCTGCACATAAGATTTGTTTTCATTGTTTGTTTTTTTTTAATCTATTGGTTCAGCGTTGGGCGATAATATGTCTGTGGAAATCTTTCCATAACCCAAGAGAACAAAATGAAGATGTATACATTTGGCTGTTTAGAAAATTGACATATTTTAAAAGCAATCTGAAAATGTAAACATTTTTCCACGTAAAACATAGGCTAATTCAAACCGACGATGGATATATATATATATATATATATATATATATATATATATATACAC
>JAPSES010000069.1:15886680-15897745 GCA_029822895.1 Maxillicosta whitleyi | reverse complement strand
GGGGTTTGGCTTTCATGGGTTATAGACACGGAGTTTGGATGGAGACGCTTCCTGTCATCCGGCCAATAGCAGTCTGAGGTTCACGGACAGACCACGCCCACCGTGCGTAATGGCTCCATCCTTCTGTCTTTCTTTGGACAACAGGCTCCATATCTCTTTCTTTAAATATTGCCCCTCTGTTTCAAATAAAAAACATGCGTATTTCGGAATCTAATGGTCGGCAGGAGGCCGAGGCAGACTGAGGACCCAACTCCAAAAAGCTGCATCCAATTAGAGTCCAGCTGAACGCAGAACCCTCTGCGGAATTTCCCCTTCGATTAGAGCCCGAGCATCACCCTAAAGACAGGCTGATGTTCTGTGAAATACCCGAATGCGCCGCAGACACGTCCCACTTATTTTAAGAAGCCGGAGCTATGATTAGGATTTTAAAAAAGCTACAAAAAAGCACCAATAAATTGGTCAAAGGAGACAGATTCCAGTAAAAGGGAGCCCTGCATTTGGAGCAGTGTGCTTTCAGGTTACAGATGTCTGGGTGTTGGGTTCCACTGTGTCTCCTATTTAGATTCATTCAAACAGATTACAGTCAGGTTTACATCCGAACTTTGACCTTTCACATTTTAATTCCATTTTCAGAAAATTAATGTAGGAAAATATGTATGAATAGACATGTCTGTGTTCTAAGATTTATTTTTTTAATTAAAAAATGTATGAGTGAATATTATTAAGAATGGAACAGGTTATTTGTATCTCTTGGTTAGATTTTCACGAAAGTATTTTAAAGTTGAAAAGCATCACTTTAAACCACAAATACAGTAATGTTAGATCTTTGATTTTACAAGACAAAATATTAATCAGCTGATTTAATAGTCGTTTATTTTGGTAATTTGTTCATTTTCTTGGTCATTTTGGCTTTTGTTCATCACCTAGGTCATCGAGAATAGAGAATACACTCTCACACACAAACACACACACACTCACACACACATACACACACTGAGATTAAAGATTTTTTTCTTCCATTTTTAAGATTGATTTTTTTTATTATTATTATTTTCTTTCCTCCTACACTAAGAGGATATTTCTATTTTGTTCAGCATTTTTTTTTTAAAATTTACACATTTTTCCAAATGTAAAGATAGCTCTGATGGTCGATGTCAGTTAGGGGACGTTTATGAAAACCCCTTAATATTTTGTCTCTATTTATTAAGTCATTGTAATGTAAACAAGTAGAAGGAAAAACTATATGGATGCACTGCACAATGAAGTGGTGTTTTACTAAACTTCAGTTGTGGCAGTTTTTATTTCAACATTTCCAATCACTACTTAAACTTTTGGTTATTATTCTACAGTTACATATGCACCAAAAGGACAAAAGTGTCTAAATTAGAAGACAGTGTAAATGTGTGACACCTAACGTCTGGTGTGTTCCTCCCATAGTCAGAGGAAATGATCAACAGGATGTAGTACAACATTTATGCCTGCAGGTGTCACTGTTTCCCCCTAAATCTTATATTCATTTTGTTCAGCAGAGGTGGCATTGATAAAAAAAAAAAAAAAACTTTACCTTATGAAATAGATTTTTGAAAAAGAAACAGATAAGTGCACACCTACAGCTGACCTGTCATTTATCCAACACATATTATAATAATAGGCTAAGTTTGGTTAAGTAAAACAAGTCAATTAAATCATAATCTTAACCTATTTAACATTCTCTCATTTCATGGAATCCTACATAAGGGTAAACAGTTACACATCTTTTGAAAGTGAACATCTTCTTGTTTCCGTTTTAACATGTAACTCAAACTGCATTAGTTTATACATGAGTCCAATGTATGTACTCTGGACATAAACAGCTCCCATCTGAACAGGAGACTCTATGTGAAAGTCAAACTGCTTTAGATTCTAAATGCAAAGGGCTGGTGTTTGTTCAACTAAAGTCAAAGCAGCCCCATGGAAATCCAGTCACCAGACATTTCATATTATTAAATCAATTATTAATCCTTTATGAGGTCGAAAACCACGTTGTTTTATTTATTCATTGTAGCAGAAAATGCATAGGGCTTTTTAAACAGTAGTCACATTGAATCTTGCAAAAACACCAGTCTAGAATCAGGCTGCATGTCCACTGATTGATTAAAAGTTGCCAAAAACTGGACATGTTTTTGCATGAAGCAGATGTAAATGAGGTGTCAGCTACATGTGAAGCCCAGATGGATGATGAACAAAAGGCAGCACAGATAGTTATGGTCTGTCGATAGACGCACATATGGAGTCCAGAAAGACCTTTAATATAAATGCCTTTTCATTTTCTGCATGGATGACTTAGCATTGTAACAACTGTGCCTGTAAACCACCACCTTTTACTGTTTTTAAAGATGTAGCTCAGATAATGTCATGCATTCTGTGTAACTATACCGTTTAGTGCCATGGCCGAGAAGTGCAAGACACAGTTACACGTCTAATGGTTCTTGGTAGGATCATGATCATTGTGGACTGAAGGCCCCGTGTTCTTCATCGTGGGGAGGTAAAGTCATATGCATATGATAAAGTTATCTTAAGCACAGTTTTGTATGATCATTATCATTAGCTAGATAGCACCATGTAGCAGTACTAGCTATCATCAGCTAACACCAACCTGAGGTAGGTTCATAAATTCTTAAGTTCATAGTTAAAAAATCACTGTTAGGTCTTCTGCTGCTTATCCAGAACCAATGTTAATTTATTTTATGGAAATGCAAACATAGCCTGTCGTGCTGTTAGCCAAAAAATATGACAAACAATATAGTTAATCAATACATTGTAGGAAAAAAACCCAGTGTGAAACAGATCTAATTGTATATATGTTACACCCTTATTCAGAAATTGGTAATTGTGAAGAGTTAGTTTAGTTAGGTTAAGTTATCCTGTTTATTTTGCTATATTAATGTGTTGAGGTAAACTTTATGAACAATTACACCAAAAACAATGGTTGAACACATCTGCAGATGCAGAATGTGAATATCATTAATTTATTTTAAAAAAAAGTTTTAACTGATCAACTGAGGATGAGTCAGGTTTCCAGTCCAGATCATGTGATTTGCTTATAACATTAAAACAAAATAATAATGTTTATGTGTATAGACATTGTTATATATACTTTTATACTGTTGTTATTTCTATATAGATATTTTAAAAAAATATATTTTTTTATTTTTATACTTTTTGTGGTGTTTGTTTGAGTTGGTTCTGGAATAAAGGGCAAGTTGTGTGTCATTTTAGATACGTCTTTTTCACATTTTTGGTTTTTTTTTTTTTCGCCTACTTGAAATTATTGTGTTGATGGAATTAAATTGAAGAAAATAATCAATAGATGAATTGATTCCAAAAATAATCAATAGCTGCAACTAAACATATATGAGCTGCCATTAAAGTTACATGGTCTAATGTCCCATTTAATGCAGATATTTGGCAAAACTGATATATTTGTGTCTGTTTGGGTCACCCATTCACATGTTTTTAATCCACAAAACTTAAGTCTAAAAACAGCTTTTTCCAGACGTTTGTTTAATGAAGCTGCATCTGAAACATCAAATCCAGGTGTAAACATCAGCAGATGCACGTTAAGACTACTGCCTCTGAATCTGATATGTCCAATACTTTCAGTGGTTCTAAGTTGTCCTGTGAAACAAATGGTGGTCATGTGGGTTGATTACAAACAAACAAACAAACAAACAAACTACAAAAGAAAACGTCCATGTCACTCTGTTTGTCACATCGATCACTGTTGAACACATACTTTTCCACTTTCACCATAATTGTAAACAGAAGAACATTTGCTCAGCTCACCTCTAAACCCCCCCCCCCCCCCCCACTCCTGGTCAAGCTCATATAACTGGTTACCATGACAACTGGGCCCCAGATTGCTATAAAGTTTTACAACACAGAAAGAGGCCCTGCAACTCCCACTCCGAGCCTTTTCTCTCCCACTCGCTGTGTGTCACTGTGAGAACGTTAAAGGAGAATCCATGTCAGCACAGATTGTAATCTCCCTCCTCCTCCATCCACGGCCTTCAGAAGTTGTTTTCCATAAAACGAGTCAAGGGGGAATTGAGGCATTTTTTATTAAACCGGACCAGTGAGCGCATTAGAAGAATTAAAACATGTTTATGGAGGTGCATTTGCATTTGTTCCAGCTGTGGACGTACACAGGCCGTGTGACCTTGTGAGCCTGAAGGTCGGGGTCGGTTCAGATGAAATGGACTTTCACTGTTTTCATGTTTCACTGTGCAGATCAATAGTGTGACCTGCAGCTACAGAACCTCTGTTTATCACAGTGAAAGGTCCATTGCTGTCTGCGTATATATTGGACCTGAGGGGTTTTGGATCATGTAAAGAATGAAAATATTTGCAAACATTTCCCTGATCACAAACACAGTCAGCTGCAGGCACAGAGCTCATTCTGTCTGCTCATCATGGCAACACGTTATTATAGCACGAATGCAGTTACAAACAAAGCAATTTCATTCCACTGTGATTAATCGAAGCCAAATCCACTTCCACTCACAGCAGCCGTCATGTTACTGTTCTACATCACATGTCTGACCAGTTCTGCACTGTGATTGGTCATTACAACTGTCAATCATTTATTTTTACAATATTACAATAACGTATTTGCATTTAAAACAAACTGATAAGAAGAATGAATATTTGATTGCAAATCAGTTATATGAAATACATATAAAAAGACCTCGCTTTTAGGATTTAAAAAAATAGAATCCAGACTTTTTGTTACACATGTAAACATGCACCTCATACCAAAATGTCCCTTCTGCCTTTAACCACCTTTAGACCACCCTGCGTCTCACACACACACACACACACACACACACACACACACTGCAGTGGGGTATCCATGTGTATCTGGGGAGCAAAAGGGGAAGATGACTGCCTTGCTCAAGGGTACAAGCCAACAACTTCTCTGCCAGTGCAGGGAATCAAACCAGCGACCCTTCAGTCACGAGCTGACTCCCCAGCTGTTCTAGGCCACGGCTGCCACCAATGCTGCTTTAGTTGGTCCATGGTCTCAGAATAAGTTCCACACAGATCCTCAGTCAGGGCGGGTTTCAGGTCACATGGTAAACTTGGACTCTACGCATCAGTGATACAGGAGTCACTTTAGATATAGCACTGTTCCAAAACACATCTACATAAGGGATGAGTTAGGCATGAAAACAGGACCGACAATGAGAACGGTGGTGTTTAAGACTGACTTTGTATAAATGTTTTTAATTCTATACTTGTAACAGTGACTTCTGTTTGGTCATTTTCACATCACATGTTTATGCCAAAAAGTCATGACCAAGTGGTACACTTTGGATTCAAATCTGATGAGTTCTTACAACGTCCATCTTTATGTAAAATCCATTTTGGAGAGCCAGAAAAACATATGGTCTTCTATGAAGTATTTTCATATTAACCCATAAATACAGAAACCACTGACCAAAGCACTTTCTGATCTAAAATCCAATCAATACATGTAAATAATTGATGTAAAATGTGGTCAGTCATCTTTTCATGGTCATCAGATATGACCCGTTCAGACGTTCAGAAGCTGCGCAGTGAATATGAATACACCATCATCTTCTACAGCGTTATTCACCAGGAAAACCCACATAGTTCATGAAAGACAGTGGAGACACCTGTTTTATGGTCAGTTAATGATATTTGATATAATAACCTTTGAATTTACTCTGTGATTTTATGAGCATCTACATGATCATTGAGTATTGAGATTATTGAATAGGACAATTCATGATTTTCACTGAAAAATTAAAAAACTGTGCAGGATAATATAATACATGATGATAAGTCACTTGGGAAAGACACAAAAGTCATTTGGAAATTATGAGAAAAATAGTTGCTCTTTGCTTTAAGGATTCACGTTAGTATGATTAAAGTTTTTTGTTTTGTTTTTTTTTAAGTTGATTGCAGTGAATAGAATAGAATAGAATAGAAGTACTTTATTAATTCCAAAACTGGGAAATTGGTTTGGAGTCACTGAGACACTAAAAGTTTTTAGGATGTTAGTAACTTAAAAAAAAAAAAAAATAGAAATAAAAAATTCTATACACTTTGTCATGAAGTTTAATGATCTTAAAAGCATTTGTGATTTTATTCTTATGGTAATAATGATCACTGGGTTGGCCACAAACCACAACATGACCTTTGACCTCAGATTTTCAGAACCCACACATAGGTTTATTATATAAATGCACATGTTAAGATATTCCCACCAAACACTGCAGTCCAGACAGAACCATGAAATATGACTAAAAAGTGAACAATATCACGTTGTGTACAAATACGAAACATCCAAAGCCACAAACCAGTTCTGTTTACTTGTAAAAACTGGTTTCATCGTTAAAGCAATAAGTCTTTGTATTTTATGCTCTTACATATTTAAAGGGAATATGAAACAAGCAAGAAATTATAGCAAGAAACATAAAGTGTGTCCTGTTGTTTTTTCTTCTCCACATGTGGTGAAGCTGCATGTTAGGAGCCAGATGTTTTCTTCTGGACATGTGGTCTGTCAAAAATAGCACAATCACAATAGCAGAGATGTTTGCTGCTCTGCCAAACATATCTCCTCTTCAATTATTTAAACATTCTCATGAGTGTGGGGGCAAAAATCTGGACGGGTCCACAGATCTGTGACGGTAACACAATGAGTTCATAAAAGGCATTTTTTTGTTGTTTGTTTTTCTTCTTTTTCAGAGCTTCTGAGCACATGTTGCACTTTGTTTGCTTCGCAGCTGGACACAAGACATGAATTCTACAAGTCTTACTTATCTGAGATTTATGTGAGACAAGCTCCAGATAGAGTTATTGATCAGTGATTTAGAGTTAACGGTGGTGGTTTGATGAATTATTGTCAAATATTCAAATGTGCCAATAGTTAATGAAAAACTCATATTCTGTAAGTACAAGTTATAAAACACTAAACATGTAAAATACAGCATTTCCAATAAGATACACATGTCACAGCTCCAAACCTTTGTTTCTGAAGTATTCAAGGTGTTCTAAAATATACTGAAATCTCAGAAATGTTTTGAGAAAATCCATAATTCACAGGTGAACTGACTCATTTGGTGATCAAATGTCAAAGGTTAAAGTCATGGTTTTGGCCAACATTATACCAATAAGATAATAATAAATAAAAAAAACTTTAATGGATTGTTTTTTAAAAATATTTGTTCAGGAATAAAAGTTTGAAATATCTCTTATTTACTCTTCAATGGAGATAAGCCGGGTTTAAATTATTCTAAAGCAATAATAATAATAATAATAATAATAATACATTTCTCATCTATTCTCAGTGTATTCAGAAAGCTGCATTTTATTGCAGGTTGTACTTTAGATCAACTCTTGAAAATTCCCCACCTCTGTCAGTTGGATAACAGTGGTACATATGTTCAGGTTTGTTCATGATTATTACACATAATTGACTTATTTATTTATTTATTTTACATAATTTCAATATTTATCACACACTATTGACCATAAAATTGTAATAACACATTGTACCTCTTCTGATGAGAACATGGTTTATTCTTATAAAAACATTGTAACTATTACACATTATTTAATCACCTGATCAAAGGGGATTATTAATGTGTAGGAACAGAAATAAAAGGAGAGACTGGTTAGAATGTGAGATCTATGTCTGGAATGGGATGCACTTCACTAAATGAGAGGAATTAGTGTATTTTATCCACCAACTGTAATTGAGTGGTAAACAAAACAGATTAGAAACAAGAAGGTGAACAATACAACAAGAAGAATACATAAACTATAAAGTGTCATATAAAGGAAACATGTTTCAGGCAAAGAAACAAACAAACAAAAACTTTTCACCATATTACTCTTAGACCTCAAAAACATAAAAACATATAAGGATTTCATAACACTTGACATGATTTAAATGACTGAATGTGGCTATAAACGTCCATAAATTGCCTGGGATTAGACATTATATCCTCCCAGTTTCTTTTGTGGAATAAATCAAAGCCCCTGCAGTGTCTTATTGTGGTCAGCAGGGGGCGCTGTGATACAACAAACCAAGAAAAACACAGGCACGAAAGACAACATTTCAATCAGAAGGAAAATGTGGTTTCATGTCTTAATAAGTGTGATATAATGATATTCAATAATTGTCTGTTGAATCAGATTATCACCTTTATCAGTGTTTTATTGTGTTACATGAATATTTAGATCACATTCCTTTCAGATCAGAAATGAATTACAAATGTGTTATTCCTAAAGATGGAAGGTTTCATTTGAGTTCAAGCTTCAAATGTTGTATTCGATGAAGTTATTATATAATGCTGACTTTATGACATCAGGGCTGTAGTGTAATGTTTTTATGGGTTTGATGGACTGGTTTCCTGTGGAGTCATTTTCTGAGCTCAGAGTCATTTCCATGTTTAAGGTGAAAGGCTCTTTGTCTTCCCTTTTCTATCACCGTCCATGTTTTCTTCATTTCCGTCTCCCAGGATGCACCTCGTTGTCCAGCAGCCTCAGCTCTTTTACGGTTGTGTATTTCACCGGCTCTTTTTACTGCCACGACAGACAATTAAAGTCTGCTGAACACACGCTCGCTGCCCGTCAGCAGGCCGCCGTTCCATAAAACTGGCTCTCTGTGAAAAACGAGCAGAGACCGAGCGAGTAGAAGCAAATAGAAAACCCACAGCGATCAGGGTTTTATTCTGAGGCCCATAAAAATCAAGGACCCCCCCCCCCCAAACAGGTTTGGTTTGACCTTGAGATTGAGCTAAAGTGCTGAACTACTGTTTTCCCCTGTGTCCCACCTGACCTGGACACCAGCAGGACCAGGACCAGCACCAGGACCAGCCCCAGGACCAGCCCCAAGACCAGCCCCAGGACCAGCCACAGGACCAGCACCAGGACCAGCACCAGGACCAGGACCAGCCCCAGGACCAGCCCCAAGACCAGCCCCAGGACCAGCCCCAGGACCAGCCCCAGGATCAGCCCCAGGACCAGCCCCAGGACCAGCCCCAGGACCAGCCCCAAGACCAGCCCCAGGACCAGCCCCAGGATCAGCACCAGGACCAGCCCCAGGACCAGCACCAGGACCAGCCCCAGGACCAGCACCAGGACCAGCCCCAGGACCCTTTACTAATAGTGCACACATACAGCCCATAATGACACAACTACAGAGAAAATATTTGTTTCACTATGATCTGATCCAGTTCCAGAAAGTCTACTCACTTACAGTGTTTCCAAGTCTCTATTATCTGTCCAAGAAGTTGTTAAATGACATCTCACTACATTTGCATATTTGGAAACGTGCCTCCAATGGTACCAAGTGGTGCAGGAAAGACAAATAACATCGTGTTAGAGATGAAAAGTAAGTATAAAAATACCCTAAATGTTTAGAACTATACTGTCGACTCTTGTTTTTTTGTTTTTTTTAATGGCCTAATTCCTTTGCTTAGTTAGTTTAATTTTTATCTTCATTTCCTTCACTTTAGTTTGGTTTTGAACCTCATGAACCACTTCGGAGTCACAGTAAAACCTGATTATTTTTACTTGCTGGTGATGGAGGCTCCAGACAGTGAGAAGCAGAACGTGTCCACTTTTCCTCTTACTGCCTGGAACAGGCCTGGTGGTGGCAGTCAGTCATCCATGAAGGCTCTTACTGGGGGCTGTCGTACCCCCGTTCTCGTCATTGGGCCCCTGTACTCCACCTCTGCCTTGACGATCATGTTCATGGTGAAAAGGCTGACAGAGACGGTGCAGCCTGTTATGATGCCTGTCTCCAGCCTGTTCCAGTCTGATGTACCTGTTTGACTTTTAGCCTGAAATTATTGTAATAACCCAGGATAAGGTTTGTGACTGTGTCGTGAACATGATGTCTTTGAAGGGCTCGGTCTAGCAGCTGGTGAGGTATGGAGTCGTATGCACTGGGGAGGTCCATCCACAGTACGGTCAGGTCTCCTTTTCCTTCATGTGCCCCCCTGATAAGTTGTGTTACAACGCCTGTGTGTTCCAAAAGCATCCCACCCTTCTGAACAGAGGTGTTAAAAACAATCCTTTTACTTTTATATTTTTTGTGGTTGTTGTTTCAGCTGGTTCTGGAATAAAGGACTAGTTGTTTATCATTTTCATATATGTCTGTTTCAATTTTTTCCATTAAAAAAAAAATTCAAATATCATTTAATGGAATCAAATCAAGGAAAATAATCAATAGATGAACTGATTACAAAAGAATTGCTATCTCCAGCTCTACACACTCCTAATGTCTCACCAAACTAATGCCAATATCTAGCAAAACTGATATTTTTCTTTATATTTGGACCATCTAACCATGTGTTTTAAATCCCCCAAAGAGTTTTTTTTAGCTTTTCAAAGTGAAGCTTATTTAAAAACTCTTTGTCCATGTGGACAGAAAAGGAAAATGATACTTTTTTTATGTGAATCAAAGAAAATAATAAATAATGGATAGCTGCAGTCTCTATTCTCAGGTTTGAGGCCACCTCCTGTCTCTGCCTGATGGTTTCCATGCTATGTTTTCTGGTCTCATTGGTGTTAGGATCTATAAAGGTCCTAATTTGTGTGAACTAATTTGCTTGAATCTAGAATTTTGTGTGTGGGGTTGCAGGTGAATTCTAAGGATTGCTTTTGCAAATTCTTGTCTCATGGACAGCTTTATTTAAAGGAGGGTTTTTGCTGCTGGAGACTATCAGCTACAACAGCAGCTGTGGGATACACCTGCACTAATACTAAGTGGGCTGGATGATCCACTTCCATGAAAATGTAAATAGAAGGTATTGCATGACTCATTCATTCATTGATTTTTCATTTTATAGGTCGGGTGGGTGTGTGGGGGTTGTTGGATTGACTGTCAGGCACAGATAATGTTGTCAAAGCCTAATGTAGGTGCATGTTTTTAATCACAATTGTCAGATCAAGTGAAAAAGAGTCCCGTAAAGTGTGTATGTGTGTGTGTGTGTGTGTGTGTGTGTGTGTGTGTGTGTGTGTGTGTGTGTGTGTGTGTGTGTGTGTG
>JAPSES010000069.1:15811719-15823759 GCA_029822895.1 Maxillicosta whitleyi | reverse complement strand
GGGGGGGGTTATCATTTGGAGTTCATGGCCTTTGGCTCATCAAGAGAACATAATATGATATTTCCACCAGATGGCATGATCCACAATATGACTCACTTTCTTCTCACCTCTTATGCAAGTTGCCACCATTCAGAACGATCCTCTGTGTGTGGTGACTTTTTATTGTTGTCTGAATTAAACTAGACAGATGACTTAAGTAAACGCACACTTTCACTTTCATAATTGCAATGCTACTATGAATACAATGATAAATTAATCAATTAAACTTTTCTAAACTTTTATTAATGACCCATCTTTATGATCCTCTGGTAAGTAGATCATATTCAAGGTTAAGACTGAGCAGTTTTTCCAATTACTCAGTTAGGAAAGTAAACTATTGTCTGTCCTAAAAGTGGCTAGAAGTTGCTAAATAACACCAACACCTAATTTGCATAATTACAAATGTGCATGTAATTGTAATGAAATATTTAGGAGAGAGGAATAACTAAAATATGTTTAGAATTCTTCTAGAAGCCAATTTTTGTGTGTTTTTTAATGTGTAATTCCAACCCTTCTTCCTTATCAAGGCTAAAGAGAGCCGAGAGACACTCTGGAGTTATTACATTACATTACATTACATTTATTTGTTTGTTTGTTTAGCTGTTAGCTTCATTCTCTTCAGTTTGATTTGATTTTTACCCCTTGACAAGGAGGGTCTAATGACGGGGGATGCCTCGGACATTAATCTGTCTCCTGTAAAGTCCTTGTTGTGATATAGGACTCTACAAATACAATTGAATAGAATTGAATTGAATTGATGCTTTCACAGACTTTCAAAAAGTATCCTTTAACACCAGAAAAAGTTGGTAGATTTGTCCCTTTTTGATAATGAGTCTCTTGATGGGTCTAAAAAAAAAGTGAATATGTTGTCAACAATGATTTTTGCAGATAGGCAGACAGACGAGTGTTTTTCTAACTATGTGTTCATGACATTTAGAGGGAAAAAAACTGGGTTTTAGCATTTGAGTCACTTTTCAAAAGTTACAAAAAGTTTCCTAGCAAATTTAAAAGGATCTAAATTTGTTTCTAGGTGCTTTCAGAAGAAAAAAAAAAGTTTTCTTGGGTAGTCTAAAAAGTTAATAAATCAAACAATAAAAGTGTTTGAATTGGCATCAATGACACTGAATGATTCTAACATTAAAATCACATGCAGGTTCTGTTCTGTAATTGCTCACCTGCTCTGTTTATCTCAATGATCTCCTCCTGTGCCAATGGGCAGTCTCCAGTACCCATCATGCTGCCGGATCCCACCATTCCTGGCCCGAGCACATTGCCCATCAACCTATGGGGTGAAGCAGTCGCCATGGCCAGAGCGTCTGGTTTGCAGTAGTTGGGGCTGCCTGGCTGTGGGGCTCTGGGGATGTGCTTGTTCCTCTTCTTGGGAAGCTTCTGCTTGGCCATAGCCAAGGAGTAGTACATGCCGAAGTTGTTGACAATAACTGGCACAGGCATAGCAATGGTGAGCACACCGGCCAAGGCACACAGGGCACCCACCAACATCCCAGACCATGTTTCTGGGTACATGTCCCCGTAGCCCAGCGTAGTCATAGTTACTACAGCCCACCAGAAGCCAATTGGGATGTTCTTGAAATTGGTGTGGGCTGCAGCTGTTGGATCATCTGGGTCAGCACCAATGCGTTCAGCGTAATAGATCATGGTCGCAAAGATAAGGACACCCAGCGCCAAGAAAATGATAAGCAACAGGAACTCATTGGTACTTGCACGCAAAGTGTGACCTAAGACCCGCAAACCAACAAAGTGGCGGGTGAGCTTGAATATACGCAGGATACGCACAAAACGCACCACACGCAGGAAGCTTAGCACGTCTTTGGCTGTTTTGGAGGAAAGGCCACTTAGCGCCACCTCCAGGTAAAAGGGCACGATGGCCACAAAGTCTATGATGTTAAGGGCGCTGCGGAAGAACTCAGCCTTATCAGGGCAGAAGATGACACGTAGCATCACCTCAATGGTGAACCAGATGACGCAGACGCCCTCCACATATGTAAGCCAACCATCGGTGACCACTTCATATACTATCTGGAATGCGACAGAAAAACAGAGAAAAGGCAATTAGTCACTTTTGTTTGAGCAGGTCTCATGAAACACAGTGTGCACAAAGTGTTCTCTTAACACTGTATAATGTATGGAGAAGTTTCCACTCAACAGAAATATCTATTGATAATTTATGTATGGAATTTAGAAAAGAAACAAATAATTCATTGACTGGAATTGATTTAAAAGGTTTTTTGACTACAAAATTCCTGAATGGAAGATTTGTTTTTAATTTTGCTGCCACTAAACTTTGTTTCTACGGTTGTGATTCACACAAACACCTATTGTGACAAACACAAGTCCAGGATCAACACAAAGTTGTATGTAACTTCCATGGTACGTTGACAGTAACTTGGATACAAATGTGTTGAAGATTGCAGTGAACATATTGTTTGTCGATGTCATGTTTGTTGTTTATGTCTATATCTATTTTTATATTGTTCGGTTGTTATTTCTATATGGATGTTTTTATATATCCTTTTAATTTATACTTTCAGTGGTTGCTGTTTCAGCTGATTCTGGAATAAAGAACAAGTTTGTCATTTTCAGACATTTCTTTTATCGGTTTTAAGAATTTTTATTTTTTGCCTACTCATCATTGAATTGAATTGGATCAAAATCTACAGATTAATTAATTGCATTAATAATCAACAGCTGCTGTAATGTAATTGTGAATTGTGAATATTGAGTTAGGCACAGCAACATACACAGAAGTTGGCACTACTTCTGATAAATATCAGTATTTTAACATCGTATTCTTAACATCTAATGTCGCAAAATTGCATCAAACTGTTTCATTTACAGAATGAAAGATAGTGCATTTATTCCTCCAAAGCCAGTTCAGACAGATTTGATATGTACCTATTCAGGACACTGGAAATTATTTTGTGGCATCAATAAAACCAGCTTCATCTTTGAAACAAGAAAATCTTGTATTACTTTTTTATTACTATTGACCATTACGCCTGCTTGGCTCCAGTTTCAATCAATTTACAGGCTATAGTCCACTTAATAATCTCCACTTAATTTTGCAACTGCTTGAAAGCAAAAACACAAATAAGTAATTGTTTTAATATACTTGTATGGGGAAAGCTATTTTACTGTTACATAATGTACATTTTATGTGCTTATTTTGCTATTACAGTGAAACGTTGAATGCAGACGTATACAACCTCACCTACATAACCCTACCCATCCAAAACCTACTGTAAATGACCTGAACCACTGATCAGCTTTATATGACCAATACTAACTAACACAGACCAAAGTCCTGCTGTTTGACCTGTGCTGTTGTCTGGGGTGTCACACTTGGAAAAGTCCAAATATTATATTATTATAACTGAGGTAGTTGTGAAAACATCAGGAGTGAAAGGTCTTTGACATTGTGCGTGACAGTCAGTTCTTTGTGAAAAACACTGTAATGATGATCTTGCAGTGGGACGTCTTTATTAAACTTCACTGTACCTCTTCATGTGTCACATTGCCGATGGTGACATTCTCCGTTTTGTTGTAGATGGTGTTGAAGGCTTCGTGGGTCTCCAGGCAGAAGGTGGAGATGGAGAGGAGGATGAAAAAGAGCGAGCCGAACGCCACATACTGCAGAGATGCAAACAGAACACACAGAGAAGACATTGTCAGCACCTAAACTTTCATGTTTGTTGTTTTTCCTGAACAATGAATTACTGGGAAACACGTCCAAATCTGCACCCAGATCTTCTTAACATGGATCCTTGATTGCAGGTTTCTGTGATGTGTGTGGTGGAGGATAGGTTTGGGCCAATGCAGTATATGTCAAGCAGGTGTATTCTGATGGAGTGCAGATAGGGGGCGCCACTATCACACTAACAGGAGTGCTGGAATGCTGTTAATTCAGCGCAAATGTCCTGACTGCTGCAATCCCATTGATAACAGCAGAGTCAGGGAGGGAGGGGGGAGAGAGGGGGGAGGGAAGGATGATGGATGGAGAGTGTAAAAGAAATGAGGTACACTGGGTATCTGTGTGTGTGTGTGTGTGTGTGTGTGTGTGTGTGCGCGCGCGCGCGCGTGTGTGTGTGTGCGCGTGTTCAGACTGCCACATATTTGTAGCAGTGTAGTGTAAGTATGTATATAGATCATCCACTCACAAGATCAATGATTATCTCTTTGTCTTAGACCACCACTCAGATCCTTTGTGCTCTGTCTACCTTGAAATATGCTAATCATTCATATATTTTACGCAGCGTATCATCCTTTTCTTTGTCGTTTTTTTACAGTGCTCACATGTGTGTAATGTGATTTCCCAACCCCCCCCCCCCTTTGTACACCTCTGCTCTATGCAGTGGCTGCTGGAGCTGAATGTGCTGGATCCTCAGAGCATGTGCAGAGAAGCAGTGATTGGACCAAATGATTGGACGAGTGTTTTTGTGCTTTTAAACAATTATCATTCCGGTCTGCTCTTTAATGTCTTCTTGTATGTCCATTTTCCAGGCATTTAGTTTGTCTAACGTTGATTCAGTTCTACATGGAACCAGTGGGTCAAACTCATTCTAGTTCAGTTCTGCGTTCAGCCCGATACGATCACACTAACAGGAGTTAAAAAGTTCCATTATGAAAATGTTTACATCTACAAAGGTTCCTTAAAAACATGAACAACCTGAAATGTCTTAAGAAAAATAAATGCAATGTTAACGTCATGCCTCACCTTATGTACAGTACAACTTACAGTGGATCTACAAAACACAAAACATTTAGTAACAGGCAGAATGGTATCAAAATTGCATTCACTTACCTTAAGACATTTCAGGTTATTCAAATTTCTTTGTGAAAAGATAGTTTGTAAAGGTAAACTTTTCATGCAATTAAATTTTTTTACACTAAAACATAGATAAAAATTTGGGGTTGTCATTATTTCTAGGTTATTATGATAGTGTTTTACTGTTCTGATCCACTTCAGATCACAGTATTCTGTATGTGGAACCTGAAATAAAATTATTTGAGCATCCTTGATTGTTTATGTCTTCAGTGTAATTTTTGCATTTCACTAATTCATCCCATGGACTCAACTGGAGCCTCATAGGGACCAGTAGTTTGACATAGAATGTCTATGGGATGATAGGGAATTTTAATATTTATCAGGTGGGAGGAAAGGGGAAAAGGCAATGGAAGACTGCAGGAGTGTGTATTCAATGCCAGTTCTTATACATAGATACAACCATGTGACCTTTGACACCCCTGACCTACAGGACTGGCCACAGATGGTAAGACTCTATTCCATTTATTAATATCTCCAATAACTCTGACATGTCTCAATTATTCACTTTTTTTGGTCCAAAGCCAATCTTCATCAGAACTGAAGGGCTGCATTCAAAGTAATACAAAGATGGCATTATTCATTAAAATTCCAAAAATAGATTTGTTATTATATTCGGCATTTTGACAGTGTGAGGTTGTGCAGGACGACAACAGTGACAACCATTGCATTGGAAAGCAAATGTTTTTCTGCAGTGAGTCAACACAGTCTCTGTTGTGAAGGGGTTTCAGGTGCATTATGATCCAAAAATCCAAAAAAAACAGTCACATGATAGAAATCAGTGTTTTTAGTTTACCATATTCCATCAGTGTGAGTCTTATACATTTATGGAAATGATAGACACATATCATTTCAACTTAATTTTTCAAAAAAAGATAAAAGTCTGCATTGTAAGTGCCTTTACATTTTTGATGATGCAGTATTTTTTGTAGATTTTTAGTTTTTGCCTTAATATACTGGACGGCAGCGAGTTGGATGGTGGATGAACAAAATGAGTTTCCATTGTAAGAAACATAAATCTGTATGTTTAGCCTCAGACTGGGGGAAATAAAAACAAGTGTCATCATGGAACAGACTTTCACTTCAGCTGATGGTGATTATGTTCATGGGAAATGCCAAATCTGTATTTGTTTCCAGTTTGAAGTGCATTTGTATTTAGGCATTTGATAAATACAAATGTAAAATAAAGTTTAACATAGATGTGTCTCTTTACACAGAATAAAAACAGACTTCTTCTTCTTTTCAAATATCTGCAAACATCATGGAATAATCAGTGTTGAAGTTTCTTTTTTTAATTTATTTTTATTTTATTTAATTTCATGTTTTGTTTTTCTATGTAAAATATTTTAATATGTTAAATACAAAATAATACAATATAATTATTTCTGTCCTGTAATTCATTCATTTATTTGGGTTGGTTGTATGAATTTTTAACCTATCTTTAATTTGTCATCAATGTTTAAGTTTGCATGAGTTCTTATTTATTTATTTATTTTTACTTTATCATTTTTGTTTTAATGGTAGATAATTTATATACTGAACACCAGATTGTACATGAAGTACATCAGATTTGTAAATACTTGTAATTTTCATAAAAATACCTGAGGCATTGCCTACATTTTCATGTAAATTAGTTGTATATAACTTTATATGCTAGTAAATAAATACAAATTTTAAAAATTAAGTTTTCAATATAGTATATATATTCATTCTGAGTAATGACAATTCGTTCAACATGTTTTTGGTGAAAAAATTAAAGAATCTTACTTTTTCCTACTGAGATTTTGTATTTGTTTAGGTGTGTTAAGAGAGCATGTCAAATGAATAAAATAACTGAAGTCAGACAAGTGATGTTTTACTGGAAAAAAAAAAAAGATACAAAACAAGGCAAGGTACAGTAAACTTTAATAATAAAAATAAAGACAAAATTAAAAGTATTCAAAAAGACCTCTTAAGGACTATGAATACACTATAGATTCATTTGTAAAAGAGCGCGTGTGATAACAGCCTGGAGACAGTTTTCTCTACATTTAAATATTGATTCCAGCTCCAGAACAGTTTAATGCTTCTTTTATTCTTATTCATCAGCATTATGCAGATTCACAAGTGAAGTGCACATGTGAATCAGACATATTATAGTGGCCTTTTTGGAACAGCTTTCACTCCACTAAGGAAGATTTATGAAAACCAATAAAAAAAACTGGATCTGCTCTGTGTATGTATGTCATATGTCATATTATATGTCATACAGGCCAACGCTGAAGGTTGAACTTCTACGCTCGTGTGTCTGTATGAGGACATAAACCCACTGAATGAATCGAACCTTTTAATACTATGACTTCAGAGCAGTCTAATGTATGTATAATATGTAGAAGTGTGTGTGTACTCCTGTGTTTGCATGAGTGTGTCAGGTCAGTGATGAAGACAGACAGATGAAGTCTTCTTCTAATCCTAAGGGCGAACATCAACTCCCACAGCTTATTATCTTGGTCTAATTTAACATTGCTATCTAGAGCTGCCCTGGATACACACATACACACACGCCAGTATTGTCAGGGTGTTAAATAATTATTAAAAGCAGATACATAGTGATACAGAGCATAAGCATTCCCTCTTATTTTGTTAATTTTACAACCAGTCTTGGCGAGCTGATGCTGTCACAGTCTAAATCTTTTTTCTGTGAGTATTAAATTAAAATAAACAGCACCTGTTTTATGGACATAGATATTGCTATATATTGTATTCTGTATTTAATTGGGTGTTTTTGGGAGTTTAATACTTCATAAAACGTTCAACTGTAGCTTATTCCATTAAGTTACACAAATAACAAAACCTCACTGTACATTATAATATTAGTAATAGGTCTGCAACTAATAGCTATTTGGGTAGTTATTGTTATGTGCATAACAATTACAGTCTCTGGTAAAGTTTCTAAACAGCATTATGCCTAAAATATTTTTTGCCTTAAAGAAATATACATGATGTTAATGATGACCTGTAAATTAGTCGTCTACTAATTTTGCCGTTACTATTTGTTTGTGTTTTTTACTAGTTGTTGTAGCCCTAATTAGTAATGTAAAAGTAAATGAACAAGAAATGAGGAAATAAGGCCCCATGTAAACATATTACATGGACCACTGAAGATCCTTAAATAAATCCAAAATTTCAGAAGGAAAATGTATCTCAACTTGACAGGACACATATATATATAGATATAAATAGACATATACATACTTTTTAATAATATAAAATGTAACTAAGAACTCCAGTTGTGAATTTTGAAGATGTTAAGTGTTTGAACCCTCAAACCCAAACACTGAGCCCATCGTTTCCTCACACTTATCACTCAAAGTGACCTAAATATTCTTCCTTACCTCCTCCCTCTTTCTTTAGCATGCTGACTTCCTTCTCTTCCTGTCAGTCTTTGTATGCACTTCTCCTTTATTTGTGCTCTGTCCTTTCTGTCTCTTGGTATCCTTCATCTCTTCTACTGCTACTGGATGTAATATGAAAAGGGTTGGACAGGAATGAGTGACAGACATTAATTCAACCACTATTAGGTCATGAAATGAGAAACCAGCTAAAGAAGATGTCTAATATGTTCATTGTATTATTGGAATTGATGCAAACTTAAAGCTCCTCCCACCACAGTTGTGCATTACCAATATACTAACAAATGTTTGTCTGTCACAGTTTATATCCTGCTGTAGTAGGTGTGTGTGTGTGTGTGTGTGTGTGTGTGTGTGTGTGTGTGTGTGCGTGCGTGCGTGCGTGTGTGTGTGTGTGTGTGCGTGTGTGTGGGGGGGTAGTTCACATGCATAAATATGTACATGAGAGGCTACTCATTGCATCAGTTAGTGTTCAATAACTTGAAACTTTACTACCCGCTGCAGTACTTACCAATGGAAGGACTTTTTATTATATTTTATTATTTTCTAGTAAAATCCAGGCAGTTACTTTTTTTAGGCCATTCTACTTATTTAACTCGAACTGCAGCAAGTAGCCTCTCATTTCTTTATTATCAAAAAGATTGGACGATGCCAGGATAGATCAGGGTCGTGAGGCTTGGGACAGAATGTTCACACATGGATTAGCCTCCATAAAGTCCGGACTCTAATTTGGGATGTGATGAAGACTTGACGCAGTGGTCCAATTCTCCATCATCAATAATGAAAAACATATGTAACTATAGATGGAAAAAATATTATGAACCTTATTGTGATCCCTCTGAGGCCACCACCTTATCGCGGTGGAGGGGTTTGTGTGTCCTCATGATCCTGGGAGCTAAGTTGTCAGGGGCTTTATGCCCCTGTAGGGTCACCCAAGGCAAACAGGTCCCAGGTGAGGGGCCAGACAAAGCGTGGCCCAAAGACCCCTGAGGGACACAAGACAAAAGGACCCGTTTCTGTCACCGGGTTCCCCCCCTGGTACCAGGCCTGGGGGTGGGGCACGATGGTGAGCGCCTGGTGGTTGGGCCTTCTCCCATGGGGGCCGACTGGGAACCGCCCGAATGAGGAATGTGGGACCCCCTTCCCATGGGCTCACCGCCTGTGAGAGGGGCCAAGGGGGTCGGGTGCATTGTAAGATGGGCGGTGGCCAAGGGCGGGGACCTTGGCAATCCTCGGCTACAGAAGCTAGCTCTTGGGACATGGAATGTCACCTCTCTTTTGGGCATGTCCCACCGGCAGGAGGCCCCGGGGAAGACCCAGGACACGCTGGAGAGACTATGTCTGTGGGCTGGGAACGCCTCGGGATCCCACTGGATAAACTGGAAGAAGTGGCCGGGGAGAGGGAAGTCTGGGACTCCCTGCTCAGGCAACTGCCCCCGCAACCCGACCCCAGCAAATGGATGGATGGATGATTGTGATGCTGCATATGCTTTGTGTGGCAAAAAAAGATGTCACAGAGAATGTGTCCTGTAATCAGAACCAAAGGTGGTGCAGGGACACATATTGTGTATCATAAGTCTGGCTTTACTTGGCATTTCAACACAATTAACTTCACAGTTTTATTTTAACATCTGCATTAGCTGTAAAATAAAGAAAGACTCAGCGCAGCTTTGTCTGCTGATACGGTACATCATCTTAAATTGGTTTGTGATTTGGACGCTGGCTGACTGTTAGCTGACTGTTTCTGACCTAGTGGTGTTTAGTGTTGAACAGTGTTGCTGTAAAGACTGAAGAAACTGGAATAGAACTGGACAGATGAAAATCAGTGTTTTGTGGCTCATAAAATGGACGCAGTTGTTATAAGGTTAGACAACACCAAAAACAATCAGGTAAAATGGTCATTAACACATAAAGGGTTAGGGTTAGGGTGACCAAAATCATATATTCATCTCTAATGTTAAATACCTGCTGATCCGCTAATCTACCAACACATGTGAATAATTGGTGTAAAATGCAGTTTGTCATGGTTATCACATATGACCCAGTTTAGCCGTTTGGCTCTGCAATGAATGTGGAAACACCGTCATCTGCTGTAACCGTCATCCCCCATTAAAGCCCATGTTCGCCCAGTTTGTCAAATGACAATGACCTTGTTTTTACATTTATTCATTCATTCTATGAACCTGCTTTCTCCTCACTATGGTTAGATGAACCGATTAACCTTTCAGTTCATGTCTTTGGATGGAAGGTGGAACACAGGGAGAACATACACAGTCCACATAGACGGGTCCCACCCTGTTGGAATTGAATATAGGGTCTTCTTGTTCTTATGTGAGGCATGAGTGTTATCCACTGCATCACAGGTCTTTGTCAACAATATATTATTAGCTGAATACAAAATCACATCTACTTCAGTTTTCTCTGTTTTTATATAAAAAGCTTTGAATTTACTCTGAGTTTTCGTGAACATCTATAGGATCAGTAAATTACATATAACACCCAACAATACAGTTTTGTCCACTGTAGGGGCCAAAAGTTTCATAGTTTTACTTTGAAAATGCTGTCCACTGCTAAAGACATTTCATAAAAAATATAAATAAACAAATAAAAAATAATTAAAAAACATATATCGTTAAAAACTGTTAGATTATGTCGTTTCTGATCAAGACAGTTGTTTAATGCAAAAAAGCTAAAACTTTGCTGGATATCAGGAGGATATAGAAAAAATACATTATTTACACTGACTAATGCAAAATACATAGGATAATATGATGATAAATGGTGATTAATGACTTTAGAAAGGTTAAAAATAGAGACATATCCATTTAGCTGCTAAAAAGCTGCACTGGGTGTTTAGAGGTTACTGTAGTGTCGGCTTTTCTGATAGAAATGTGGCAGGGACAGAGGGGAAAGTTCTGTTCTGTTCAGTTTGGGAGGACTGTGAATGTGATTATGATATGCAAATATGATATCACACAACTATATTTTGCAGACTCATGCAAGTATATGTTGATTTACTTTATTTATTTACTCTCTGCTGCTACTTTTTCTTAAACTTTCATGGAGTAACTGTAACACATAATTTCCTTTGGCATTAATAAAGTATCCTGAATCTGAAAACAACAAAGCCTGAGTGGAAAACCCACCCTCCTGATTGTGTGGCATCAGCTGTAGGCAGGAGGTTATAAGACTGCATGTTGCATGGTATCACATTAAAAAATGGCAGAGGCTGCATATGAGATATTGCAGTTGCTCATCTCAAAGCACACGTCCAACTACTTCATGAACCAGTACGCAGCAAGGCTTCAAACATCACTGAGGACTTTATTCTCCATAGATAATACAAACCGGGATGTTTGCTTGAAATGTGTGAAAAACACATTTCATAGCCTTGACATAGACGGACACATGACTACAGTCCACAAATTTGTGAAACAGAAGCAGAAGAAGCATCTTTTGTTATCTTAGATTTAGCAAAGATTCTTCTGAGTGTCAATTGTTGCTGAAGCATCAAATTCAGACATAATGTATGCGTATTTTGCTGACCATTTTACTGACAGAACTACCGTGCTTTTAGCTTGTCATGTAGACCAATAAGAGCGAACACGCACCAAGAATTGTAAACTTGTTAAAAACATATTAAGTGGTCTAAACCTACAAGTTTGCTTGTGTTAGCATATCGGAAAGAATAACAGTAAAAGACTAAACATCATCCGGTGAGTCAGAAAATACTCATTACCTAAGTACTTAGCTAATAATGTCAATACTCGGG
>JAPSES010000069.1:15734242-15746547 GCA_029822895.1 Maxillicosta whitleyi | reverse complement strand
TTCTCTACACATTTCCTACACTCGGGCTGACTCGGAAATGAGACCCAATGTCAAAAATTCCGGAGTATCACTTTAAGACCTGACCTACAACCTCTGGTCTCGTCATTTCCATGGTAACTATGGTACATCTGAATGTCCTAATGGGTCATATCTGATAACCGTGAACCGTATTTTACACCAGATTAGATTCGTGGATGTATTTGGTCGACAGTAGATGTTTGTTTGTTTTTTTCTTTGTCAACGATGACCTTTTGCATTTGTTTTCTGTGACTGTAATGTTCATACACATGTACTGTATCCAGAAATCTGAGTCATCTGATGTAGCTTTGGTTCAAAAGTGTTGATATAATAAAGAACTGAGGTTTTTTAGAGATGATGATTTAGTTCTGGTGACAGAGTTGATTTAGGATTCAATGTGAAGATGAAAAAAATCTGATATCACTCTCATGTCTAACCAACTCAGGAAGAACTGATGCATAGAGAAATACTATCAGATGAGACACCATGTAGTGACACATTGATGCAACATATCCAACTGGAAAAAAAGAGCAAACCTAATTATAAGTTGTATGGATGAACTTTCACATTAATCAGGATAAGAGCATTCCACTTTCTTTTTCAACCAAACATATTTTAAACTGTTCAATGAAAGTCCTTGTTTTTCAAGAGCAATTAATGATTTCTTTTTTTTCCAGCCATTGTACAGAAACATAAGTTGATTTCTGTCCATTTTTGTGTGTTTGTTCTGCGATGACATAAATTAATGCTTCATCTTCAGAGACAGAGAATATCCCACACCCACCCGGGCTGTGTAAACCTGTAATGCAGCAATAATTATTACCAACCTGTGTTTTACTGCTACTATTTGTACGACTTCTGTTAAACACATTTGCAACAAGTAAAGCAGCAGGACCTGAAAACTGATTCGCAAAATGAAAAACAGGTGCAAAGATTCAGAAAGTCATATATATTTTATATTATATTATCCTCCTGACAACCAGCAAAGTGAAAGTTTTAGCTTTTGTGCATTAAACAACTTGATCAGAAGCGGCATAATGCAAGGTTATTTTTTTCCTATATAGTTTTTATTATTATTATTATTTTTATTTATTTATTTATTTATATTTTTTATGGAATGTCCTTTGCAGTGGACAGGATTTTTAAAGTAAAACCATGAAACTTGCATTACCAAAATGCATCACTGGGTCTCAGGAGGTTAAATAATGTCCTACAATTAAAGCCTTACAGTTTTTCAACAAGTGTTACTAATACGTTTCAGTACCATACTATGTATAAGTCATATGAATACGAAATAATCAGCCAACTATGAGCTGATGAAAGTTACTTTTTGCGACATATTTCCAGTTAACCCATCGAACAATGCAGGAAAAAAGATGAATCATGGAATGTGGATAGTCCTTAGAAGGGGTGAATAAGGCAACACATTTAGTGAAAATACACTTAAATGACTAGTGTTTGTGAATTTTATTTGTCTTGCTGTAGCCTTTCTTTGACCCATATTCTTTGTCCTTTTCCCCAAGAGTTATTAATTGCACGTGCTCACACAATAACATTCTGTGTTTCTGGAATCCATTCTGGTCTCATTATTTAACTTTGACGTCACAGTAAGTAATCTAATGGTCAATCTTTAAGTAATTTCAACATTAATAGTACTTTTTAGCAAATAGTAGGCAGGGGGAAAGAAATCCTGACGTGGGGGTTCGCTGCGTTACCATTACGCTGGTGAGAACCATGTCATTAAAAAATAGCGTAGCAGGCGAAATCACAGTGTGGGGGTAAAAAAAAAAATCAGACTTTTGAAACTTCATTTTAAAAAAAAAATAAAACAACAATAATGCTTACAGTACTAATTTAGTCATAATTAATGACTAGTAATTAATTACAACACTGTGCCACTAATAAAACAATCATATAATTTTGCTAAGGACATATTATACTGTAAAGTGGCTTCCCATACCATTATACTGTCTAAATATGATCACTTCTGGCAAAAAAAACAAACATCTTTTACTTAAACATACATAGTTAGTCCTCGGGTTTCGACGTACCCGACTTACATTATTTCAGCTTTACAACGCCAGAGTCTTGTCCGTCATTACTGTACATACGTACTGTATATTGTACATTAAGTACAGTATTTTATTTTTTACTTTATTTTATTAATATGAAGTATAATATATGTATTGGATAGATATTTAGAGATTTAGGGGGTATTTAGGTGTACTAAATTATTATTTCCGATTTACATTAAATTAAATTTGGGTTAAGTCAACAGCATATGAACGGAACTCGTTCGTAACCCGAGGACTACCTGTACTGGTAGGTTTTCTGTCCACTTACAAACAAAATCTTGACCACAGCTTCGTCACAACCTCAACAGGACAGCTATATAGTAATTTTTCTATCCTCAAATTCCATGTAATCACAGTATTTAATTTTGGGACTGGACATTCACGTACCATATTCTTCAGATATGACGCACACTGTGTTTTACACTGAATTTAACAGGACTTCAACGTAAAATGTAAAATTATTATAAATTAGCTGCTAACTTTCAAACACTACTTTAAAACCAACCACTGGTGAATAGATACATGTCCTCAAGGATCTGGTGTTTCTGGGCAATGTCTTAACAGTAATAGTCTACAAGTAGTTCGTATAAGATGCATGTTGAAACAGATTTATGTTCCGATAACGGAGGCACTTCAAGGCCCTGTACGTACACACACACACACACACACACACACAAAACCACATATACTGAGTGAGAGAGTGTGTCATGGCATTAATAAACCATAGCGGACACAGGTTTGGTGGTGCAGCCTTCCGGCTCCTCCACAGGGTTTTGTACAAGGCCCGGTCCTGACAGGTGAGGTGCAGAGGCCAGCTGTGAGCGATGGCCAGGTGGTCCCAGTCCCTCGCCCTCCCACCACATCAGCCCACCACTGGCCTGATTGGCATTAATTGGCAGGCATTTGTGGTGGGGGTTACGAAGGATGTGGTGGGGGAAGGGCGGGGGGAGGCGAAACAGAGGAAGTAAGTGATGGAGAAAGACGCGGGATTACTGGAAGCAGAAAATGGTTAAAGGAAATGAGAAAACTATTATTCAAGTTCATTCTTTTTTTTGTTTTTTTTTGTTTAATCTGCATGTAAGGAACCGATTAGAAAACCTTTATTATGGACATGATGATGAATAATGAATAATAATAATAATGACATACTTTTAAAAACCAAGATGGTTTTAGCAAAAAAAAAAAAAAAAAAAATGCTAAACTGGAGACCCCCGCCCCCCGATAAACAGCTCTATTACAGATGTGTTTAATACATTACTGCTGTGAATATATATGTACTTAATGATACCTCGGCTGTGTTTAATTTAGCTACATTACCAAATAAATAAATGATGAATGGTGGACCCTTGGGAAAGGTCCTTTACACTATATATTCCAATGTAGCCACAAGGGGGCACAAGCCTCCTTGTGCTGGTCCCGAGCCCGGTTGTGTCAGGAAGGGCATCGGATGTAAAAAAAAAAAAAAAAAAAAAGGCCAAATCAACATGCGAATGTGATACGCTGTGGCGACCAAAGAACTCATTACCTAATAAATGAATGGGTATTACATTGTTAGCTAGCCTGCTATTCATGCTAATTAGTCTGTTTATTTATCACATAACATTAACATTATTGTCATTAAACATAAACTGTAAACATTAAAATGTATTAATTAGCTGAAATTAATTGGTGGTTTTGAACATTATAGTGTTAGTTGTTGGTGTTTCCAGGAAGTTAGCATTAGCTTTGTGAGTGTCATGACTTAACATTCATTAACATTTCGACCCAATTCATCCAGTCAGTCTTGCTACGTAACTGCCTACGGCGCATTCATTATCTTTATAAACAGATTTATATTTGTATTTCTATCAGAATTGTTTTGTATATTACGTTGCATAATATTTTCAGTTGGTATTTGACATGATATCGATAGTTAGATGTGACTGAAGTTTTGCAGTATATTTCCATCCTCTTCTCCAATTCCACTCTTTTTTTTTATGAATATGGATATTTACTTTAAGTTTGCAAAAAAATAAAAATAAAAAAATACGGACGGAAAACAAACCAAAGCCTCATAATGGCAGCCCTGCGAGCAATTGGTGATGCGGTGGAAGTTGTATCCACTGTTTCTATACAGACTCTGTTAAAAACCAGAGCTTTAGCCACAGCAGTCCACCCACTCAGCTGCAATACATATGTATTTATTCATTTATTTATTCATTTTCCAAACGGCTTAATCCTCTTGAGGGTCACATGGATGCCAGAGCCTATGCCAGCTAGCGACGGGCAAAGGTGAGGTACATCCCAGACGTGTAGTCAGTGCATCACAGTGTTCTATAAAGTACTGGGAACTCATACTGAAGTACAAGTACGGGTATCCTACCAAACAAAAACTACTATGGTAGAAGTTCAAGACACCGACTGAAATAGTACTCTAGTTAAATTCTGTAAGTATTTAATATTTACTGTACTTAAGTGTATCCAGTAATCTACAATTAAATGTACTGAAGAAATGAAAGTAAAAGTACGAGTAAATGTTAAGAACAAACAAAGGCAGTTAGAGTTTTAAATATTATAACGTTTGTCCACGATTTTAAAACATGATATAGAGTGGAATAAAATAGAGTAGAATAGAATAAAGTAAAATAGAATAGAGTAGAATAAAATAAAGTAACATAGAATAGAGTAGAATAAAATAAAGTAAAATAGAATAGAGTAAAATAGAACAGAGTAAAATAGAGTACAGTAGAATAGAGTAAAATAGAGTAGAATATAATACTGTAGAATAGGATAGAGTAGAATAGAATAGAGTAGAATAAAATAGAGTAAAATACAATAGAGTAGAATAGAATAGAGTAAAATAGAAGAGAGTAGAATAGAATAAAGTAATATAGAATAGATTAAAATAGAATGGAGTAAAATAGAATAGAGTAAAATAGAATAGAATACCGTAGAATAGGATAGAGTAGAATAGAATAGAGTAGAATAAAATAGAGTAGAATAGAATAAAGTAAAATAGAATAGAGTAGAATAAAATAAAGTAAAATAGAATAGAGTAGAATCGAGTAAAATAGAACAGAGTAAAATAGAATACAGAGGAATAGAATAAAGTAAAATAGAATAGGGTAAAATAGAATAGAGTAGAATAAAATAGAGTAGAATAGAATAAAGTAAAATAGAATAGAGTAGAGTAGAATAAAGTAAAATAGAGTAGAGTAGAATAGAGTAAAATAGAGTAGAATATAATACTGTAGAATAGGATAGAGTAGAATAGAATAGAATAAAATAGAATAGAATAAAGTAAAATAGAATAGAGTAGAATAGAATATAGTAGAATAGAATAGAGTAAAATAGAACAGAGTAGAATAGAATAAAGTAAAATAGAATAGATTAAAATAGAATAGAGTAAATTAGCATAGAGTAAAATAGAGTAGAGTAGAATAGAGTAAAATAGAGTAGAATAGAGTAAAATAGAGTAGAGTAGTAGTAATAGGAGAGCAGTTTCTCATTATACCATGTGATGTTGCATTTATGATCATATACGGTCATTTATAATTCAGTTAGATCTAACCACTTGTGGTCCCTGGGTGCATTCCCTCCATTTTGCCACTAACATTCTCCCATTTTTAGACACATTCCATGCACAGTTCCTACTATGGAGCAGTATTTTTGCATTCCTATATTGACACTTCACACGATGCGTCTTCCTCTTCATCTGGTTATGAAAAGGTGAAATTCAATTAGAATAAAATTCCATTCTGAGTGGGATTTGACCCCCGGTGGAGGATGGGGGGCGTCTCACTGCCATCAGCCTCTTACTGACCATCGAGAACAGGAATCAATACTGAGGCCCAACATCACAACTTTATGAAGCTTGATGTACTCGCCTCTTAAATTTAACATGGCTTTCAAGGCAGCTCCTCGCAGTCCTGGTCTCAAGATAAACATAACCCTCATGACTCCCTGTAATTGTTTGTTGAACAGTTCAAACAAACCGGCTGAATGAACGGAGGCTCTCAATAGTGTCTCCTTGTCACTCCAGTGACAGTTACTTTGCAGGGACTGAAAAACATGTTTTTCTCTCTCTTTCTCAAGAAAACCCTTTTATCCTTATGTTTTTACCCATTTCTTTTTTTGCCTGAACCTGGGTGACTCAATCTTTTCTTTGCTCTGGGCTAAATTGATGGCAGTGCAGGAGTTAATTGTTCAGGCATGTGTTTGGCTTCCTGACGGAGAGTGGATGTGGAGCAGGGTGGGGTCAGGGTTCACAATGACATGTTTTTTTCTGGGCGCTGGAAATGGAGAAAAGGCCATGGGAGAGTGCTGAACACTGGGGTGAATAGGAGTTCCACCAAGGCACTTAAACCTGTCTCTATACAGCAGCCAACAAAAGAGAAAAATCATCTTACACATCAGAGAAGATAGCATATCCAATGAGAGACACCGCTTTATACAAACTCTGTGCGAGATGACACTTTTTAAAATGTTGGACACACAAAGAGCTTCCATTTGTCTGCATGAAAGAGCTGTGACATACAGTAAAATAAGCACGGAACAGTCGGCTTTCAACAGTGAACTCTCAGCAAACTTCAGAAACTTTCATTTATGACTGCAGACAACCGCCGCTCAAAGAATTCGATTACTGCCATTTTCTTTTTGTTAGCTCGGTTTTTTGCCGTGAAAGCTCTATTTATGGACAAGTGAAAAGGAAAGACAGTTTAAAAGGAAGGACATATTAAGATCATAAACTCAGTTCTATACTAAATACCAAAAAGGTTAAATGTTATCTTTTCGAATACGGAATTTTTAATGTTAAAGTTTTTGTAAATACCTCAACTCAGATTTCTAACACTTTCAACCTTATTTCTCATTAATGACATTTTATAGTACAATATGGAAATTGTGGAGTTTTTTTCTCCCATATGCTATAGCTGTGGTTTGGTGAGAATAAGAAATATGCCATCATATATCATTCAAATATTTCCATTCATGTCAAATTAAGTCTATGGCACTGTTTCGGGGCTTCGAATCAGAAAAAAAAACTTTAAGTTACATATGTGAAAATAACAGCAAAATAAATAATATATTGTAAATGCACTGGTAATCATTGAGAAATTGCTTCAACCCGTTGCTTTAAGGACATGTGGCAGTTCCAAAATGAATTTTTATCAATATTGAACCGATCGTAAGTGATGTATCATCATTTATTGTAATATTATCGTCTGTATCTTGTGTTTTGCTCAATAAAAATGTGGTATTTAAAACTCAGTAAAAAAGGATTATTACATTAAAAAAATTAACTTTTTTCAGCTAAATCTATCATTAACTCAACAGAAACCAAGTCTCTCCATTCACTGTCATTGATCCAAATTCATGGGTTTTACTGGTGAATCAGTGTTGTAGAAGATGACAGTGTTTCCATGGTAACTACAGAGCGTCTGAACATCCAAATGGGTCATATCTGATGACCGTGAAAAGATGAAGAACTGCATTTTACACCAATTATTTACATGTATTGATAGAGATAACACTTAAGGACCCACAACTATTTTTGTCACAACTTCCAAATGGTTTTTTTTGTGTCTTTCCCAAGAGATTTATCACCATTTATTGTAATATTATCCTCTGCAATTTGCATTTTTTAAAAATGAAAATCTGGTATTTTCCTATATTTAATTGACTGATCATGTAAATGTTCGTAAGATAGTGGTGTACATTCAAAGGTTATTATGTCAGAACACAGAAAAGTGAGGAAAAGGTCACTTTTTGAACATAAAAACAACTGTTTTCATCCACTGTCATTGATCCAACTTCATGATGAATCAGTGCTGTAGAAAATGACTGTGTTTCCATGGTAACTGCAGAGCCTCTGAACATCCAAATGGGTCATATCTGATGACCATGAAAAATGAATAAGTGCATTTCACCTGAATCACTTACATTAATTGACAGATTTAACGGCTCAACAGGTGTTAAACAGTTTAGATCAGCAGATGCTTATGATCTCCAGTGGACGTTTGAGTCTTTTCGGGTTAAAATCCATTTTCTTTCTTTTATTTACTGTCCTTTTTTTGTAGCTGCACATTTACAGAGCTACACTCATCCCTGAGAGTTCACTGGATAATTGGGCTGAATGCCAGCCATTGCTTGCGTGGTAATGGCTGGCTTAATTCTAAATATGTAAGTGTGTGTTGGGCCCAGAATGGAAAACTTGCGTGAGCGGGCAGGATGAAAGGCTCCCCCCAGCTGGAGAGGCAGTGCAGTTATGTAGCGGTGAGGGATGCTAAGGCCTCATCAGACCCCCAGCTTGCTGCAGGACAGCCCACATCCCAGACCGTCTCTGAACAGCCTCTCGTGGCATTACTTCAGCCAGCTTAAGCTATCTTAAGACCCCAAATTGCACTGTAGCTGGACAATGATCTGTGGTTATTTGTCTCAGCGGCTGTTGTTTGGTTCCGTTAACTTAGTTCACCGTTAGTGTGGGGTGAGCGGAGTCAGGAAATCGCACGGGTATTTAACAAAACTTGTGTAATTGGTTGTGGCAGATCCTGCCAGCAAACAGCAGGTCCTCAGCCCCTTTCACTGAGCCCAGCAGAGGGCCTGCATTGATGTGGATAAGGGAATTATCTCTACTCTGGTGACTTGGACTGGAGGATACTGGAAATTCAATTAAACCAATCTATGTTCTCAATATCCAGAGCATGTGTTCTGACTGTAAGGCTGGGTTTTGACGTTTACAGCAGCCTAATTGGGTCATAGGTGGACAAAAGAAAAAGACTCGGGCTTCATTCTGCACAAACACAACATCAGAGTGATCCCGTTGTGTGGTCAGGGGCCTGGACAAGCTGTAACTGCATTTTAGCGCGTTATCTGTCGAATATGAAGCCGTCAAACCTCCACAGAACATGTGAAGAAACACAAGTTCCCTGCTCACATTTTCTTCAGATTCCCAGTCAAATATGTGACGACACTTGAGTTAAATGGATTAAAATGAATATGTTTCAGTTATGGCCACATAAATTGTGTCATGCAAACTCACACAGAGTCACAGAGTAGCTGCCATTGGAATTTCGGGGCTTATCGTACAAGATACGAGTCAAAATGTTGTAAACAGATGTTGGCTATCGACGATTGTTTGTTTGAACTGAGAGCGTTTTGTTTTATTGTCGATCAGTTCCGGTTTCTACCTGAAATAGTTCAAAGTTCAGTTCACAAATTTCAAAAGGTACTAGTTCGTTTGTGTCTTATAATTATTTATAGTTAATAGTTTGTTCATTACTTATAATTATTTATAGTTAATAGTTCATTCATATTTCCAAAAAAATGAACTAGTTCATAGTTTGTGTTTTTCCAATGTTACTGCGAGTTATTTCCTTTTCATATCATTTCCAAAGCTCATATAGAACCACAGACAGTATTTATTGTCAGGTTCTTCCTTCCTCGCAGACTTTATCATAAACTTCTGTTAAATGTTCATATGTGAATCCTTGTTGCTCCTTCGTGCTACAGTCGCCTCCTGCTGTTTTTTTTGTTTGTTTGTTTGTTTTGTCTTTTTTTCAATGATGCAATACCAATGGTTGGTGATGTTACCAGATTGAATGTTTTGCTTCTAAATATTAAAGGTTATTTTTGTTGTGTTTAGCCTGGATTTCACCTGGAACACTAAAGAAACTTGGTACCTATTGAACAAAGTTAAACAGATAGAACCTGCCATTCACAGACACAGAATGAACTCATTTACAGTTCGTTCATCAGGCAGTAAAACAGTGAGTTCAGTTCAGATTCACCCAAAATATGAACGTGTTCATGAAGTATCGTTGAATGAACGTGTTCAGGTACAACACTGTCCGCTAACTGATTTGCTGCTTTTCTCAGTGGGGAACAATTTACTGCATGTTATAATTCTGCTGAATGGTCTCTTCTCCAGCTCCTCGTATAGGCATGAGTGAAATTATCAGAATGATCCAACAAAACCTATGCAGTGCAATGTCTTGGGTTTCAGAAACCACTGGAATTTTTCTAATTGCACAAACAGTGAAAGAGTTACAAACTGCGTTTGTGCAGGACGTATCAATGATGGCACATCAGGTTTATCTTCTACAACATTGATGCACCAGTAAAACCCATGGAGTTTGATTAATAAGGGGCGAATGTTTGTTTTACATTCACTTAATGATGTATTTTAAGGTCACATTTTCTTTAGTGTCTCAGTTTTAATATAATAACTTATGAACTTTTATGGATATCTACATGATCAGTAAATTAAATAATGGAAAATACTGGATTTTCATTGAAAGATGCAAAGTATTGAGGATAATTAAAATAATTCTAGGTCTTTAAGTGTTAAATACCTTACTACTTTTAAGTGATTATACTTTGCTTCATGTACATAATTTTGATTATCCAATAAATAACTTTTATTCAATGTGTGCAAATCGCTATTTCCCGTCTCACAATGGATAAAAAAAATAACAAAATATTCGTTCCTTTTCCAGTGCAATTTTACAATCTGTGTCTACACATTCCACCTGTGTCTGCTCTAGTATCACTTGAGAATCAATCAGGTAGTCATAAGTTTCAAGGGAAACTGAAGGAAAAGAAGGAAAAAAAGCAGAAGCGTTGCAGTATTGTCAGTGGCCTTCAGGCTTTTACCACTTTACTAGGTTTACCCAGCACATTTGTGACATTGACTAAAAACAAAAAAACAGAAATGTACTTAACTACTGGCCGTGGAAAAGGAGAAAATCCACTATTTATCTGCAAAATAAAACCCAGGTATACTTGGTAAAACAGTTTTTGACAACCTCATAAACACGGAACCATAGAAGAGACAAAGCTTCACTGGTCTTTGGTGGATTCCAGGGTGGGAACGGATCCAACAGACTGTGACATTACAGATTTATGAAGCTGTTTCCAGCCACATTAGATGTACATGGATGCAAAAAAAAGTGAAGTTCAGGTTATGATATGAACCAAGTATGTAAATGAACAATTTATCTATCTGTAGTCTGTGCAAAACCAAATAAAAAATCAGAAAAATCAGAACTATGTAACATTGGTTTTTCCATTAAATCACAAATGTGATCATTTATTATCATATTATATTTAGCTGAGGCTTTTATCTAAAGCTGCTTAGCAGGTATAGGGCCCACCTGGGATGTGAACCAGCAACCTTGTGCACCAAAGACAGCAGAATAAAACACTACACTACCCCAAGTCATTCCATAAACATGGCAACGAATGTAAATATCACATTAATTTACAGATATGTTCATTATTATTGTATTACCCCTCTACCTAGAACTAAATAGATGAATGGGTCTCACATGTTTCTTTTTAAACTCCTCTTCAATTTTTTCTCTTTAATAAGGTCCTTTACACTGTACATATACCTGTAGCCACAAGGGGGCAGTGTCTCATTGTTCTGGTCCCAAGCCCATATAAATACAGAGGGTTGTGTCAGGAAGGGCATCCGACGTAAACATGCTAATGTGATTCTCTGTGGCGACCCTTGAAGGCAAAACCCGAAAGAAATGTACTTTTATTTAGATCAACATGAACAATATTATACCTCAGCTTCTTTTTAAAAAAAACAAAAACAAAAAAAAAAAAAACATATGCTTAACTTCCAGATGCACAAAACACGTAGTAACAGACATAATATTGTTATAATTCAACCTATATTAGATATTATTCTTAGAAATTTCAGGTTCTTCATGGTTGTTCAGATTTTTCATGTTTTGTGAAAAGATAGTTTATAAATGAAAACATTTTCATCCTGGGATTCAAAGAAAAACTGTCACAGAAAAGTGGTCATCATCATTTATAGGTCATTATTATTTTACTTGTCTGAATTACTTATCTGTGTGCGGTCCCTGACCTAAAGTGAGTTTGACACCTTTGTTCATGTCTTCAGTGTAATTCTTATGCTTTGAAAATTCATCCTGGAAGCCAGAGAAGAGGAAAAAAGAAAAAGAAATTAGAAAAATCCACAAGGGAACAATCAGACTTGTCACGTCTGAACTCAGAGGTGAAAACCCAAATGCAGAGACAAGAACCAGGATTAAAGTTCTCACATGAAAACAGTTTGAGTTTCCGTGAATGGATGGTTCAAAAACAGTTAATGGTGGGTAGTGAGGGACAGGCAAAAGGTTAACCGGATAACTGTTAACCGGTTGTACAGGAGAAAAGAGATCATCTAGACCGGGGGGGGGGGGGGGGGCGCAAGAAGTT
>JAPSES010000069.1:15722102-15734142 GCA_029822895.1 Maxillicosta whitleyi | reverse complement strand
ACAAATAGGATAGAACATGTGTGATCACTGTGAAAATATAAATGTTTACCTTATCAGTTCTATAGACACAGTTTTTGGGAGTGTCTGTAACAGAACTGAAACCATTAAAATACATATTACATTAAAGTCACACATTTTATATGTTAATAATTGAGATTAAATAAAAATTAACGTAAAATTTGGACAAGTAGTTCTGGTTTGCGTGTGTGTGTCTTTATTGTGTGCTACTGTTCTGTGATGATCTCTCTCAACGCTGACAAAGGTAACCAATTCCATCTGCTGAATCTATACCGCTCCGGTAAAATATCGTCTGGGTATGCCAGCGTATTCTGGAGATCACGAAATACCCTCCCCCTCCGAACAGAGCCCCCACAATTTGCGCTCCAATATCTCACAGGTCGTCTAGATACGCTGGCATCGTCTGTAGAGGAAGTGTCAGGGCAGAGGTGGTGTTTAAAAGGGGTGTGGTTAATCGGGAACCCGGGGTTAACCAAGATCATAACCTGACGCGAGCAGGTTTGCCGTGCAGCGTAAGTTGCCGTGGCAACACACCCCAGTTTAAACCTATACACCTTTCGTAGTACGGGTTAGTCGGGAAGTTACGCTGCACGTGATGAAGTTACTCTCGAAGTAACCCTGGGTAAGCAAGTAAACCGGCTTCGTAGTACAGGCCCCAGGAAGGTAAAGGTACCAACAGAAGAAAAGACGAGGCTCAGAGGTCAGAACGGGTCACAACAGGCACAAACAAACACTGGTAAGTATCACACCTGGTATATATACACACAGGGAGGGGGAGACAATGAGACACAGGTGCAACATATTAGGGCGGGGTTGGGTAATCCCACAGGAGGGAAAAGAAAAGGGAACAGGAAGTAAAAGAGACCAGACAAGATACAGGAGGAGAACTGACAAAATAAAACAGGAAATGATAAGATAAGACACAAGACACTCATATCCTGGAGCAGATCTGAAACAGTCCTGCACATTCACACACTGAACGACCAATGCAGTCGCTGCAAACATGGGTTCTGCCTCTGAAGAAACGGCTCCATATGCAGTTGTGGAAAAAATTTGTTGGACATTCTTAAAATCTTACACAATGTAAAATATTATCATGAAGTATTCGAGATAGAATCTTTTTTGCATTTCAAATATGTCAGACAGTTACAAACAAATGCAATTTCTTTTTTTTTGTTTATTGACAAAGAAAAAAAAAGTGAATGTGTGCAATATGCAGTTTTAACCTCGTCAGAACAGAGCATGTGCAGAGTGGAGCATGTGGGTTTGTAGAATGGAACAACACTGGACACAGTTCAATGACTTAAAGGGCTCATATTTATTTAATATAACCCACTTTTATTATTAGTTTGTGCTTCATTTATTTGTGTATTTGGACTCTAATAGTTCAGACAGTTTGAGTTTCAACCCTCCAGCTGCTGCTGAACTATCTTTATATTCATTCCAGCAAAAATCCAATGGATTCCTACAACCTGTTTTAATTGCTGCTTAATTTGTTATGTTTTATAACTAGTTACATCACAACATTTGCACATATAAGGTGCAGACTTCAGATGAACATTTCTCCAGTTCGACATAATTGTTTATCAGCAGCAGCGGTTGGAGTAAAAACTGAAAATATGTCCAAACTTGGAGATGATTACTTAAAATATTCAGTTAAATGGGACAGACCATCACAGACAACAAACTGGAGGGGGTGGAGTCATGTGTATTTAAAGGGCCGGCGCTCCAAACCACCTTTCTGGGGTCATTAGTCATAAATAGTGTTAAAGATGGACCTGTGGAGTTGGATGAATGAAGGATTCAGACCCAAACAGAACATTTGCAGTTTATGGAGAACACAGTGGAATTTAAATTATATTAAAAACAAGCAAAATATAATATAATAAAATATTAAGACCGATTCTTAACTCTTTAAGACCTGACATGTCATTGCTGACACACCCCGCACATATACAGATTGAACGGCTGTAACTCTTTCACTATTTGTGGAAAAATTCCAGCAATTCCTGAAACCTGAGACCTTGGGCTTCATGAGCTTTATTGGGTTATTATGGTAATCTGACTCACACCTGTACCAGAACCTGGAGATGAAGCCGCTGTAGCAGAATTATAACATGAAGTAAACTGTAAATGACTGCTAGATTTTAAAACGTCTAAATGTTCTGGAAAAATTAACAAAAGGACTCAAGCACAGTGTATTTTTTTTTTAATGTTTTTATAATCATAAGAAAAAAAAGTCCAGACCTGCCCATTTTAGAGTAGAGTTTAAAGGGTTCATATAATATACCACAAATCCAGTACAGTACAATAAAGACATACACTTTAGTAAATGTGACCCAGTGTGTGTGTGAAATGATAATATTTTTTGTTTTTATGCTCTCGTTCATACCATATCATCTCTGTCATTACTTGTTCTGCTGTTCAGATCATAGTGACCCGAAGGCCGGTGCTTTAACTCACCGAGTGGGCGGACACTCGTGCATGATATGGTTTAGCTGATGTATGTTTTACACAATCGCACCATTTACTGCCTCGTGTGGGATACTTCCACGGCATTTACAGCCTGGCGCATCGCCGAGGCCTGAGTTCAACCACAAGACAATCAGGTGGAACCAGACGCTTTGTGCAGCGATGGAGAATGATGCAGAAGCAGTCACATGGGCGCTCAGTCCGCATGATCAAACTGGAAATAAGGATCTGAGTAAAATGGGACAAAACTAAAATCACATCTGTTTAATTTATTCTCAAAGTCAGATGAAGAATGAAATGTTTCCTATGTGCGTGTGCATTGACAGGACGCCACTTGTGCTGCCAGAGGAAAAAAAAAAAAGGTGAGAGAGTCAAGGTCATCTATTTGCTTTTAGAGAGGGTATGAATTAGTTGGAGTTGAAACGACATATTTCCTCTGTGTGTCACCTTTAAGAGCTAGCATCTCCTCACACATTTTCACTAGCTTTAAAAAAACCCTCCCTTTATTCCAATATTTTAATGCATTGCATTGTAATGTTTGACACCACAAGGCCTTGAACTTGATTTACTTGCTGCAGCAGCCGCTGGCGCGCTTTTGTATGTATATTTCTCAGTTCCATTATTTTACTCATGTATCTCCCAGTCACTTAATAAAACAGACTGAGAGTAGTTTTAAGAATTAATAAATCAATTTAATCATTTCCCTTCATTTCTGTTTATATATGCTATGATGGAATGAGACGACGAATAGAGGAAAATGATTCAATGATATAATTACCTTGTACTATGTTGTAACTCCAGTGATTTGATTTGATTTGATCTGAGCCCGATAAAGGATTCTGCCTGCTTTTGTGAACTTTAAGGCTGTAAAAATCTATCATCTATCATCAAATCTGCACAATTACAAAGTGTGTGAGAGTCAGTTTAAAGGGATAGTTGTGTTTTTTGACATGAATCTGTATTTCCCCGTCATCAATGCAGTACATCCGTGGCATTTATTACAGTACATTTGGCTGATGCTTTTATCCAAAGGGACTGAAAAGGTATAGGCATGTATATCGTAAAGGGCCTCGCCCAAGGGTCCACTTGGGATTCAAACTGACAACCTGCTGCGCGGGAGTCTCCCATAGTTAAGCTTAACTTTCTTAACTGTTCCCATTCATTCTCTATGGAAGTTCTTAACCCTTTGTATGCAGTGCGCTCTTTGGCCACTGGGGGATCATTTGGCGCTGTAACAGGTTGGCTTGTGCTGTTCTGTCTGATGGGGCTCTGGTATGTTTTGTGGGAGCACCTATTAATTGCCTGTAAAAAACTGAGAGCTCAAAGTTCTAAAAATGGTTTCATATATCATGGCATGTGGTGTGTTTGTTTCCTTCAAAGTAATGTTGATGAAAATGTGACATCCCATTTATGTGACAAAAGAAATTAGCTTTTTTCTCGTGCCCAGCTCTGTGTTCCCTGTGTTGTTTGTTTTCTGTCTATTTCTAAAACTACAGGTGGAGGTGTGACCTGGACTATTTGACTAGAACCTGCCTTATCACTAACTGTTTTTGGACTGCCTCCCCAGAACCCGACCCCTGGATCGCCCGACTACAGATTGGATCGCCCCGAGAATATTATCACAAACACTGCGTTGTATTCTCAATAAATTGTTTATTCCGATACCTGCTTTCATTGCTCATTTCTGCAATTGGGTTCTGTGTTCGGTCGTGACAGTGAAGGCAGGACAAGAGCAAATACACCAGTGTCCAGTTCAAGTTTCTGAAGTAGTTCTAAAATCAGATCAATAAAAGTCACTGCTGACAGTAAAGCCCTGCATTTTGTTTCTTCAGGAAATGCTTCTACGGTGTAAATTATGTTTGCAGACGCACTCCGATGAGATGGACATCGCACACCACTGGACGGGGAACGTATCACATGTCTGGTGATGAATGTCACTCCGGTGGTGTCTGACAGAGGTGTATTTGGTAATAGTTAATTGGCATAATGCAGGCCCATAACCACATTACGTTTGACTGCTGCTCCTCTCTCCAATGTGTTGTGTTACACTCTGTCTAGTACTAACTGCATATTAATTCTTATGTTTCATCTTTTCTGTCTACATACCCGCTGCCAGTAAATGGATAAACAGATAATGGTAAAGTAAAAGAATACGTGCTGTTAACAGGATAAAGACTGAGCTTCGTAGATGTGGAAGATTCTAAATGCATAAATAAATGCAGATTTCTACATGTACAACAACAACATTTGTGATCCCAGGATATTGTGAATAAAATAAAATAATTACAGTTATTAGGTGAATACAATCCTTTCAAGTCTTATTGTGTTTCCTGGTTCATTGCTGTTTAAAGAGAAACTTTATTTTTTTTGCAATATTTTTCAATTTTGCAACATCATTTTACATAGTTTTATCGTATTTAATATTAGGTTAATTTGCCTAATTTATGAATTGGAGTCGGGTTTTTATTCAGCTTCAAGTCAAAAAACCAATAGAGCTTAAGACACTGTTTGTAAATTGACACGATTAAATTAATGGCAATTTACATGAAACGTCACCATACTTTCCTGTTTTTGTAGCATTTTGTAGCAACATACATTGCATTTATTAAATTTATTGTCTGGTTAGTTTAGCGGTTTACACTACTGGCTTTGATGCAGAAGATTGCCGGTGGACCTTTGGGTAAGGCCCTTTATGCTATACATACCTATAGCTGTAGCCACAAGGGGGCGGAGTCTCATTGTTCTGGTCCAAAGCCCGGATAAATCCAGAGGGTTGTGTCAGGAAGGGCATCCGACATAGAAACCTGTGACAAATCAACATGCAAATCGCTGTGGCGACCCCTGATGGGGGCTGAAAGAAAGTTTTAATTTTGCAACATCATTTTACATAATTTTATTGTTTTGTTTTGTTTTTTTTAGATTAATTTGCCTAATTTATGTATTGGAGTCAGGTTTTTATTCCACTTCAAGTAAAAAAACCAAAACAATAGAACTTATGGCACTGTTTGTAAAGTGACACATGATTAAATTAACGGCAATTTATATGAAACGTCACCCTACGCTCCTGTTTTTGTTACATTTACAGACATTGCATTTATTACGTTTATTGTTGGAAATGATTATTAAGTGCAATGTGGATTAATGTGTTTTGAGAGATATGGAAAGGTTTAGTTGCAGGAACAGAATTTACAGTGTTGCCTATAAAGTTGGATTCAAGTATGTTAACTTCTTCTCATGAAATGATTGTTAGAGTTTGATTTATTCTTGTGGAACTGGGACTGAGTATGCAATCAGTGCAATGGGTCAAAGGTGATTACTGATGTGGATGAATAGGAATGAAAAGAGGAATGCATCCAAAAACAAAATTATTCCAACTTTATGGGCAACAGAGTAATTTTCAGAGCTGTATTATAAAATTATGTTTATTGGGTTTTCAGCGCCTTAGTTATAGCCGGGCCTCTGCGACACATTCTGACATATTTTTGACTCAAATTTCTCAGTAAATGGCTTCACAGATAATAAATAGTAAAAATAAATAAATGTTTTATTTAAAAAAATTAAGATTGAACAGCTGCGACTGTACTCCTTTTCCAAGTCAAGGAGAGTGAGAATGAAAAGACTGAAATAAAAATGACAGCAGTTACCTGAATATAACCTGTTTCACTCGTACTGTGTTGTCTGGTTTTATGTTGTTTATAAAGAAACATTTTTGGATTGGTATCCCATTTACGTAAATCTAGCAAAACTGAGAGCTAAAGCTGTCAAAAAACCTTGAGACCACTTCATATCTCCAGACCTGAACCACATTGAAAACGTTTGGAATGTGATCAAGAAGAAGATGAAAAGCAGCACAGCTTATGTTTTTGAACAGCATTGAAAACTGGGACTGAAATCACTTTCCGCTAAATATTAATTCCTGAACTTGTATGAAGCTTGAACATTAATTTTGTGATGATTAAAAATGAACAGGTACTTTTTTTTTCTTTTGTTTTTATATTATCACCTCTTTGTTTGTACTTGGAACTCTAAATTAATATAAAAATACGTGAATTTTCAACTTACACTTTTGTACAAGGAGGCAGGTTTATACCAGCGTTTCTGCAGGTCATGAAAAAGCATTAAGAGTCTTTAGATTTTGTGCAAATTAAGGCCTTAAATGCCATTAAAAAACATAAAATTTGATGTCCAGAGACATTAAAAAAAAAAGAAATACACTTGATGGAAAAAAGCAATGTTATTCACAATTTATTTTCATTATGTAAACATATAATAATTTTGATTATAAGTATAGTGTGATGATTGACAGGCTGGACCTTTAACTGGCTATTGTTTATGACCCATACATGAAGACACAACAGCGGAGGCTTGGAATGAATAAAACTGTATCTGCAGATGGACGTCGCCATTTTTATTTGTTTAAAATGGCATTAAAAAGGCCATTAACCCTGTAAAGCCTGAACCTGTAGACCACTGACATGAAACTGGAACCTTTATTGATCCTTCTGAACAACAACAACAAAAAAATTTTCAAATATCCATGTATGATGTTTGTATCATATTTGACACATCAGGTCTCAGTGCTCAAACAGTACAAACAGTAACAGTACAAACAAAAACACAATATAACACGATCATGTCTAACAAACTGTTAAAACTTAACTTTGGTGTCACTGGTGAACAAATGAAGAGCTCTTTTCCAAAACACTATAAAAGCCATTTAATTACAATTTTTATTTAAATTTTTTTTTTACAATCTCATTTTACGATAGCATCAGGAAAATTGGAGCTAGGTTAATGTTATCTGGTATTTCCATAAAAATATTAAACATTATAACACAAATTTCAGTGATATTGACAGAAAAAGACAATAAAAACACTTAATTTTGAAAATGGATATATAGCGTTTTGGAAAAGAGCTCTTCAAATTCTTCCCCCCTGGTGGATTATCTGTGTATTGTATGTATCTAATTGTATACATCAGGTTTATCCATGAAAAAAAAAAAAAAAAATCAAACTGATCATGTAGAGGGCTTTAAAACTCATGTATCAAATATGATACGTTTGTAGTTATAGGGTTAAAAAGTGTTCAGTTAGTTTGCTGATACCTGCAGAAGCCCTGTATACTGTGTCTGTGTTGTATGTGGTGATGGTCAGACTGGTCTAGATCCAGCATGTAGAATTTTCTAAAGCATTCTTGGACATTTTTGCCATATTCTCAGAAACGAAAGCAGCTGTTGCTATGAAAAAAAAATTAAATCGCACACATGGTGCATGACAGTATCCATCAACATTCCCCAGCTGATCCAGAACTTGGAGCTCCTTTTTAGTTTTGATGGTTGTTCATATGGTCTCATTATAGGATCGACAATGAAATTGCATCCATTTCATCCCAAGTAACTTTGACACAACAGATAAAAAGATGAAACTAAACCCTGGGCGTTTGTTTAAAGGGCCAAGGAATTTATTTCTAACATGTGCATCTTGGAGGGTATTCCAGATGAGTGGAATATGGGGCTGATGAAGCCTGAAAATACAATTAATACATAAATTAAAGCTTTAAATGACAATATTATACTTTTGGGAACTGTGAGTAATTTCTAAAAAAAAAAGAAAAAGAAAAAAAAAGTTCAAGTTACTTAAAATGGTCATATTTATTAAACCCACTTTTATTATTAATCTGTGCTTCATTTATTTGTGCGTCATTTAAACTATCTTTATATTAATTTGGGCAAAAAGGCAACACCCTGTTTTAGTTCCTGCTTAATTTATCACATTTGTACATATAAGGTCTAAACTTTTAACCAACATTTCTCCAGTTTAACATAGTTGTTTATCAGCAGCAGCAGAAAATATGTACAAACTATGGGCAGATTTTACCTAAAATGTTCAGTTGTTGGTTGAACGGGACAGAGCAGCAGAGCCAATAACCTGGAGGAGGCGGGGCCTGAAGTGTCTCATGTGCATTTAAAGGGCCAGCGCTCCAAACCACCTTCGTGGTGTCATTAGTCATAAATAGTGTTGAAGATGGACCTGTGGAGTTGGATTAATGAAGAATTCAGACCCAAACAGAAGATTTACAGTATATGTAGAACACAGGGAAATGTTAGAAAATGAAGAATTCCTTAAAAAAAATAATAATAAAATAAAATATAATTTTGCTGTGATTAATTTTCAGAAAAAAACAAAAAAATCAGCTCATTTGTTGCCGCATATAAAACATTCTATTTACTGGTTTAATAAAGTTCTAATGTTCACACATATGCATTTATATCTATGTTCAGATCTGGATATATGTGAAATATGAACAGCAGGAGAAAATAAAATTAGCAGTATTTAGTGTGGTACCCCCCCCCCCCCCTTTCACTTAACATGTCTTTAACCCTTTTGTTTGGACAAAATAAGACTTATTGCATTAATACTTAGATGTTTTAGACCAGGTTTCATTCAACAGATGCTTCTAGTTGTTTGTGTTGCTTCTTGTCATACACAGAACTATGTATTCTGACATGGACGTATGGAAGGTATGTGTTTTTTTTTTGTTTGTTTTTTTGTGCAAAATGATGCATTTCATGAGCGATGTGTGTGAAATACAACTAGCATGCAGTGAGTAAGAGCAGGTCATGGTTTAATATAAACAGTCCAGTAAAGGGACGATAAAACAGCGAGCTCCTTTCCAACGCACCAGTCTGTCTGAGGAAACTAACCGGCCTCAGATTCACTAAACCACCATCCCCCCTTCACGTTTCTGGGTAATGGATTTTTATCAGGGCAACAGTATCAGGGCTGATTTTGACGAGTCCCTAGGCTGCTCTACAATTCCTTTTGAAATCCCTTTCTTTAGTAGTCTTGTTCAAGTAGCCTGAGGCCATGGCCCTCCGAGATCACAATGTTATTAATACAAACATGTCAAACCACATGCTGAAATTCAAAACAGAGGTGCCAAAATGTCAAGGTGTCAAACTCCTGAAATATAAATTATGCTTTAATATTCCTAAGCACTACACAAAATATGCTTCAGCGCATGAAAAGCAAGATGTGCACAAGTGTTTAATATTTCAGTGTAATGTCACCAATTGCAGCAGCGGAGGGGCTTAGCTGTCGGCCGTGGCCCTGGCTGTGATGTGAAATTTCGAGCACCCTAAAGGATTAATGACTGGACTTGGTATGCCACCCTGCCATCCCCCCACGCTGCTGAAGAATATAATTCCCCAATAGAGAACTGAAGGGCATCTGCAGAGAGAACAAAACTGTAGCTAATTATCATCTAATATCTCCCATTTCTTTATTATCTGGTGTGCATGTTCACCGGTGTTTGGAGACTTGTTATATAATCTAAAATGACAGATGACTGAATCTATTTGGGGAAAAAAAACCAAAGCCCTCGCCTGAAAAAAGGCTAATGAATGTTCGCTGCAGCTTTGAGAGCATGAAGCTTTCATGATGGGGGGTGGGGAAATTTATTTAGAACGATATGCAGCAGCTTGATTTTTTTTTTATTTTTTTAAATTTTTACCATTAAACTAACTTCATTTTGGGATATAATGACCTGCTATGGAATATTGTATCTTCATCATAGACCAAATTCATGTCAGTTCAGGGGACAAATTCAGATAATTTTGGTCTGAAGTGGGCCGGACCACTAAGATAATAACATAATTATATGTAAATAATGTCGATTCCAAACTTTCCTTACATGATAAAAATATTTTCATCTATAAACCATTTTTTTTTATATAAAACAATGTGAATGACAAGAACAAACCTAAAATTTCTGAAAAAAACACAAGCCCAATTTTGACAATATTAACATATAGATCACAGTGAGTCTACAAATACACAAATATTTAATAACAGGCAGAATATTGTTAAAATTACACTGCACTTAAGACATTTCAGGTCATTCATATTCAGGTTATTTAGGTTTTTTGTGTGAAATTACTTCAGAAATTCATCCCACGGGCCAGATTGGAACACTTGGCGGACCGCATTTGGCCCCAGACCACATGTTTGACACCCCTGTCAAAGACTAATATGAATTAGAAAAAACCCTCAAAACAAAACACTGTTAGCCTTTATTGCAGTTTAGAGAGATGTCATTATTAATATTCAGAATTATATTTTCTGTAGTTTGTAATTGACTAAAATAAGAATTCATATGTTTTTGCAAGCAGGTGTTTTTGCAGAAGCGTAAAAACAGACTTCCTCGTCTTCTTTCTGTCTTAAAGCAGGTGGAATTAAATTTTAAGATGCATGACCGTCATGAGAGTTGGCATCCCCTTAGTAAAAAAAACAAATACAGAACAAGCGGAAAGTCCACGTTTTTACGGGCCACTGTGCAAAAATGCGAGGCCCAGAATGGTGTCGTAAGCTGCAATTCCACCACTATGGAAGTAAATATCAGACTCTGGAGAATCCTTAAGACTTGATGTCAGATTCGGTCTATACGTCAGCCTCAGCTGCTCACTGTCATCTGTTCATGTGTTGAAAATACATCTGGAGTTTCTGGAAAAAAAAGTGGAGATACATTATTGCAGCCATCAGTAATAATGAATGTTTGTGCACATGCAGAAGCAGAATCTGAGGTTGAACAGAGGCGTGTGTGTGTGTGTGTGTGAGCTCTGGTATGTTGTGTTTTTTTTTTCTTCTTCCCTGAAATTATTTACTGAGCCTTTTAAATACTGCAATGAAAATTGGGGGGTATTATGTTCTTAAAAAGCACAATGCCACAGCTCAATCTGATGTCTAAAATCTAAAAATCTGATTGGTGGGAATAGAAAGGCCATTTTTTAATTAAAAACATAAACATTTCTACAAGTCAATATAAAACCTTAGATTCCCTACAATTCAATTTTCCCACAATATTCCTGAACATCAGAACATAATTAACACTTCCTGGCTGTTTAGCGTCATGAGGTCACATGACCAGAACAGTTCATAATTGGAAAACCAGATAAAGGACAGAAAAAGGGGGAAAGAAAAAAAAAACGTTTTATCTGCTAAATTTACACTGATATAGTTGAGTTTTTTATTTATTTATTTTAACCACATACTAAAAACAATGTCTGAAACTAGAGATCATTACCTTTCAAATGAGGTGCCATTGATTGCTTTTGGCCTTGTGCTTCTGTTAGAAGTGTTGGAATTTGGTGTGGGAATAGTGTGAAGGAACCGGTAAATCACAGCACACTGGTGACCTTGGTGAGAACTTACCTTTCCTGCTTAGAGGGACTGTTTAAGGGCAAGTTAAAGCAGTGGAAATACTAGACGATAGAGCACAAATCCAACTGATAGGGAGTTTTTTCAGTGGCATCCTCTGTTTTCTTGTCAAACTACGGATACTTTGCGCAACATCGTCCGCGTTAACGGGGATACAAATGCTGCTGTTCCACTCCATGGTACCGGCTCTACTCTACTCAACTCTACTCGACTCTTTCTCTTTTCCGTTATGAAAAAGAACCTGGAATCTGGGACCCGATACTAGTTTTTTAGAACCGCCTCAGTCCAGGTTCCAAAATGTTGGACCGACACCAAAACGTGACGTCAGGACACT
>JAPSES010000069.1:15703403-15715848 GCA_029822895.1 Maxillicosta whitleyi | reverse complement strand
CCGACATTCACATAGTATTAATAAATGTAAACCCTGAGTTATAACAATCATATATGTTTCCTTATACATCATAAACTCACCGCTGATGCCTTCAAAGTAATCTTGATGTGCCAGGAAGATCATAAACATTACGCTAGCAATTGCACAGCGCACCTGTCAAAGAGTCCAGCCTCTGGTTTGAGGGAAAAAGAGGAACTGCTGTCCTCAGCAGATTCCCCACTTAACACACACACACACACACACACACACACACACACACACACACACACACACTAACTTCCACCAGTAGGTGGCAGTAGAGGACCATGAACAACAATTTCACAGGCGACGAACACAGCACTTCATTAAACAGAACACTCCCCGCCTGAATACCCAGGGGTTTCACTCTTTTTTTTTCTGTAAGATTTCCTTTCTGAAAATTACAATGAACCCATTAAACTAAGTTATACATTCAAATGACTTTAACAAGTGTTTCCATTCATTTTTTTTCTTTTTCAACATTCTTAAAACATCGTACTTCTTATTTGTTAACAAACATCACATACTAAACTTGTTTTAGATTCCATCTGCTTATTCATCTGAAGAAATAAGGAAGATCAGTTCATTCACAAGCCTGAGGAGCAGTTTAGTGCTGTTCTTTCTGATGACTCTCAGCTGGACCTTGCGCACCCCTCCATCTTTGCTGGGGTACACCTCTGTGATGATACCAAGAGGCTAGTCATTCCTTTTGCACTGGGTGTCTTTGAGAAGCACCACACTTCCTTCTGTGAGATTGGGCTGGTCGGATGACCACTTCCTGCGGGGTTGCAGTGCAGCCAGGTACTGCTTACGCCACTTGTCCCAAAATGTATTGGACAGGTTCTGAACTCTGCGCCACTGCTGCTTATGTAAGTCTTTGTGGTCAAAGTCACCAGGCGGGGGTGGACAAGGGCCTACTTTTTGAGTCAGCACTGCTGCGGGTGTGAGGATGAAAGGATCTGTGGGGTCCGAGGACACAGGTACAAGTGGGTGGTTATTCACAATGGCAGCGACCTCTGCTAAGAAAGTTGTAAGCACTTTGTGTGTGAGTTTAGAAGAGCCCATCTGCATGAACATTGAATCCAGGATGCGGCGTGTGATGCCAATCATTCTTTCCCAGGCCCCTCCCATGTGAGAGGAGTGTGGAGCATTGAAAGTCCATGTAGTGCCCTGATCAGAGAGAAATCTCTCTATAGCGTTCTCATCAGCATTGGAGGGGATTTCCAGATCTTTAGAGGCTCCAATGAAATTTGTACCTCAGTCAGAGCACAAGTGTTTTCGCTGGCCTTCGGATTGCCTGGAACCTTCTGAGTGCATTAATGAAGCTCGAAGAGTCCATCGACTCAATGACTTCAATGTGAATGGCTCTGACCAATAAGCAAGTAAAAAGAACTGCCCACCTCTTACTCTCAGCGTATCCTCCCCTTGTGCGTCGTGCAGCAACGGCCCAGGGCCCAAACACATCCATGCCAATGTTAGTGAAGGGTGGTTCAACTCTGAGTCTGTCTGATGGCAGGTCGGCCATTTTTTGAACTTCACATTTCCCTCTGAGTTTGCGGCAGACGATGTATTCAGAGATTACTCTGTTGATGCATCTCTTGCCAGAGGGGAAGAGAATGGGGGGGGGTCGGGTGGCGGTCAGATGGGTGTTTAGCCGCCAGCCCAACAGCAGGCCAACTCACAGGTCATTGAACCCCTCTGTTTTACTCCTCCTCCTCCTCTTGTTCCTCAGAGCCACAGCCCGTCCACCTCGACCCACCAACAAGAGAATATCTGAGGTCACCAGATCCTCAGCAGCTGGAGGTACACAGAGGCCCCCGCTCCTTTGCCTGTTTGGTTCATTATTCTTATATGTAGACTGACGAAAAGTGTTTGATCCGACAGAATTAAGCCCATCGTGTGGACACTGGAAGCGCGGCTCCTACCTACAGGGGACTACGCTGTTGATAGTAAGGATGTGGCGGAATTTGGAAATGAGGCGAGTGGGGCGACGGGGGGGCAAACATGCATATTCCACAAGGGCTCAGTCCTAGGATCTTGTTTAAGGCTTACAAAATTGTTGTGAAATTGTGGGGAGATTTTCAAAATTATCCCCAAATGCACTGATGTACTTCAAAAGTGACATCAAAATACTTTGATTCAACACATATATCTTTCAAAGTTGGTAATATTTGATATAAGTGCCTTTAGCATTCATGTAAACAACACAGATGTGACCAAAGCGCCGTGATGCTGGTCTTTGATCCCTGCGTCTCCGCTTTGATCTGGCTCACAGAGTAAAACATGTATTTTCCGAGGGGGAATACAGACAGGCACCAAAGTGAAATGGCCCTGGCAGCATTAGCCAAACATCGGCTTAAGCTGCGAATGCAAACCGCCAACACACAGCCGGACAAATTAACTAAACATACTTACCCGTCGTACATGTTTAGGGCAGCATGCCCTGTGAGCCTTGACAAATTGTGAGCTGCTGCTCTTCTAATAATGCATTTACAGAAACCCCTCTGCACCACATTTGGAGATTAATGTAGTAAGGTTGACACGGGTTATGCTGATAGCCTATTTGTACAAGTAGAGACCGGAAAGAGCTTACAGAAAATGAGAGCCACTGAGCTAATACATCTGACCTCCAGGACACCTCAGCCAACAAGCAGTGGATTTTTACCACCAGCGCGGTCGCAAATAATTTGCGCTAATTGGCTTTGAAGGCAATTACTGTTCAGAGAAGACACAGAGGAGGAATGCTGGGGAGAAAGTGGTGCAGGATGAAATGCATATTGATGGTTAGCATCAAAAGCAGGCCTCTTTGAAGTGCTGCTGTGGTGTCAGCATGTGATGGGTGAGCTGAAAGAAAAAACTGGACAGCAGACAAGTTCTTCTTAAGCACATAGCTGCCTGCTAGGAGAGGTTAACTATCCAACAGCAGTGTGTGTTTGTGCGAGCGTCCTCAAGTGTGCATGTTTGTGTTGGCATTGTTAGAATCAGTGTACACAGAGGCGTCAATAAGTGCAGGTCAAAGGATCTGAGCTGTTTCACTTCTGAAAACAGACACACAAAAAAAAAAAAAACAACAGCCTGAGGTGCTTAACCTAAGATCAGATGCATATGTGTTTAAAGGTTTGATGCATAAGATAAATATCCATGTTGTTATATGGAGTTGGTTCTTTTGTGCTGGAAGTTGGTGACTAGTGTCGGTTGGTATTAGCTCGGATTCATTTCTGGTTTAATGAGTCTTGGTTTCCTACATCCTTGACAAACAGCCGGTACATTCTTTTCTACGTTTCACAGTATAGACTCCAGTAATCCTTCCAAGGGCAGGGACCGCGGCTCAAACTGAAGCCGATTCAGAGGAATCTTAAAGTCGTCTACCGCCAGATGTTGCTCCAAATGTTTCGACTCCCACACACTTACTGTACACTGAACTTCACTTGAAAAATACTTAGTCTATATATATATATATATTGCTCAGAATTGTTCCTGTCTCATACAATTGCATCTTTCTAGAAAGTGTTCTGGTGGTCCATCTTTAAATTGCAAGAATTCCTGTTTGGTGAATATAATACATTTCCCCCTGACAGCTCAATGAACACAACAGGTAACTTTTCTGTATTAATGATGATGATTTCTTTTGGCTTTTCCCTTTCGGGGTCGCCACAGCAAATCACCTTCACGTGTTTATTTGGCAGAGGTTTTTATGTCGGATGCCCTTCCTGACACAACTGGGCTTGGGACCGGCACAATGAGGCTTGCACCCCCTTGTGACCACATTGGGATGTATAGCGTAAAGAACCTTTCCCAAGGGTCCACCTGGGTCTCGAACTGACCATCTTCTGCACCATCAGATAGCCTGATAATTAGCCCAGCTAGCCCTAAATTGCTTGTACCTTTAGCAAAGATGACGTTATGCTGCATTTCTACTACATGGTACCGACTCAACTCGGCTCTGTTTTTTGCATTTCGATTATGAAAAACGACCTGGAATCTGGTACCTGGTACTACTTTTTTCGTACCACTAAGCTGTGGTTCCAAGCAGTTTCAAATGATACTAAACTGTGACATATAACCACTACAGTCCACTGATTGGTCAGACAGTTTTGTCTTTAACCTGTGGAAGTAGACAGTAAATAGCGATGTATGAATCCACATGATGACAGAACAAAACTACACCATGGTCAGTTGAGGAAATTCAGTCTTAGGTGGCTGACGTAAAAATTCAACAGAAAGAAAACACGCAACGAGTGAGTTTTCAGCAACTCTCTGAGCAGACGACACAGAAATAATGCGCCACATCGGAGTAACGAGTCCAGCCGAATTGAGCTGGTGGTTGAGTAGAATCGAGTGGCGCCGGTACCACGTAGTGGAAACAGGGCTTAACTGTAAACAAACAGCATTTATTAAGCAGCTGAAAATGCTTCTGTTTGTTTAATGTGGATTATGTTTTCAGTGGGTTAACATTAGCTTCCCCAGCTCTACCTTCTTACCCAAATATGGTCACTTCTGGCTCCAAAACAACACAACATAGTTAAATATCAAACTCCAGGTTTTCTAATTTGGCTTTGAGTTCCAAAAGTAACGGCTGGCATGTTGGAGGCTATACTATGACTTATGTACAGTCTGTGATCACAGGAGCATAATCCTGCACAGACACTAAATGTGACAGAAGCTTGTCCTCAATAGGTGGTAACCCCCGCAGAGAAAATTGTAAATGAGCTTAAGGTTGGAAGATGTGGGACTAACATTCAGTGTTGTGATGGCTGAGTCAAAACAATGATCTGTCTCTGTTAACAGTATTTACCACTGTGATTTCTCTTGTCTTGCCGTTGACTAGTGTTGCATTGGCTTTATAAAGCATGAAGTCATGCCAGCAGCCAGCGGCCCTCAGTGTCACTCTGACTCAGTGGCTAAACTGTGCTGTAGCCTGTAATTTCTCTCCCCTCACTCGCCCCTGGAGGGCAACAGTAGACCCATAAACCCAGTGAGAGTCGGTCTGTGTGTTGAAAGAGAACGAACACTGGAGAAAGAGGCAGATAAAGTGTCAGTGTGTGTTTATATGTGTGTGTGTGTGTGTGTGTCAGCCTGTTGTAGTCCTCTGGAGCTGTGAACGTGCTTTACCTCTGGGCAAAATATGGGTCTCAGCTTGACAGCGGACACTGTAATTCCCCATTGCGACCCCCGATATGCAGGGTCAGTACAATATCACCATCACACCGGCCGCCATGGGCCAGCCCTGGAAGAGGTGGGGTTTGTTCCCTGCAACCCCTCTCACACACAGTGTGAATCCAATTACCCGTTTTGTCTCTGGCCATACAAGATGCGTGATGGGGAAACCTTAGGTGAAGAAGAATAACACTGCTGTCAGAGCGATTTTATAATTTCACTATAGCTGTTTACTATCAAGGGTGTGAACAGGTTAAAAAAAAAGATTTTCATCAGGATAGTGTGAGTACTTAAGTGCACATATGAATGCAAATAGTGACCTTTGTTCATGTAATTCATGTCTTTAATGTAAAGTACTTTTACACTGTGGATAGAACAGAATATAATAAAGATATATATATTATCAAAGACCTCTGAAAATATACACAAGACAAAATTAAAGTGAGAGTGCTGTATTTAAGCATCCAGGCCTTGATTAAGGTTAGATTAGTTTCAAAGAATTTAGTGAGGATGAGGAAAATGTCGTACTTCTTGCCACAATAAGACCTGACAAGGTAATGGTATTATAATAAAACATTTACATTTGTTTCAAAATGGGACACAGGTTTGTCCTTATGTTGAATTGGCTGATTTTTTGCTTATTTTCTCCTTTTTCCCCCCCATGCACTTAATGGATGCAAAGGGTCAACTACTTTACCATTTTTTTTTTTGGGTGAGGTTGCACTCAAAACCAGGGGCGTGGCTCAGAGGGGGGTTCAAGCTCTGCTCCCCCCCGGGACAAGAACTGCCCCCTCCCCATCTTTCTGAAATGTCCTGTCCATCCTGCAGATTTGAATGGACATTGTTTGACAGTCAAAAAACTGTCTATTTTTTAGGCCCTTCCTGGTGTTTTATGCTCCTTGTCGCAGTCTTTCAGTGGGATTTTAAACTTGTGCTTCACAATACCCCATAGTAGTAGTAGTAGTTCTAAAATCACTGCAAATCACAGCCTCTGGGAGTCTACTGCTCCACTTTAGAATTGTGATGTGGGCTTCTATGAATTGGTGACTACCTTTACCTCCGATAAACAGTCACAGTTGCTTCCTGCCATCATAATTATGGAAAATGATCAGTAACACTTTTCAGAAAACTTAGCTATTAGGATGCATTGGCAAGGGACAGAGCATTTATAAAGTAAATGCATAAAAATTGGTAACAGGGAAATAGACGTAATTCAAAGGTAGAATAAAATATAAAATGTAATGATTGTGACAATGTAATTTATTCTTGGTAGATAAATCATTGTACCTGGTTAACGGTGATTCCTGATTTGATATGACTTTGTTTTCACTCCGTCAGCCGCTTGGTGGCACAAACTGACAAAAAAGGAGGAAAACATATATAAAACCATAACTTGTGTGGAACATTGCAGTGTTCACTGTGTGAGTGAAATGTAATGGTTGTATATGGTACCGCAGACGCATTAACAGGCTTTTGAAGTGCATGACCCTCTGTAGAAAAGTATGATTTCACTTTTACTTTCTTTTAAATACATTATTAATCACAGTCTACCATTAAAGATCAATAGTTACAGAGAATACTAACAGCAAATGCTAAATGTAAACTATTGAGTGTAAAAACTGCCTGCCACTCCAGATGATTGCGGAAAAAAAAAGAGAGAAGAAGAAGGAAAAAAAAGTGACTTCGGGTCCATTTATCGACTTATTTTTGTCTCACAAGCAAACATACTCTTGGAGACGCATCTTTGACAAGTGCTCTGAACATGCTGTGCCTTACAGCAAAGTAAATATCACAGGCTCATGTTTCTGCAGCCGCCTCTCTCCGACCCAACTTATTGATTTCCCCCCTTTTGAAAAATACATTTGAAAAAGGCCCTGAGCTATTTGACACCGCTGAGGGCCCTGACACACTCTGGCTAGTCCTGGGGCCCCTTGGGTATTTCATGGGACCCCAAGCGGCTCTGGCAAGAGGAGAGGTCAGGGGTCATCCTGTCAGGCCATGTCCTGCAGGTCCCACTCCCCTGATACTGACATCCAAATAAATCTCCAACGATGCAACATGAAAGAGGGCACAGCCATTACCGCCGGTTACCAGAGCAGACGAGCACCACCTCTCACTGTTTATATTTTACTCCTCACTCTCCTCTTCCTTCCTCTAGCTCTTGTCGTTATCAACCCGTCCCTCCTCTGCCTGTTTCACTCCTCTGATTCTTCGCTGTCTTTCCTTCCTGAGCCTGAAGAAACTGGCCTTGGACAGACAGTCTGCTCTGACAGAAGGATTAGGAGTACAATGGAGCTCTGTGGGTTCCTGGGTCCCACTATCTAATTGTAACATTTACAGCAGCTCAAGGCATAAGACAAGTTGCACTGGAGATTTTATCTGCATCAAGACAAAAAAAAAAAAAAAAAAAGTGGAAGAAGTATTCACATTCTGTGTTTAAACCATTGCTAGCTATGGATCCATTTAATACCATCACTTGTAGACCAAGAGTGACTGGATAGCTTAGTGGTTTACACCCCTGACTTTAATGTGGAAGATGGCCGGTTCAAAACCCAGGTGGGCCCTTGGGTAAGGCCCTTTACACTATACACACCTATACCTGTAGCCACAAGGGGGCGGAGTCTCATTGTTCTGGTCCCAAGCCCAGATAAATACAGAGAGTTGTGTCAGGAAGGGCATCTGACGTAAAAACCTGTGACAAATCAATATGTGAATTGCTGTTGCGACCCCTGAAGGGAAAAGCCGAAAAGAAACTTTCCTTAATATTTGCATGAAATGTACATAGGTAGTGTTCAGTTTGTTGTTCGCTCAAGTACAGATGTAGTCTATTGACTAACACTAAACACTTGTTTAACACTAACCTAGATGTTTCTGTATTATCTTTATCTACATCTGTGTAGTGGTTAGCATCTCTGTCCTGCCAGAAGCTTATGTGTGGGATTATGTGTTCACATGGGTTCCCTTTAGGTCCTCCAGTTTTTGCTGCCATTGAATAAACGGTATATGTAGGTTGATTTACTTTCAATGGCAGCACGCTGTTCCATATGTACTAAATGCTAATGCTAGGTACTGTAGGTAAATTAGGTTGGGTTATATACAGAGGCCATTTGAGAAAAGACAATGATCAGACTTCTACAACTTTTAATTGCCTATGTTTTCAGGCTTATGGGGGGGGGGGTTGAAGCAACCACACCTAGTATGCTCATATTAGAGGTGAAATTGTTCAACAAGACAAGTCAAATAAAAGGAAAAAAAAAATGCTGATAAAATTTCCAACCTGGACATTCCTCTACTACTCTATCTACATCTTCACCTGGAAGCATTATGTATACGTTCATATTAAGTCTTTTGATTTGGACAGAGAAGAGAGAGCTGCAGAAGGAAGGGCTTACTTCCACACTGTGGCTGGTTATATCCACCATTAGCCTACGTAATCTGCATTTTAAAAGTGTAACAAAAGCTGTCAGACAGTGGTACAAAAACTGTTTAAAAAAATGCTTCTGATGTCATAACAGGTAACCACTGGGGGTTTGGTTGCAGTTATTTACAGTTTGTATGTTTGTGTTCTGTTCAGACCTTCATTGTAAACCATGTTGAAACCGTAGACCGCTCTTGTTGTGCAGTTAAAGCTCTACAGGGGCCTCAAAGTGAATCTACTCTTCACCCGACCGTGCTAAATCTGGACAGGATCGGACACATTTGAGATCTTTGCTTTTACTTTATCCATTGCTGACAGTTTAGCGAGCTTATCACATCGCTCTGGTTTTCATTCCTCCCACTGGGCAGTATGGGTCTGCAACTTCACTGCAACATGATGCACGGACGTACATGTGCGGATGACTGTTCTGAGAAGGGAGAGAGGGAAAAAAGAAAAGCTCTGCTTATCCTTTGAACGGATAGTAAAATGTAAACCCTCAGAGTCAGAAGAATGAGACGTCAGAATGAAATTTGTCAAATTGACTTGTTCAGAAAAGCAAAATGTACAAAACTCTGTAAAGTTTTACTGCACAAGACACAAAACACTAGGGTGTGTTCAAAATATGGATACGGGGATATATGGTCGCAGGCCTCTTCACGATACGGGCATCGATACAGAGGCGTCAGTATCGATATTTCACATAGAACAAATAATTAGTTTATTAAGTTTGTGGAACAGCATCTGACTTTGCATGTTTGAAGTTTATCAAATCCATCTTTATTTGTGCACTACAGCCAAGTTCTAATGCAGTGTTTGACATGAACTACAGTGGAACTGTTGCTCTACAGCAAAATAAAAAATAACATTTGGGTATACATGTGTCTGTTTTATGTCAAATGTTAAAAAAGTAAAAACTGTAAAAGACAAAAAATATAGGCCTAAAATATCAGGATTTATATTGCATTGAATACCATGTACCAGGATGCACATATATTGCGATAAGTATCGTATCGTGACCCCTGTATCGGGATATTTATCGTATCGCGAGGTTGTTGGCGATACCCAGCCCTAGTATACACGTTAAAAGTGTTCATTTTCTCTGAATATAAAACTCTTTTCTGTCCTTTCTTATACAACAGGGGCAGCGTAGTCATGCAGTGGTTCTAAACAAGGAGACCCTGGATTCTTTTGGAGAGAGTGCATGTTCTCCTGTGAGTGTGTAGGTGTGAAGATGAGAGGGAATGGTGCTTCATCTGTATGTTTCAGCTCTGTAATGAGCTGGAAAACATGTCCAAGGTGGAGCCCAGCATCTCCACAAACCTCCAGAGGATTAAGCAGTTTGGAAAATGAATGGTTGAACAATATATAAGATGTTGCTTCAAATACTAATGCTGCTACTTTAGTGTTTTATAGAACTGATGATGTTCATTGGTATTGTTGGACTTTCACAGTTTGATTTCCTGTCATTTTGCTGTGAGGTGTAAACTGGAAACAAACAACAAAACAAAGCAAACTTCAAAATAACATGATTATTTTTGGCTACAGATAATAATTCTAGATTTTATTTCTCATTCAAATCACTATCTTTCCAGGTTTTAATAATGGAATGCACAGTTTTGAACTCAGTGTTTGTCGTTTTTAACAGTTTTTTCTTTGGTGCAGGACGTTAACCAAACCGTTCTGAAACAGTTACATGTTTTTCTACAACCACAGGATAAAGAAACAAAAAAAGCTGTTCATTGCATCTGATTCAATAACTTGGTTCAATAACTTCATGTCAGTGGAAAGATTTCATTCCCACAGTAATTATCAAATGAAAGGTTCATATTTATTTGCTTTGACCTTATTTGGCCAATCTGTGTATTCATAGTGTATAAAGTGGGAAAAAAAATCTAAATTTTACCAAGTGTATTTTTCCTCATTTCTGTTCAAAATATGTCATCGCATTAAAAATAAGGCAAAATCACTTAAAGAGGAACTTTTCAGTAAGATATAAGAGTTTATTTTTACTCAACTGATCTGGAAAATGTTATTTCAAGACATCTTACCAAGATCATTTTGATTTTTTTTTTTTTTGGCTTATTTCAAGATGTATTTGTTTATTTTTCCTTAATTCAAGCAAAACAAAACAAAGGAACAAGTGAAAATGATCTTGGTAAAATTTCTTGAAAGAAAATTTTCCCGATCTATTCTCTTATATCTCACTGAAAAGTCCATCTTTTGGTGAATATATGTCTTATTTTAAGTGTGATGAGATACAGGTAGTCCTTGGGTTACGAACGACTTCCGTTCCTACGCTGTCGACGTAACCCGAATTTATGCATAAGTCGGAATTAACCCTTTAGTACCCATAGATACCCTCTAAATCTGTAAATAACTATCCAAATACATGTATTATACTTGATATCAATAAAATAAAATCAAAAAATAAGACACTGTGCTTACTGTACGTACAGTATACAGTATGTATAGTAATGGCGGAAAAGATTTTGGCGTCAGAAAGTCGAAATAACGTAAGTCGGGTAGGTCGTAACCCGAGGACTACCTGTGTTTGGACTAGAAATGACAATAACACACTGGGTAAGATTTAGATTCTACCAATGTGTCATTATTATTCCTCTGGGATCCTCTCATACTACTGGTCCTCATTGTTCCGTGATAGTTAATACTTAATAATAGGAGTTTTGTGGTGACTTCAGACCTCTGCTGGATTGCGATGCTTTAATGTCTGTAAACTTGTGGCTGTGGTGTTGTGTCTATGTATTGACTGGCCTGTCAACAGGTGGTGTATTGATATATTTGACTGACTTTACATAGCAAGGTGAGGGCCTTGACTACCTGTCCAAAGCCATTACATTTCCTTGTACATGAGTGCCTGGATTTCCATTTATTGATATTTTTGGTTGGAGGAGCATGACAGTTTCGGTGGATCATGGATCACCTTAATTGATCAATATTTCTAGTCGCCACACATAACACCATCATATGGAAAACTGCATATACATCAGTGACTGTTAATACAAAACTTCAGAAAACAGTGATAAATATGCATAAATGTCACAATCACTCAGATAGCAAATGTGACTGCTTCATGTTTTTGTGAGGTTTGATGGGGAAAAATAAGCAAGGTGGGTTTATTTCTATAGCACATTTCATGTACAAGACAATTCAAAGTACTTTAAATACAAAAATAAGAGCATTACAGCAGGGAAGCAATAACAAGCATAGGCATGAGATGGAAAGGATTCAAGATTAAAAGGTAAAATATACAAAAAAATAGATGAAACGATGAAAATACATAAGTTTTCAAAGGTAAAGTGTACAAGAAAGTTTAAAAACTGCATTAGTGACTGAATAGAAAATAAAACTCATAGTTTACACACATCTGTATTATGGGATTATAAAGTTTAGCTCTCCAATCTAAAACTGTGTTCATACAAAACAGTTATTTTAATAACCTTAACGTTCTGCACCAGCCAGTAGTTGAGACCAGTGGGTCTGAACCTGAGGTGTGGGGTTTCCTCAGGGGTGGGGGTGTGGGGGGGCACCAAGGACATTCTATTTGTGAATGTTAAAGAAAAAAAACTTCTACACCCAATAAAATAATCAAAAGTCTGTATGAACCCACGCAAAACATATTTTATCTGCATTTAAAAATATTTATTAGCCGCGCCCTTTTGATGTTTCAAATTTTGTGACCCCCCCACATCTAGAGGAACAGTCTTATCAGGTCAAACAGCTAATTCATCAGTTTTTGTTTTTTCCTGTTGTCAGTGTATCATCATTTGTACAAAACACTGCAGATGAAAAGTGCAGATGACTCAAAAGAGTTGAGAGTTGCCTTAACTTTGG
>JAPSES010000069.1:15665725-15676871 GCA_029822895.1 Maxillicosta whitleyi | reverse complement strand
GTACCAGGAAGTAATGGTACTAATGTAAGGATGAAGTAATGGTACTAATGTAAGGATGAAGTAATGGTACTAATGTACGGAATGTAATCCACATGATGCCTTTTAACATCATTCCTTACATTAGTACCATTTCTTCATTATTATTTTATTACCATTACTTCATCATTACATTAGTACCATTACTTCATTACCTTAGTACCATTACTTCATCATTCCTTACATTAGTACCATTACTTCATCCTTACATTGGTACCATTACTTCTTTACATTAGTACGATTACTTCATCATTACATTAGTACCATTACATTAGTACCATTACTTCATCATTACATTGGTACTATTACTTCATCATTATATTAGTACCATTACTTCATCATTCCTTACCTGTATTCATGTTGGTGTAATGTTATAAAGGTCATGTTCTAATGTTGTAAAAAAAAAAATCACTTTTGGGTAAGGCACCAAATAAGTAATAAATAATAAAATAATGATAATAATAAATAATAAAAATAATGTCTTCACAAAAGTATTAGTCTGATGTCTTCCAATAACACACTATGGTTACATTTAAAAACAAAAAAAATGTAAAAGTATTTCTGTGTTAGCTATAAAGGGTCAATTCCATCAAGTCATTAAATTACAAAATAAATGTAGTACTAAAAAAAGACTAAAACTTGATCTGACTCACTGCGCTTGCACCAAAATGCAGTTAATGTCCATTGTTAAACATGAAATAAAGCCTGACCGACAGTTTTATTGCGTAACCAAGCCAGTTTTTAGCATTAACTCTATTACAAAAGATCCAAATGCAAAGGTTGAAATGGTTCACTTCCTATGTTCTAAGTAGGTGTGGTTGAGAACATAAAGTGAATGAATCAAAGTAATGTCATTATTTACTTAATTCATTTTATCATAGTGACTGTTCAATTTAATTAGTTTCAGATGAGATTTCAGTAATGGACAAAAGACAGACCGGTAAACGATAAAGGTAGAAATATTATTTTAATGTCACAATAAAATGTTACTTGTGGAGTATTTACAAAAGAATTGGTCAGATTTGGTAAAACGTATCCATTTTTTTCTATCCAAAATGAATGGGACTGGATGTGTCAAAGTGGGTGGGGCAACAGAGAAACCATGTGACACTGAAATGGCAACTCCAATGTCAGATCTTGGTTTTCTTTGTCATCATATCCTGCAGGCTCAAAGCTCCGCCCTTTTATGTTCTGAATGACAACCTCTGATGGCCCCGCCCACTTTGTATTTACAGCCTGTGATAAAAACAGGACATGGTCTAAAATAATATGTTTTAATATTGCTGAAACAAACTATTTGAAGAACTTCCTGGATTCCTTGGGGCCCCTCTGGTGGTCATGTGCTCGTAGTAGATCCTGGATTTCATTACGTTTCCTCTGAACATATATTTAGTTTAAAAAAATGTGATGATATGAGTCACTGTGTTGCTGTGCATCTTCTCTCCGCGCAGGAATGCGTCCTTTTCGTCAGGTCAGCAGAGCCACCGGGACACGCTTTAAGTTGCAACACCATCGGCTGTGGGACGGTTTAAGACGCTGTCTGTGGGTCTAGACAGAGGAAGTCTGGGCGTCAGTTGTGATTTGACCTCTCAACTGCCAATCAAGTCAAATGTCAAGCTTAAAAAAAAACACAAAGTGAATCAAAAAGATGTGAGGTACATACAAACATCATACAATCATCCCAGGGCTCGTGTAAGTGTATCTGTGACCCGGTAGGTTTCAAAGGGAACCTTCCCAACGCTGTCTTTCTGGACGCGTCGCTCTCATCCCTGACATCGGACAGTGTTTTTTTTTTTTTAGGTGAGATGAGGTGGACCGTGTTGAGCCTGTGTGTGTGTGTTTGTCTAAGTGGTGTGTGCTGCTATCCCCAGGCTTGGTGTGTCTGGACCGGGTCCCTTCTAGCTGCTTTACAGTTTAACCAGCCTTGACTTGCTGTGTGGTGACATGTCTGCACTCCACTGACTGGATGACTGGGAGGATCTGCTGCGAGTATGTGTGTGTGTGTGTGTGTGTATGGATCAGAGTGGGTGTAAGGCTGCAGGCTGACTGCTGGGCTATGCTTGAAAGACTTCTGGCATGTGCTGGTGCCTGCATTTTTCACCCTTGACTGGAAGCATATGCTGCAGCACAATCGAGACAGTGTTAGACGGGCTTGGCGTGAGGGAGCCAGGCGGCTTCCTCCACATCTGGCAGCGCTTGGCCCTCCTTCCAGGTGAGTCACGTCCCCCAGGAGGGTGGCTCTGCTCGCGGACCCTCGGCCCCTCAGCGGACGGGCATCTGGAAGTGTCTGGATCCGTCTTGCAGTCACATCTATCTCCACATGCTTTTCTAATTCCGTCATGCCTCCACAACCCCCCAGCCACTCAGTGACCCCCCGCTGGGCAACAATTACCCCCACCACCACGCTCCAGGTGACGTGGTTTTTAAAAAAAAAAAAAAAAAAAAAGACAACATTTCTGAGGAATTGTAGGAATAAAAGGGACATTTGTGTTTATTTTTAGTTCGGAAAAATTCAGATTCAGTTCATTTTGCTCCTTTTGTTGAAGAATTTTTACAAAGCAAATCATACTCAACAACCAAAGCCACACATACATATTCAATGACTGAAAAACAATCAATATGAAGGACAAAAACACAAATTACATATCCCCTTCATAAAAATAATTATGGTACTTGCATAAGAACTGCACACTTTTCCCCATTTTTCCACCAGACCCCATTCATTTTTTTTCAAAAAAAAAAATTTTTTTTTTTTGTTCATGTATGACTAATAATGTCTTATTTAAGGTCAGTATGGTAGATTATGAAAATGGATACAGGTAGGAAACAAACTCGGGTTAAACAAACTGTTTTGGAAAAGGAAACGGTAGCAAATGAGAATAAAATGTGACCCAGCTGCATGTTGTAAATATCTATTACCGTTTACAGAGAAAATTCCTGCTCTAACTTTGACCTACTGTACTCGTTATAGATGTTTACAGAGACCCTCTAAAATATTTCTGATGTACTCACTTTCAATGTAAAAAAAAAACCCAAACAAAATTCAGCTGATAAATCTTCCTGTTACATCATAATCAGTTCCTCTTTTTGCAGATAAACGTTGTCATGTGATCAGCTCAGTGAGTTAAATGTTGGCTATGTCATAATTTACTCAAATTTCATATTATGTGCATTAGCTCTTTTACAATTACAGCAAAATGCACCTTTAGCAGGTTTAGTGAACAACTTTTTTTTAATGTCGGTATTTACGTCAACATTTTTCTCCTGAGAATCTTCAAAAAGAAAAAAAAACTAAAAAAAAAAAAAACCTGTTATTGTAATCGAGGGGAAAAAACAAGAATTAATATTTTTCTTGAACCTATTTTTACTCCTTTTACTCGGGCATTATTAACAAATAATAGATGCCTTCAGTTCAAGTTTAAAGAACTTCATCTAAATAAAATGCAAAGTAAAATAGATTAAATGTGACAAATAAACGTAATAAAACAGGAATACGCGAAACCATATCTGAGCAACTCTACTCTGTACAGATTTATTTATTTTATTTTATTAGTTTATTTACCAAAAAGTATTGACCAAAGAGGAGGTTTATGGATGGAGCGAAAGAGCACATGAAGGGAGTCGGTGTGAGAGAAGAGGATGTAGAGGACAGGGTTAGATGGAGGCAAATGATTCGCTGTGGAGACCCCTGAAGGGAAAAGATGAAAGGAAAAGACGATTTAATTATTTTATTTAATAGGAGCACATTAATAAATATTGCTGTATAAAAATACACCCATGTAAATATGCCAGAATTAGTAAAAATAACTACTGTTCCTCTGTGGTCCATACACAGGTGACAGAAACAAGACATAAAACGGCCAACATGAGCACAGGTAGTCCTCGATGTAACCCAAATTTACACGTAAGTCAGAATTAACCCTTTAGTACCCCTAAATACCCCCTAAATCTCTAAATAACTACCCAAATACATGTATTATACTTCATATTAATAAAATAAATAAGATACTGTATTCACTGTACGTACAGTATACAGTACGTATGTACAGTAATGGCGGACAAGACTCGTTGTAAAGTAGAAATAACATAAGTCGGGCACGTCATAACCTGAGGAAAACCTGTATATCATTCATTCGCTATAAATAAGAAAAAAAAATACATGAGTTGTTGAAATTTTGTTCTCCACTTATATCTGAGGTTCAACATTCTTCTCTTCTTTTTCTTGTCCTGACAGTATTTATATGTTACATGAAGTCTTCTTCTCATTGTCCTCCGCTTCTCCGGGTCATGGGGGCCGCAGCCTCAGCAGATGAGCCCAGACAGCCCCCTCCCCAGACACTTCCACCAGCTTTTCCAGGGGGAATCCCGAGGCATTCCCAGGCCATAGGTACCATCCCTCCAACGTGTCCTGGGTCAGCCCCCACGTCTCCTCCTGGTTGGGCACGCCCCAAAACACCTCCCCAGGGAGACGGCGAGGAGGCATCCTCACTAGACGTCCGAACCGCCCCAACTGGCTCCTCTCGACATGGAGGATGGAGTCCCTCCCAGATGTCCGAACTCCTCACCCTATGTCTAAGGCTGAGCTCGACCCCCCAGCAAAGGAAACTCATTTTGGCCGCTTGTACTCGTGACCTCGTTCTTTCAGTCATTACCCAGAGCTCATGACCATCGCTGAGGGTTGGATTCCACCAGGCTGCCCTTTTGTCGCTAATTTGTAGGTGAGGTCAGGTGAAGGAGGGGGTCCAGTTTGGTGCCGGTAGGATCTCGTCTCTGCTTTTTGCGGATGATGTGGTCCTCTTAGCTTCATTAAAGTGGCTGAAATGAAGATCAGTGCTTTCAAGTCTGACGCCATGGTCCTCAGCTGGAGAAGGGTGGAGTGCCTACTCTGGGTTGGGGGGGGGGGTGAATAGAATGGAGCGGGAGATCGACAGGTGGATCAGGACGGTGTCTACAAAGGTACGGACGCTAAAGTGGTCCATTGTGGTAAAGAAATGCATTGTCTGTTTTTTCCTCTGAACAGTGTCCTTGGGTGTCATGAAAGGTGCTTATTAAAAAAATGTGCTATTATTATTAAAGAGGGAGCAAAGGCAAAGCTTTCAATTTACTGGTCCAGCAACATTCCAAAGCCTTTTTTTTTTTTAGCCCTGTAAGAAAATTCAATCTCTGCATTTTAACCCATCCAATACACACTGTATCTAACATTAGCATTAGCACGTTAAGAATGCTCAAGGACCAACTCCACATCTTCATCAGTACATTAGTTAAGGGCATTGACAGGAGAATTAACCGACATGTATAGATGCTTTTGATCACCAACCTGGAGGAAAACTGCACAGGTACTTTCTAGTTGTTTTTAAGGTGGAATTGCTAATCACTGTGCCATCACACTGCCCCGTCTCCCAGTTCAATCCCATGTGGGTCGGACCAGTAAAATAGTATCATTATAATAATGACAATTCCAAATTTTCCTCTTGGTGCAAAAAAAACAAAAAAACACTATAAGATGTGAATCTGAAAGTGTAATTTTAACAATATTCTGCCTTTTATTAAATGAACTGTATATTTGTCAGTCTGTAAGTTGTAATACACGCATGAAAATGATAAACTGAGGCATAATATTTATAAAATTGCACTTATTTTCTTAAAAATTTTAGGTTTATCCTCGTTGTTCATGGTATTCATCTGTTTTGTTTTTTACTTCAGTTTGTAGACATCAACGTTTTCATGGAGTAATTTTACTGTTTTTACACCTTAAAACATAAAGAAAACTTTGGAATGAACATGATTTATACGTTATTATACTATTATTTTACTGGTCTGGCCTCCTTGAGATCACATTGAGCTAAATGTGGCCCCTGAACTAAAATAAATGTGACACCCCTGCTCTTGTAGGGTCATGTTGGTGAAAATATAATATAATACAATAAGTCATGTCTGGGTTTTATAAACGTACTTATTAATGTTGCAGCCATAGGATACGATGGTAAAGTGATGTAATGACGTCCCACCTTATCCTAAAATATAAAAGACCCTCAGCCCCCTCCTCTCAGTCAATAAGCTAATTCTTCAGTCTTCATGCACAGACAAATATTTGAAGAGCATTGTCATAATAATAGACAGAATTAAGGGAAAAAAAACATTGCAGTTTATTTTAGCTTGACCATTATTTTTGTCATTATGTTCCTCATTATCCATATGTTTTGAATTGTTTGTTCAATTGTGTTTTTATCTGTATTTGTGCAGTGTCTAGTACTGAAGATGTATTATAAGCACATTTTCTTTTCTTTTTTTTCCTTCCTTTTCTGCAGTCCCTTAGGTCACGATTTGCATAGAATCCTCAGCCAGTTCTTCATTCCTGTGTCAACACATCTTAAAGCTGCACCTATTATAAGTTAACTGTATTCTATGTGTGTGTGTGTGTGTGTGTAAATATACTGTATATAGTGAGAATTTCTGACAACTTTAACTTGACTTTACAAACTACACTTTATTTTGATTTTAACCAATTTCTCAATTGTAATCATGACTCAAATAGATCATGGACTCATTCTGAAGAGGTAAAAAAAAAAAGAAAAGTGGGCTTGTTGTTGCCATGGTTATGCAAATATTGGATGGAAAGGTGACAGGCTACGTTTGTGTTGAGTTTGCGAGGCAAGAAGCGTAAATATGACCGGGTTAACGCACACTGACATGTGTGACATGTTGCAAAGTGAAGACACACAAGAGCATGAAATCATCAAAATGGAAACGTCGTTTAGAATCGAAACGGCTTCTTAAAAGGTTTGGAATGAGGAGCCTGTTTTGTAGACCCGACTCAGTACGGATGTGATCATTCATTCATTCCTTCAGTTTCTGAACCCGCTTTATCCTCACTGGGGTCACGGGGGTCGCTGGAGCCTATCCAAGCTGCTTACGGGTGAAGACGGGGTACACCCTGGACATGTGACCAGTTCATCACAGAACTGAATATATTTAATAATAATGGGTTAAATTTCTATATCACTTTTCAAGGCACCCTAAACACCTTGGATTATCGACCCATTACAGGTAGTCCTCGGGTTACGAATGTGTTCTGTTCCTACGCTGTCGACGTAACCCGAATTTCTGCGTAAGTCGGAATTAACCCTTTAGTACCCCTAAACACCCACTAAATCTGTAAATAACTATCCAAATACATGCATCATACTTCTATATAAGTACTTGCAGATGTTCGGCTGGAAGGAAATCTTCCTCTTTTCGTCTCAGATCTCACGGTAGCACCGTACCCTGTCCATCACTGAAGCTTTAGAAAAGCGTTCCATATTGGGATCCTCTGCCTCCAATCGTACAATAGCCTGTTCTAGAAGTTGAAAAGAGTATGTACGCTACAAATGTACAGTAACAGCGGATGAGACAGACGGATGAAATAATCTAAGTCGGGTACGTCGTAACCTGAGGACTACCTGTATTCATTCACTCTCACATTCACAATCTGGTGGTTGTGAACTACATTTGCATCCACAGCTGAACTGATGGAAGCGTGGCTGCCAATTCTGACCCCCACCGAATATTCATACACCAGTGTGAGTGACATGGAGGCAAAGAAGATGAAGTGTCTTGCCCAAGGACACAACAGCACGACTCGGACAGAGCGGGATTTGGCCCACCAACCCTTCGGTAATTGGACGACCTGCTCTACCTCCTGAGCCATGCCCACCCCAGACACAAATAACAGCAAAATGGTCCTGGGTTCAATTCCAACACCAGTCAATGAGGATGCTCTCCCCATGTCTCTCCAGGTACTCTGGCTCCTCCCACCATCCAAAGACATGCACTGATAGGTTAATCTAAATAGCCCACAGGTGTGAATGTGACAGTGATGGTCTCTATATGTTAGCCCTGGATGTGATCAGTGACGCTGTAATGATCATTTCCGGTCATTTCGTTCATTATTGAGGTAAATTTCTCTGATTTGTTCGTGTAGATGTGCTGGAATTACTACATTGCTGGATGTGAATTCTAAGATCCTGGGTCACAACCTCCTGACTGTGAGAAAATGTGTTTCTAGAGGTGAGTCGAGTACAAAACCGTGGCTTTTAGACTTTTGCAGATTCAGTGTACGGACTCACAGACACCTGGACGGTAGTTGTGGTCAGTGTAATGCACCGTCAGATGACTTTGTTGGATGACGTTCACTGTTTTACCATATCATTACGTCATCTATGTTACAAATAGTTCTGAGCAAAGGGCAAAGATCTTGACGCCAACATGGAGCTAATGTGGAAGTATTAAAGTTGTAATACCACCAACAGCCAATAGGGGGGCGTCTCCCTCGGTGCAGACCCTTCAGTCTCATGTATTTTATTTAGAACCTGTAATGAATTGGTGCCTTTTCTCCATTAATAACATCTGGGGTCAAATTGAAGGTTGGATGTCTGTCACGTCAGGTTATGGTTGATGTGTTTACATGATCATCTGTTTATTTATTCAACACATTTTCTCCTGATGGCTGTAAAATGGCTTTATTACACAGCCATTGATGCAATTTTACCAAGTTAGTTTGATAGCATTAGCTTATTTGTGACCCCCTTGCCAATGGCTCTGGCACCTCATGCTCATTAGGCTCCACCCCTTTTGTCCACATGTGGTCATGTCCGCCTCAAAACCACCACTTCTACCTAACAATGGCTCTTCAGAAACCAATGGGTGACATCGTCTGTTAACTAATTATATACAGTCTATCGTTGTGATCACTTGTGGTCTTGTAGCTCCACCCCCTTTTGTACATATATGGTCATTTCTGGCTGAAAAGACCAACATGGTGCCGAATGAAAACAAAATTACCGGCTTTAAACGCTACTAGCTGCTATCGGTGTAGTATATAAAATTGCGACATCTTTAAATACATTCAAAGTCATTTTAAATAAACAGGAAAAAGTTAAATCTGGATGTAGATTTTTTTTTTAATATATAATTGATTCAATCAAGTTCTGCTTTTAAATGCTTTTAAGGAACATTGTTGTACACTTCTTAGTATGTTTTTAAACTAAGGGTTTTGTTTCATATGCAAGATATGGTGGCCCTGAAGAGCAAACTTCACCCACAAAGCACACAAGAAAAAGAAAATCAAGAAAAAAAAACCCACAAGAAAAAGATGACAAAAAATAAATACAAGAAAAAAAAGTCAAGAAATAAATAGGCTACAAGAAAGACAATAACGGAAACAAGAAAAAAAAAAGAAAAGAAAAAAATCAAGAAAAAACAGAAAAGCACACAAACAACAAATAAACAAAAAAGAAAATGATGCAAACAAGAAGAAAAACACACAATAAAAAGAAAATCAAGAAAAAAATAAATACAAGTAAATCTTGGAACACATACAAGAAAGAAAATAATGCAAACAAAAAAAAATAACACACAAGAAAAAGGAAATCACACACAAAAGTTCGTACAGGAACACGTACGTTCCTTCATGACCAGGATCTAGATGCTGATTGGATTATCTTCCTGGAAAGAGGAGGGACAATATACTTCTGTCCAATCAACAGCAGGTCACAGCAGGTACCTACCTGTTCTGGTTGGACCTTTTTATTTCTTGTGCGCTTTGTGGTTTGTTTGTGTTTTGTGTGTTTTCCTTTTTCATGTGTGGTTTGTTGTGTTTTGCCTTTCAGTTCTTTTACTGGTTTATGGTTTTAGATCTGACTTTCATTATGTTTTCGTGTGGATGTACAGCTGTGATTTCTATTTTGTTTTGACCAAGACATTCTTGAAAAATACATTTTTATTCTCAATGAGCTTTTTTCCTGGTTAAATAATGTTTATGATAATAATAATAATAAAGTTAAAGTCATGGTGCTGATTTTTTTTTTTTTTTTGTAGATCTTGATTGCACATCATCACCAAATCTAGTACAGATATATGATATTTAGTGAGATTTCTTTTTATTCATCAAAAATGTAAATCCCTGTGATGACATATAGTTAATTAAAATATATAAAAAGAGTCTGAATTATTCTGTTTCCATCAGTCGCCTGTGTTTTATTTGGTACATTGTGTTATTTTGTTTTATTGTCTTGGGTTGCGTGTGTTATTTAAACAGTCTGGACAGTGCTAATTGTGTGCTGTTACGTACCTTGTTATTTATTTGGAAGGGAGGGGGTGATGGTGGCGGTGTGTTAGGACGTGGGGGGGGTCATGGCAGTTGCATGTGTCAGAGCGGATTGATCCTGACACAAACAGATGTACGCTGGTTGAAAACACACCGCTGTCTGCATGGAGCGGGGCTATCCTGATCATTAAAGAGACGAAAATAAACATCTTGCTCTGATTAACGCCGTCCGTCCCGCAGGACTTGTCATACCGGGGCCATATGTGTGCGTACAGATTTCAGTTTTACATAAATGTGTTCCTGTTTAGAGACCGGTGAGCCATGCTGCAGCTGTAACACTGGAGTGTGTGTCAGCCTGCAGGCCAATCAAGGGGGATGGTGGTTTTTTTTGTTTTTTTTTTCTTTAATTTATTTATTATTTTCTATTCTTTGCTGTAAACGGAGATAATTGAAAATATGTTGTATTTTTGGTAAACAGTCTTGTGTCATTGGTACCGTATTCTCCCTAAACAGCATCTCTGGCTTTATCTACTGCACTCTCTCTTTCACACACACACACACACACACACACACACACACTTAGAAACACTCACAGCCCCACTCTCTCAGAGGCTATTTAGAATGGAATGCTGTCAGAGTCTCACATTTCACTAAAGAAGCAGAAAAAGTGGAGAGAGTGAGCGACATCGAAATTGAGGATAGAGGCGGAAAAAAAAAAAAAGATCAAACGCAGCCTCTTTCTGAGTCCATAAACTTGTTGTATGTATGAATGTATGAGAGCGCGCCGCTGTGTTTTTAGGATTGAAGTTGTCGTACTGCATGTGTAACCATTATGGAACAAACATCTGGAAGACTAATGAAGCCAACTCTGTCATTCAGTGCATCACACAGGAGTGAAACTGCACCAGCGTGTGTTTGTGGCCGTGCATTTTTTAGACCGTGCAGTATGATGAAGGCCCCCTACTTTTGTCATGTTCAGATCATAGTTTACAGAATATTGATAGTATCTGATCATACTTTTAC
>JAPSES010000069.1:15628340-15638663 GCA_029822895.1 Maxillicosta whitleyi | reverse complement strand
CCACCACCACCACCACCACTGTTACCCACCCACTTTTATTTTTTTCCTCCTTTCTCCGCCCGTGGAGAGGGAGCGGTCTGTGGTGGAGGAGCTAAGCATGCCGCTCATGTATACTAAAGCCCCACTGATCATACATTATAGATGCAGAGGGAGAGCGGCGGCGTAGCGCGGCCACTCCAAGGTTTTCAGCACGTAGCGCTAACAACAGCCGCTTTGATCATAAATCTGATGATGCTTTTCGCTCAGTTCCTGGTGTGTAAATGATTTTTTTTGTCTTAAATAGAGAGAGAGGAGAAGGAAAGCAGACTTTTTTTTTTTAGTGAATCAGGGTCTGTGCCAAGTCAGCAGCTACAGAGAAAACTTGACTCATTACAACCATTCGGCCCGCACTTTGAGCCTCCGTGTCAGGCCACTTACGCGGGCTTTTCCTGCCTGTTCGTCCTGAAAAAAAACACAAAGCCATTAGCAGACGAGGTAACGCACAGTCCTCTAACCTGTGTGTGTGTGTGTGTGTGTGTGGGGGGGGGGGGGTTGGATCGCTTCGGCCGTCCAGGTGTGTCTGAGACCTCTCGTTACTGAAGACAGAACCTGCCTCGGAGCGCGGTATGCTGCGCAAATACCTGCACTAGCGTAGCTCTCACAGGGCAAACCAGGCAACGAGTCATGCACTAAAGGGGAGCGGGATTACTCAAGGCTATCGCGCTCTTTCTTTAGCTTTCTCTGGGCAACTTCACAGGTTGTGCGTTTTTATCGTGTTGCTGTGTGAGATGAGTAGAGGCTGCAGAACGTGCACACACTCTCAACGGGTTTTCCTCAACTGCACAATCACACAAGAAGGTGTTTTTTTTTTTTTTTTTTGCACTACCTTTCCAGGAGGTTTTTTTTGAAGTTATGCAAAATACCAAACGGGCAATGCAACTCTCTCCTTATTCTCCACCACAGTTTGATTCATCCTTATTTATATATTTTCTTATTGTACTTTCCCTACTACCTTTAACAAGATCCTGGTCTTTGTTTAGACTCATTTGTTGGCGTTGAATTCTCTTTTTAAAAAGCTGCAAATTCTTACCGCCTTTAACATCAGTAGTACTGTTCTTTAAACCTGGGGTTTTATTTATCAGATTAAATCAAACAAAGGATATATTTTTAACAGCTGTTTTATGTCAAATTCATCCTTATTTAAAACGGCAATCCACACATTTCCATCTTCCAAAAAGTTCTAACTGATACAGGACGATTTTCTATAAGATCTAATGCTGTGAAGTTATGGAACAGCTTTTCCCATGTGGAAAATAACTGTTTAACTATATATATATTTTTTTTTTAAAAAAAAGTTGTAAAACACACTTAAAAGATTATTTAATTCCTGCAAATTCCCTGTCTTAAATCACTGTTTTCATACAATCGCGGAAAAAATTATTAGACCGCCCCTAGTTTTCTTTAATTTCTTGTTTCGGTTCAACTAAAGGTCCATTTATTTGGACAAATATAATGATAATAATAAAAAATAACTCATAATAGTTTAATTTCAGAGCTGATACCTGTCCATTTAACATGTTTTCTTGATTAAAAAAAAATTACTTCAAATGTTAAACAAATGTACTGATAAAACACAGTGCTTTTAGACATTCTATGTTTTCTTTTCTGTCTGTTTTAGTCACATGACACACGCAGGAGTTAATACTTGATTACATAACCATTGTTTTTGATGACTTTTAATGGTCTAATAATTTTTTGTCTTTATTGTTAAAACCATGCACATTGTTTCATATGTTATTTGTAGTTATATAAATGTTTTTTTCTTTTTTTGAGGTGAAGGCTGTTGGGCTTTTTGCATTTTCCTGAGCTTTAGTAGTTTTCATTTATCTTTCTTTTTTCTTTTATCTGTGCAAATATAAAATTAACTAACTGTATCAGACACATAGTTTAGTTTGCTTCAGTTCTTCTAAACACACAAAAGTTGTCATTTATATCAAATATGTGTTGCTAAATCCAATTAATTTAATATTATTCAGCAGAAAATCTTCATGTGGATGTGACTGAATGAGTATATTTTTGTATAATATGTACATTTTTTGTTAACATACCAAATTGTAAGCAGCCGCTATGACTCCTGTTTGTGCTCGTGTCCAGACTGGTTTCACATGTATTCATTTTGCATTCTTTCTGTCGTATTTGTGTGTGTTAACAGGCTATCTGCTGCACTTTGGTGAACTGTAACTGTGACAGCTTCAAGCCTGGGAAGCTGAAGAGGAGGCAGTGTGAAAACTGCAAGCATGGTTGGGTGGCACATGGTAAGAGCTCAAAACACACTGATGGAAACAAAAAAAAAACAGAAAAACAAAAAAAAAAACTACAAACCTGGTCCAACCTGCTGCTCTGATCTGTAATAATGTCATTAATACACAGTTTTAAATACCTGTTTTTGCTGTAAAGTCACTTGTAAATGAACTGTGGTGGAGGCGGCAACCTTCAACTCAAAAAACAGATGAATAAATTAAAGTAAAGTAAAGTCAAGTGTGGGAATGACTGCGTTGGTTTCCATCCCTTGTGCGACTAAACTCACATTAATTGTGATACGTCGCTTTTTTTTCCTGCACACACAAACAGCTACTGTAAACATTCAACACTGTCATTTGTAATTAAACTGTATGTAATTACAGTTTTACAGGCTGTCGTTGTTGCTGCTGGCGTTAAGCACCATCTAAACTGTAATTCAAAGCAAATATTGGACTTTTATGGTGAATTTTATTGTGGAGAAACTTTGCTTTTAGTTTGAGGAGCTGAGCTGCAAGGAAATGATCTGAGATTGAATAAAAACAGATGCATTCACACTGTCAAATTATAAACCATAGAGGAATTTTACTAATTTCCTATTCTGCTAATATCTTAAATGGAAAGTGCTCATACAGTATCCTGCTACTTTAATGCGTAAGAAGATTTTAACTCGTAAAGACTCGAACATAAACCATAAATCATCGACTGATCAAACATTTTTAATATCTGTTGATCCATTAATCTATTGATACACGTAGGAAATTAATATAAAATGCAGTTTGTCGTCTTTTCGCGGTCATCAGACGGACATTCAGAGCCTCCGTAGTTACCGTGGAAACACCGTCATCTTCTACAGCATTGATTCACCTGTAAAACCCATGGATTTGGATCAATGAGAGTGAATGGAAACACTGGGTTTAAGTTTATTATTGATAGATTTTACTGAAACGGTTCACTTTATGATTCTAATATCACAACCCTCAAATTAAATCTGAGGTTTTGTGATCAGTAAATTAAAAAAAAAAAAATAAAAAATACAGAGGATAATATTATAATATACTGTATGGTGGTGAATCGCTTAAAGAAATATTAAATACAGAGGAAAAATTCATTCCATAGCTGACGCAAAAGTAGAACTGAAGGTTAAAGTCTTTATTTTCCCGCACCACTAATATTTATGTTTAATTACCACTTCACATATTTCTGACTCGGGTCCTTGTTTTGTCTGTCGGTTATCGCCTGGTGTGAACTCTCATGGGTTGGTTGCGTCCTGCCGTTCCAGCTCTGAGTAAACTGAAGGTGCACCACATGTACCAGAGCAGCCAGGTGGAGATCGTGCATTCCAACGTGGTGTTCGACATCTGCAGCCTGATGCTGTACGGGACCCAGGCCATCCCCATCCGCCTCAAGATCCTCCTGGACCGCCTGTTCTCCGTCCTCAAGCAGGAGGAGGTCATCCAGATCCTCAACGCGCTCGACTGGACGCTGCAGGACTACATACGAGGATACGTCCTGCAGGTGAGCACGGGCGTTTTTGTTTACGACTGTGTGTGTGTACGTGTGTGTGTGTTAAAGATTGTGTTGTTTTGACTATTATTGTTTTTTTAACACTTACCTGAACAAACGCTGAGGTTAAAAGAAAAAAGTTTGGAGGGGGGGAAATGTCAGTTTAACCCTTTTACACCTATGGGGATCACCGGTGACACACTGTGGCGCATGTGCATTTCAAGTTACCGTAACTCCTGGCTACTTTGTACAATTTTATTCATTCAAGCTTCCCCTGAAAGGTGGACGGGAACTGTTTCAGAAACTACCACACCCTTAACCCAAACTAGTGGAGTTTACTAGAAAAGCTTAAGGAAACCCGCTGCCTCATACGGCTTTAGTTTTTATAAGTTGTACTGATATAGATGACTTGGACATATTCAAAGTTACATTAGTAGACTTTGCTCAAAATCATTAATTAATATAAATTGTCTGTTTTCTGACCAACTATTTTCAGCCACATGCACAAAAACAAACTGCGTACATAACCCAAGAAACATTATTTAGCAGTAATTGAAATGATTTGTCAATAATAACTTTTAATGAACAAATTATTCTGTTTTGATTTCGAGATTGTATACATTGATACAAGAAAATTGGAAGAAATTAAACTTTTTTTTTTTATCGTAGAAACAGTGCAATTATGATTTGTCACAACTCCGAATTAATTTAAAAAAGTATAATACAATAAATAAACTTCTATCCAAAATAAAAACCATTTTAAAAAAGACTAAAAAATGAATTGTAATAAGAAAATAAAACTGCAGTCGATACATCAGACAGGGGGGACACTTTTATATTTAACCAACTTAACTTTAGAACTAACTTCTACTAAACATGAATATTATACTGATGTTTTCTAATTCAAACAACTAATTTGGTTTAAATCTGATTAGAATAAAAATCTGGGTTTACAGTGCACTGCTAAATATATTTCTTAAGTATATTTCCTGTACACTTTGTATCTGTAAGTGCTATATGTTATGTTTATGTCCTCTGTTGTAAGTGGCTTTGGATAAAAGCATGTGTTAAATGTAATGTAAAGTAAAAACAAAACAAAACACCTGGTTATTGATAAATAAAACAGCCTGTAACATGGACTCAGAAAGCTCCAGAAACCTAAAACTGTCCGAGTTGTTGTAAAATACTTTTAATTAGATTTTTGCAATGTGAGAAATGTTCAATCTGCACTTTTCAAGAATTTCTAAAAAGAAAGTTGAAGAAAATTCAATTCCGTTTTTGTCCTTTTTCCTCTTATAACGCACAGTTTTAGGTATTTCATTTATATAAATAATATAAATAATTTTATATAAGAATGTTAAATATTTGGCAGATTTTGAAAGTTCTACTTCTGCTGGTTAAAGGGTGTCAATTATTTACACATAGGACATTTTTTTTGACACAATTATTGACAAAAATAGACAAAAAAAAAAAAAAAAAAAGACCAGGCGTTTTAATAAATATATGTATTTTGGTACTAAAAGGGTTAAAATGACAAAACCAATGTCATATCTGTGTTTTAAGAGCAGAATTGGGGAAAAAAAAAAAATCAGCAATGTTGGTCTGATAAATTAAAAATAGTATAGCAGCATATTTTATAGATTTTGCTTAACTTCATTATTATTGCATTTCACATTATTATTATTATTATTGCGTTTTTTTCTTTCCTCAACCTTTTTATTTTCTGCAACAAGTTCGAGTGAAGTTTTGACAAGGATCGTAATGTTAAATATAAATGTACAGATTATTTTTGTCTTTCAACAGAACATTTAGAAAAACAAATGTCAGCCGATGTAGTTTGACACAGTGTGAAATGAATGTAAGAAATAAATAAATACTTAAGTCCATTATCTGTGTTGTGTGCAGACAGGTGGACTGTGTGCAGAGTTAAATCAGACTTCTTTCTTCTAAAATTCAGAGTAATACTTAATAACAAATAACAAAAATCCTTCTTATTTTATGAATGTAATGCCCTGTTCACTCGTGCATTTTCCTACATTCATATTCTTTGCACAGATTTCTTTCAAACGCCCTCCAGTGCAGTTTGTGTGAATCTGTGGAGATGCAAATAAAGACATCACAGCTCAATTGACACATTCCCATTGGTTTGTGTAATGAACATGTACCTGCGTGTCTTAAATTGCTTTAAATTACATCAACTGTGACGGATTTATACATATATGTATGTTTCTTTTTAAGGTTTGCTCTTGTGATTACAGTGCCCGTTTTTTTTTGTTTTTTTTTTAAGTAAGTGCATTACGTGTTCTTTATGATGAAAAATATAAATAAATAAAAAACTATTATAATTTAGTTTAGTTAGACACTGAGGCCTCTGTTTCTGCAGTAAACAGTAGAACCTGATGCATAATTTAACCACAATCTGATAGAATTAAGGTTTTCCTCTGCGTTTGCTGTTAATTTGTGTTCTTGTAACAAAAGCCATTATTTTAATTGAATGGAAAAATTCTTATTATTTTTATTAGTCTTTTTTTTCCAGATTATTCTAATGACCCCCCTATTAACCCTTTGGGCGCTGGATTTTTGTCTTTTTGTTGTTTTTAATATAAAATTTCTGTCTCTTTTGTCTGTTTTATTCAGTTATGTTGCTTGTCACAGTACTTTGGTGCTTAAAGGGTTAAAAATTATAGCCACATCTGTTCATATTTTATAATATTACTACGTTGTTCCAACACTGACTCCCAATATATCAATACCTCTCCAGCTCACTTATTAATGTGTTATATCTGATGTGTATATTATTTAAATCAATAGTTATCGTTATATCTGGTGACTGGATACCTTAGTGGTTAACACTGTAGACTTTGATGCGGCAGGTTGCCAGTTCGAATCCCAAGTTGGCCCTTTATGCAAGACATGCCTATATACCTTGTAAGTCGCCTTGGATAAAAGCGTCAGCCAAATGTCATGTTTTTATTTAATGTATTTATCACATATATTATATCCTATAAAAGAACCAAAATGAGTATATTTCTCCAAAAAACAGACTTGCAGTTCAGACCAGGACACTAAAACTCCAATGAAATCCAGATTAAATGTAAGGGGGGCTATGGCAGTGATGGGCTGAGCAAGAGTAAGAAGGGAGGGACACAAGGAATTTTTGACGAAAAGGGAGGAGGAGGAGGAGGATGGATGATAGATGAAGAAAGCAAAGCTTGTAGGAGGAAGTGGGGATGTGATGTAGCGGCCATCGCCATGAGCTCCCCGGGTACTCCCGGCTGTCAGGGTCCATGCTCGTTGCGATGGTACCACCGGCGTGGGGAGGTCTCCAAACCGCCCTGTGGTGGATTTGTAAATATTATGTCTTTGGCTCCAGATTTCCTCTCAAGCTGAAGCCAAGCCGGTGCCGAAGCCTGGCGCTGGGCTGCAGGCACTGTGTCAGCGCGAGCCCACACTTCGATTAGTATATCATCAAGTATTCAAGTTGGGCTGCGTTTAATTCATGTTAGCTCATCTAATGGCGAACGCAGAGTCAGAATCCTCGACAGACGCTCAATGAATGCTCTGTGATGAAATATTAATCATGGTTACGGCACGAAGCTGCTCTTCACTTTCAAAGACGCCCGAACTCACATGTGATTACAGCTGGGCTAAGGCAGTGAGGACCCGCTTGATCAATGTGAAACTCCTTCTGATCACCCCCCCCCCTCTTCACTTGTGCATGTGTGTGTGTGTGTGTGTGTGTGTGTGTTATGTTTGTGCATGTATTTACTTTTGCATGCCTCTGGGAGCGTGTGTATGAGCGTCTGTTGGTATGCCCTCATGCATGTTTTCAATGTGTGTGTGTGTGTGTGTGTGTGCGTGAAGTGTGTCACTGTCTGCTTCTACACAGCGAGTAAATCCACATGATTTAAATGAAGAGAAATGACCTGCGAGATGAAACGCCGTGTGTCTGTGTAATGAGGGTTCTCAGGGTTTCGCGCTGCCCGCTTGTATTAACAGTCCATCTGATTCCTTTATTTAGCTGCCCTGCCAGTCTGCTTTATAGGGTGTGTCATCTGACTCGCTCTGTGAATATGTATGAGCAACCTAACAGACACTTATAATGCTAATGATGAAATTGCTTTCTCTTCTCTTTCACTTCCCCTCTCCTTCTCAATCTTTCTCATAACCTTGCCCCGTCCTCTTTTCTCTACCTGCACTGTGTTGCTTTCTACTTTCTTCCTGTCCTGCTTTTAGGATGTAGCTGGAAAGGTGTTAGACCGGTGGGCCATCATGACATTCGAGGAGGAGATCGCCACGTTGCAGCAGTTCCTACGTTTTGGGGAGACCAAGTCCATAGTAGAGTTGATGGCTTTGCAGGACAAAGAGGGCCAAGCGGTGTTGGTTCCCAGCACTCGTACCAACTCTGACATTCGCACTTTCATTGAGCGCAACACCCCACGCACTGCCGCAAATCTGTCGACAACCAAGGTGGAGAAGCTGGGGGGCAACAGCATGCACCACTTTGAGAACTTCATCAACAGCATGGCGTTCATGCTGCCCTTCCAACTGCTGGGCTCCGTCCCTGCTCCGTTTCTGGGCTCGCAGACCGGAATGCTGCAACAACACCAGCAACATCAGCAGCAGCCATGTCGCGGGTCAGTGGAGCAGAGTCAGAGACGAGAAGAACAAGGACGAGATGGTCTAGGTAGAGACAACCCCGTCCCTCATTCGCACCCTCCAGAGAACAGCATGCTAGGGTCGGGCTCGGCTTCATTTGTGACTGATCTAGACCGAAGCACCGAGAAACAGTTGGACAGCCTCTCCACCACTACAAAGATTGAACCAGAGGACTTCTCCACCAGTGACAACTACTCCGACGGACCCTCCACGCCCTGCACACCATCAATGAGCTCTGAGATAACACAGATGTCACCTGAGGGCAAGCTGCGCTCCCTAGACAGGAACGGTAGCAGCGGCGGATCAGTATCTGGAAATGGTGGGGGAGGGAGCTCCCTGAAGAAGGGCCGTGTGTTCTGCAACGCCTGTGAGAAGACATTTTATGACAAAGGCACTCTGAAAATCCACTACAACGCAGTGCACCTGAAGATAAAGCACAAGTGTACAATAGAAGGCTGCAACATGGTGTTCAGCTCACTGCGTAGTCGCAATCGGCACAGTGCAAACCCAAACCCACGCCTGCACATGCCTATGAACCGCAATAACCGGGACAAGGACCTGCGAGGCAGCTTGTCCGCCGATGAAGGCTCCCAAGGAGAGAAGAGGTCTGAATACGGCAGCCCCATCCCTGCAGAGAATCATAAATCGATGCCGAGCTACATGGTGAGTCATGTGGACACGGGCTCCAAACTCAACAGCAGCTCGTTCTCCAGTATGGGCCAGAGCGGCATCCTGTTCCCCAACTTAAAAACAGTTCAGCCAGTGTTACCTTTCTACCGCAGCCTGGTTACCCCAGCAGAGCTCGCTAATACCCCAGGTACATTACCCTCTCTGCCCTTGTTGTCCTCCTCTGTGCCTGTCAAACCCACCACAGTCCCAGAGGCCTGTATGACAGACCCCATACCAAAGAAAAAGTCTCGGAAGTCGAGCATGCCAATAAAGATAGAAAAGGAGGCGGTGGAGCTGGATGAGCAGATGGATAAGGGGAGCAGCTCTGAGGATGAGGCTCCTTTACAGGGCAGGGACAAAGAGGAGTACGACAGCCCTGAAGGCTACAGAAAAAACGGGGAGGAGATGGAGAGAGGGTCTTATAATGGTGAAGAGAAGGAGAGGGAAATCAAGCACGTGTTGGATCAAACTTCGGATAAAGAGATGATGGAAAGAGAAGACGACAGGCCTCAGCAGCTGGAAGCGGGGGTCATCACATGTGCATCGTCGCCGTATGAAAGTAAACTGTCAGAGAACCACGTACTTCACCAAGAACCCAACGGCAATGAAGACCGGGAGGACAGGGGTCATCTGGCCACCGCGTTGTCTGAGCTGAGGTGGAACGACATGGAGCACCGGCTGACCAACGGGAGCTCCCCTCAGCTCCTGGACCAGGACAAGGACAGGTCCGACAGCTGCATGGAAGACTACGGCGACTCGGGTTTGTCTCAGTTCGACCCCGACGCTGAACTGCCGCACCACTGTGAGATCTGCCGCAAGACTTTTAAGAATCCGTACAGCGTCAAGATGCACTACCAGAACGTCCACCTGAAGGAGATGCACATGTGCACAGTGGAGGGCTGCAACGCTGCCTTCCCCTCACGTAGGAGCAGAGACAGGTAAGATACAGCCCAGCCCGTCTTCATATGCAAAGATAATAACACTTTTTGCACATTTAAACTTATGCTATTTAATGACTTCCAAGTAGCCAAATCAGCGCTGGTACTTTTTGACTTTTTCCACTCGTTCAGTTTGTTCAGTTCAACAACCAGTCGACTGATTTGACCAAAAAAACATGGTGTTAACATGAAAATGACAATTCCTCAAACATTGCAGTATCTACTTTAATTAAGTTTAAAAAAAAAACAAAAAAAAACTATGACTTAAAAGGGA
>JAPSES010000069.1:15461589-15477488 GCA_029822895.1 Maxillicosta whitleyi | reverse complement strand
GTAAACGCTGATGCTAACAGCTGATGCTAAATACTAAAGGTAAACGCTGATGCTAACAGCTGATGCTAAATACTAAATTTAAACGCTGATGCTAATAGTTGATGCTAAATACTAAAGGTAAATGCTGATGCTAACAGCTGGTGCTAAATACTAAAGGTAAACACTGATGCTAACAGCTGATGCTTAATACTAATGGTAAACACTGATGCTAACAGCTGATGCTAAATACTAAAGGTAAACACTGATGCTAACAGCTGATGCTAAACAATCGTTCACTAACAAAATGGGTAACGTCATCAAATATTTGCATTATCAAATACTTTCTACTTGTTTTACACCAGAGCAGAGCAGAACATATCCAAGATGGCAGATCTCAGGACTAGTGGTTGTGTGGTCAGATGTTCTCATTCTCAGATGTTGGGGTTCATGGGTACTATGGCAGAGGAACCTACATCCACATCCAAACCTTCTCCTTGAATCACGGACTGTTTGTGTGTGTTCTAGCACCTCATGTGTGCCGGGCTGTGGTGTTTGGTGGACGGAGACACTTCCTGTAAGACCAAACTGGATCCGCCTCTTGACGGGACCGAATGTGGCGCAGACAAGGTAGGACACGCCCACTCGCCACGGGAGGAAACTTAGAATGAAAGCCCTGATGTAGAAACGTGTCAGTGCATGTACAGTAGTTTGTGATTAAAGGGTCCAAGTGTGAAAACGCAAAAAGGAGATGGATGGAAAAGACAAGATACAAGGAATATGTTTCACATGATGAATCTGTGCGCTGCTTAAAACCAGCGAGGATGATGGGACTGTTGTTTATTTAAGCTGTTTGTTTGTGGTTTATATTTGTGATGTTTGTTTCTGATATTTGTTTTTGGTGTTTGTTTGTGGTGTTTGATATTTGTTTGTGGTGTTGGTGGTGTCAGTGGTGCAGGGCTGGGGAGTGCGTCAGTAAAACCCCCATCCCTCAACACGTGGATGGGGACTGGAGTCCTTGGAGCCAATGGAGCATGTGCAGTCGAACATGTGGGACTGGAGTCCAGTTCCGACAGAGGAAATGCGACAACCCACCGTAAGTCGTCCATGTCTGATCTCAACTTTTAACTTCATTTATTTAGTTTCTGTGTGAATTAGTCACTTTTGTTTCCGGCGTGGCTCAGAGAAGGATTGACACAAAGCTATGCTGTGATTGAATGGTTAAAGAATTCTGGGTCCACAGCCAATCAGGATGCATTTAATCATCTGGGATGTTTTTCATTGGGTCGTGTAGGAGATGGAGATACTTTGAGGATCCAGAATAAAAGTAAAGTAGATTATTAACTTTCTCTAGATGTCACGGGTGGGTCAATGAGTATTTAGACTGATCCACCTCTGGGTTTTACTAAAGCTCTTTAACAGGACTGCAGTCTGTGAAGGTCACGTTGGAGCTTTACCTCTGCGCTCCAGTGTGTTGGTCTTCCTGTTTGTGTAGCTGTCATTCTAACTGTGTGTGTCTTGGCGTAGTCCTGGTCCTGGGGGGCGACACTGTCAAAGGGCCAGTGTGGAGCACAAGGCCTGTGAAGGTCCTCCATGTCCCAAAGGGGTCCCCAGCTTCAGAGACCTGCAGTGTCTGTCCTACGACCGCCATGGCGCCCAGATGAAGGGCAGCATGTTGATCGCCATCATCAACGACGGTGAGACTCGACCCCTGAACTCTGAACCCTGAGGGACCAGATCTGCAGCTGCACAGACATGGTCATGGACAAACAATCACCCCCCACAAAGACATGCACCAGATAGTATCACTACTGCAGTATAAGTACACATGAATATATACCACAGAGTTCAGATCAGCAGGTACTGTATACTTTAGCACATTTCAGCCCACGTTTTTTTTTTGTCTTAGTTTCTGTTTTTCATCTTCCCTCAATTTTTCAGCTCTGGAACGTTCTCATAGATACTTTTTTTCTTGGATCCATTTCTGGATCCTGACTTTCTACAGTAAGAGGTTGAACACTAACGCTCGAAAAGATCATGTGATACTAGAAAGGGAGGAGCTGGGGAGGAGGCGGGTTGTATCTTACATGAGATTGAACCAATAGGAAGCTTAGAAGGGAATGAACTGATTGGTTGTGAGTGCAGTGTTTGAAGGGTTAACCTGTGGATTTCCTCCTCCATCATATTTGATTTTAGTTCTAAAGGGTCAAGTGGGTCAAGCTTCCAGTGATGGAGGTCAAAGGTGAATTCCACTGTTGGGGTCATGAGGTTATGGGAATGTTCCCATGGTTCATTTCAACCCAGAGTTGAACAGATTGGATTCAGGGTTCCTCTGACTCCATTAAACACCTGACAGGGTTTAATCCATCAGGTTCCTCCGTGTCTTCAGAACCCATGGAGACGATGGACCGAACACGGACGCATCTGGACACGATGCTGAATGAGTTCAGTGTCTCCATGTTCTAAACGTCACACTAATCCCACTGTTGGTGTTTTTACTCCTGAGCAGAGAAGCCCTGCATGTTGTTCTGCAGTCCGGTGGGTCGAGATGTCCCGGTTCTGATGTCTGAGCGGGTGATGGATGGGACGCCCTGCGGTCCATATGAAGCCGACCTCTGCGTCAACGGCAGGTGTCAGGTACAAACATCAACATACTTTCACTTCTTCAGCATCAATATCGTGGACGTGTCATACTCCTTTGGATCCTGGTTCTGGTCCACCTCTGTTTTGGTCTCGTCACATCTGAGACTCTGGTTCCAGTGAGTCTCCTTGTGCCTTTGGGTGAACTCTGGTTCAGGTCCTGCATCAGGTCTACCTCTGGTCCAGAACCAGGCTGACAGTCGTCAGTGGTCCTCTGGGTCTTGGTGTTCATCATGGTGTCTCAGTTTTTGTGAACATCCTGCTCCTGGAGCATCTACACGTGTCCGATTCTGTCTATGTCTTCAAAAAAGGTTTCACTGACCTTCAGGGACGTGGACACATTTAAGGTTCAACCACAGGTGGAGGTTTGGGTGAACTTACTGGTATTGGGTGGACCTACTGGTATTGGGTGGAGGTGTGTCCTGTAGAGGGTGCACAGCGACTTTGGAGGTGGTTCCTCAGTGACTCTAGCTTTATTTGTACATTTTGATGCTACTACATTTGGGAGGAATTCACTCAGACTCAGAAACACAAACTAGTCCAAGAGCTAAAGTATGGATGTAATTATCATGGCACACATGTGGAGAAAATGTGGAAAATCTCAGGAATGACTCATGTATCCTCCATGTGGAACATCACCAGAACCACTTTTGAAGAACACAACGGAGACTGTGTTTTTATGCTGTATACAGTATATTATGTACAGTATACACACACACACACACACACAACAAAGGACACTCCCTCTAATATGTGGTTGGACCACCTTTAGCTTTGATTCCATCACACATTCACTGTGTCTTTGTTTCCATGAAACATTTATTTCCATCCAGTGTTGGATTCCTTTTTCACCCAGATCTGAGCACTGGGCAAAACCTGGACCAGCACACCCCAAAGACTCACAGTGAGGTTCAGGTCTGGACTCTGTGGTTCAGGTCTGGAAGAACCTGGTCCAAGTTCATTCAGGTTCAGCTGAACACATTCTATGACATAATGTTTTACCTAGATCTGAACCAACTGGACCAACCTAGACCTGAACCAACTGGACCAACCTAGACCTGAACCAACCCCAGATCAGAGCACTGCCCCCACAGGCCTGGACAGTAGGAACTATGCATGATGGGTAATCCCTTCATGTGCCTCTGTTCTGTCCCTGATGTGCTCGTCCCTCTGATCCCTTTGGACCAGGGTCCATGTGGACTCCTCAAACCACATGACCTCCTTCCGTTGGTCCAGTCCCTGGTAAACTGTTCAGTCCAGTCCCTTCAGTTCTTATTGTGGAAATGTTCTTCCTTTCACTATTAAACACAGCCGATGAGTTTCTTACCCAATGATGTTCTGAGGGCAGAAAATGTTCTGATTGATCCAAACAAGCAACTAATCAAAACAGAGGCGTGGCAGGGAAGTAAGTGCCAAGTGGCTAACCGTTCTTGTCAGGATCGTCATCATGGAAGGCCCTGTGTTCGTCATCGCAGGAAGGTACGTTTACTTTCCAGTGAAATAATGGTGTGGGAGTGCTCAGCTCACAGGAAAAGTAGATTTTTATGTGTGTATCCATTTCCTGTACTCTACCTGCCAATACTGAGACAATTAGCTTAAGCTATCATCATCTAGCTAGCACCAAGCTGAGGTTGGTTAACCAGTTCATAGTTAGTTCTTCTGCTGCAAATGGTAGTGTGTTTAATGTAGCATAAATGTCACATGCTGTGGGGCATAGTTAGCCAAAGCTGCTCCTGGATCAGCCCCCCCCGCAACATACATGTTTATATAATGTTAATGTACCTATAATGTGTCCAATGACAGGCCAGTTTGATGGTCCAAAATCTGCAGTTTTATTGAGCTTCTGTCTTTTAATTTTAGAGAATGAACAAATACTGGCTGAAGGATGTTTCTACGACTTAGGAAGAGACACAATGGAAGGACGGAGCCAGGGATGGTCATCGTCAAAGGACAAGGGCGACATGAACGCCACTGGAGTTGTTCATCAAAGTATGAAAAACTGTAGTCGACGGCTTTAGTGCCTTCAGATGTTTACAGATGGACTTGTGTCAATAAAGTCTGAGTGTAGTCGACTGGTCATGTGATGACATCATCACATCAACAGGAACAGCACAGACGTTCAACTATGAACAACTAGTACTAACGTTGGAACATGAACACTGTCCAGACACAAACACCAACAGTTCTTCTGACATTGAACCAAAACAAACAGACTCACACCTTGGATTTACTGTTGCATTTAAGTGAACAACAGGAAGGTGTAAAGGTTCAGACACACAGCGGTTGGAGAACAGAATGAACAGAAGAATCCATGGGTGATGGAAGGAAGAGCGAAGAACACAGACGTGACTCCAACAAATGAACGTCACCGCCTCGACAAACCGTCTTTTCTGTTGGTGTCCTGAGTGTTTATACGCCTGGTACTGAAGGTCTTCCACTACCATCCCGTTCCTTCCACGTCTTCATCTGATAGATTTTCCAATATCTGTTTTGCCTGATGTTCCATCTAGTTCTTGGTGGAACAGATGAACCAGGTACTGGTCCTTCTAGACTCAGGAGTCTACAACTGAGATGCATTCACTGACCTCAGGGGATCTGATCAGGTCACTGAACAGATTATGTTTTGTAAGCTTTGACATTAAAGATGTTTTTTATGTGAATTATTAATAATAATAAAAAAACATATTGACCATGAGTCTATTTCATCCAAAGGGTTAGTCATGTTTCAGTTTCTGCTTCAGTTATATTTGTTTCAGTTTTGTTTGTTTTTGTTTCAGTTTTACTCGATTCAAGGTTGTCATGAAGGTCCACAAACATCTAGACCTGTAGGACAGTTCAGTCACTGACCCTCTGGGTTCCAGACTGAACTCAGTACATGTGTGTAACTGACCCAATCCACGAACACCTTCATGTGTCCGTGTCCTGGAGTCTGACTTCACCTGGTGGTGAACAGCTGAACTGCACACAGCAGCCAATGAGCTGCTCTGATTCAAACCAAATGGAAAAACACATGGAAGCATTTTCATCTGCTGAGGAATGTCTACTCAGATGCACACAAGTACACACACACACCACACAAATAACTCAGACAAATCACAAATACACAAAAAACACAACAGACAACAAATACCCATTATACACACAAATGTCATAAATACACATTAACAAATAAACACAAGGCGTCTTCATTCGGTTCAGGTGATGCACAACTCCATGTTGGAAGAACGTCTGCCTTTTGTCATTCTGTTGATCAGTTCTGTTTCATGGTTCCATTGATCCGTTTTGTGTTCTGTGCAGAAAATCGGCTGTGACGGCATCATCGGGTCTTTGGCCAAAGAGGACCGGTGTGGCGTGTGTAACGGAGACGGACGGTCGTGTCAGGTCATCAGAGGAGACTTCAACCACACCAGAGGAATGGGTGAGTACTGGGTTCCACTGAGGGACCCCCCCAAAGGCTAACATTAGCTAATGTGGCTAAGTTAAAGGTCAAATGACTGAAAACTGTAGAGACAGGTGAGTCCAGACACATTCTCCTGACTGGACTAGACTTTGGATGTGAATCCAGAACCTTCTTGGACTGGACTGGAGGATTCATGTGGTTCAGTTTTAAGCAGTGACTGATGGGGACCTTGTGGACAGTGGACGTGGTTGGATCTGCTGCTGCTTTTGACTGTTTGTCCAACTCATGTGTCCAGGTTACATCGAGGCCGTGGTCATCCCTGCCGGAGCTCGGAGAATCAAAGTCGTAGAGGACAAGCCGTCGCACAGCTTTCTGGGTAATTATGTTCATTTGTATTAGGATGGTGTGAGGTGCACATCTGTCAGGAGTGTCTGAGCTCAGCTACAGTCCTGTAGTTTGATCCAGTATTCTGTTATTGTTCTCATCTCCATCAGCCTGGGTCATGTGATCTGATGACCATGTGACATTATTAGTCATGGTTTGTTTTAATTAGTAATTTTAATTAGTTGTGGGTTTATGACTTAATGCTTCTTTTGTTTATGGATGAAAATAACTGAAACAGCCTCAGTGTGATCACAAAAGTGCGTTCTCACCTGGACTCAGATGTTCTCCTGATGTCTCCTCACAGCCCTGAAAGACTCCAGTAAGAGGTCCATCAACAGCGACTGGAAGATCGAGCTTCCAGGGGAGTTTGAGCTGGCGGGGACCACAGTGCGTTACGTCAGAAGGGGATTATGGGAGAAGATGTCTGCCAAGGGACCCACCAAGACACCCTTACACCTGATGGTAAACACCACAGCACGTCCAGGAGGAGAGCAGAAAGACAAACTGTTAGCACTGGAGTCACTGATGGAGCCCATTCTGCTTTAGCTTCCATTCAACACTGGAACTACTACTAAGAGTGGATCTACTACTGCTACAAATACTAGTACTAACACTGGATATACTAGTACTAACACTGGATATACTAGTACTACTAGTACTAACACTGGATATACTACTACTACAAATATTAGTACTACCAGTGGATATAATAATACTGTAACTGTTGGTACCAATACTATAAACGTGTACCATCTATGCAGCTATAATAAACACCATCACAACTATATGAATAAGTAAATAGGGAGGACAGACAGACAGACAGACAGAGGGAGGACAGTGTCCAGCATCATGTGTCCCAGTCTAAGCCTGTAGACATGATCTGGAGTAAACACTAAAGCTGAGGCAACTTTTCCTCAGACCGTCGTTAAGGTTTGAACATCTCACTGATTAGTACCATTAACTACCTTCACCATGATTAACCATAAACATGTGTGAAATCTAGAAGACTGACACCGCTAGATGAACTTTAACCTGTTAATGAGTCGTTCATGTGGACAGTATCAAACCACAGCAGCTCCTTGTCCACAACAGTTTGGTTCATTGTTCTTCTCTGTGCAGGTTCTCCTCTTCCATGACCAAAGCTATGGGATCCACTACGAGTACACGGTGTCCCTGAACACAACTCAGCATCGGAGCAGAGAGGAGAACAAAGAACCAGGACATCTCTACATCTGGACACACAGCAGCTGGCAGGACTGTACCGTCCAGTGTGGAGGAGGTGAGGAACACACGAGAACATCCAAAAGATCATATGTAGATTTCACACACACACACTCATGTAGACCTCACACATGTGGTGCAGTGACATGACGTATACCTGGTGGGTTTCTCCAGCGTCTTCCTGAGGGGAGTAGAATATATTTCAGCAGTGCTAAATCTTCATCTATGTCAGAACTAAAGACGCTCCCCAGGTCTACAAGAATCCACTCGATCGTCTCTGAAGATGAAATCTGCAGGTGTCATACACATGATCAGCAAACAGCAGGAAACATGAATATAAAATAATTCTTAAATTATGGACAGGAATGCGTCTAGGACCTGAATAAAAGAGTTTGAGGTGCCCAAAGGGTAAAGTAGAAAACAAACAGGATGTCACATGGGTGGTTCAGACCAAAGGCAAAGGCAGGTCACACTGCAGGAGTAAAGCCAACAGTCTCTAAACTTAAACAATCACCCAAGCATTACTTAACAGGCCAAGGAAATGTTCGGGATGGTCCAGAGGTCGGGTACCAGGATATCCAGCACAGGTCCGACAACAGGCTTGGTCGGGGGTCGGAAGGCAGGTGGGATTCTAGGGATCGGGCTCAGAGACGTGAACAGGAAAAAGGCAGGTGCTGTTTCCAGGGAACAGGCAGATAACAAGGTCAAAGGCAGAACGGGTCAGAAACTCAGAGACAGGTAGAATACGACAAAACAAAAACCAATGTGGCAGGGGAGAACCAGCAGACAGGTGCGTATATAGACTCCAGCTGATGAGCCACACCTGGAGTCCCCTACAGTGAACAGCAGTGTATGATGATAAAGAAGTGGGAGACGTTTTCAAAAACACCACCGGTGTTCTAACAGTTCCTGCCTGAAAGGGTCGGCCTGTTGTTAGTGCAGATAAATGTGGACACGAGCAGACGTGAACCTTTGTGACGTCTGTTTGCAGGTGAGAGGAGGACTGTGGTTTCCTGTATGAAGATCGCCAATAAGACCATGGAGGTGATGAATGACAGCCACTGTCAACCCGAGAACAGACCACACCCACAAGTACGAACCTGCAACTCCCACCCCTGCCAGTACCGGTGAGACATGGACACGGCGGCGGAAAATATCCGTAGTTTAGCTTAATTAAGCAGCCAAGACTAAACACAAACAAGTACTGAGAGTTTACTGCAGTGAAAAGTACTGAAATTCAGGTTTGGTCTAAAAGGGGTTAAGGTAAGGGTCAGGGTGTGGGTTAGGGTCGGGGTCAGGGTTAGGGTTAGCCAAAATAGGAGGCTTTCTGTTGTGTCATATTATTGGTGGAGGCCTGGTTCAGACCCACAGGTGTATCTGCGTTCCTTCTACAGGTGGGTGACTGGTGGGTGGGGCTCCTGCTCAGTCACCTGTGGTAAAGGGGTCCAGCACAGGGAGGTGGGCTGTATCTACCAGCTGCAGAACGGATCCCTCATCCATGCCAGAGACCTGTACTGCCAAGGAGGGAAACCGCCACCGATCCAGGGCTGTGAAGGTCACCTCTGCCTCACGGTGTGGGAGGCGTCCGAGTGGTCAGCGGTATGTCCCGCCCACTGGCGGCGTCCAATGGACACTGTTGCATTTCCATCTTATTCTCTATTGGAGGCAGTGAATTCATGGAGATAATGATGTTTGATTTAATCAGATCAAACCATGACGTTAAATAATTTTCTGTTTTATAGCCTTTACAGAAACACAATATATATTTATATTTTGAATTCTACCCAGACACACCCCCTTCTATTACCGTACAACTACCCACTCTTCCTACCAGTACAGAAACTTAAACCATTGGACTAATCACCATCCAACACTTTACACTAAGAACACCAGCTGCTTCTATTGGTCCACAGCTTGGACTGGATCTACAGGAGGTCTCTGCTTCCTGTTTAGATCCTGGTTGGATTTGGACAGATTTAGTTACAGAAGCACAGAAATGGAATTCAATATTCACAGTAATGTTTTCATTATTCTATAATCACAGATAAATGAACATTGTGTTTTCATTTCCATTCATCTCAGCAGGACCAGGTCAGTTCCTCCATGTTCTCACTCAATTCTTCATGATTGGACCGTTGTCATTTCTCTCATAATGTTCTGCAGTGTTCTTCAGGCTGTGGTCAAGGTGTCCGGAGACGAAGCGTGTCCTGCTCAAACCCCCAGGGTCTCTGTGACCCTCTGGTTCAACCTTCCAAGGAGGAACCCTGTGAAGATCACTCCAGGTGTAACGAGTGGAAGACCGGAGACTGGTCCAAAGTACGGCAGGTCATGGGGTCATGGGGTCACTGGGTCATGGGGTGTCCACTGCAACTGTATTCAGTCTCTAATTGAATAACCTGAAGGGGTGGGATTATGGGGTGGGGGCATCTGTTACTACTATTACTGAGGAAGATTGATGTCTCTCTCACCTTGGAGTAGGTGTGCCCTGAAGAGCGTTCTAGAGATGTAATCCATTATTATTATAAATTCCAAGTAAAGAGAGTAATTGAAAAGGTCCATTGTCTTTTTCTAAAAACCTCCAGTAGGTGTTTTAAAGCTAGTGTCAGTGTCTCTTTATTTAGGGTTAAAGTTAAACTTAGAGTTGGGTTAGGCCAAACCCGTGGTAAGCGCTGACCCCTCCCATTTCCTCCTCCAGTGTTCCTCGTCCTGTGGGAAGGGTCTGCAGTCCCGGGTGGTCCAGTGCATGCACAAAGTGACCGGTCGTCATGGTAACGACTGCCCCGTGATGCTGAGACCGCCAACCTACAGATCATGTCACCAGGGAACCTGCAATGAAAAAGTCAATGTGAACACCATCACCTCCCCCCGGCTAGGTGAGGATTAATGGGACCTCCACTCGTTGTGTTGACATTAGACCCAGATTCCATCAGGTGAATCTGTGACTTTACTGCATTTATTCCATTTATAGACAGATATATTCCGATTAAACATTCATGTTCATTGACTCTCTGCTATACCCCCCCCCACCCCCCCACCCAAGCTGCTCTGACCTACAAATGCACGGGGGACCAGTGGACCGTGTACTGCACCGTGATCCGACAGAAGAACCTGTGTCAGGACATGAGGTGGTACCAGCGCTGCTGTCAGACCTGTAGGGACTTTTACGCCAAGAAAACACTGCACACGAGCTAACGACCAAATGGACCCGCCCTCCTACGCCGTCAGTTTGGGTCCTCTACCTGTTTTCAATATTGTTCTTATAATTGATGAGACTTTGTTTTTTCAGATGAACGTGTGCGAGTTCATGTTCAGTTGGATCAGAACACTTGAATTTGTCCAGAACATCTACATCACAAGTGTTAAACATATGGCCCGTGGGCCAAAAAAACGGCCTGCCAAGGGGTCCGATGTGGCCCATGGGACGAATTTATGAAATGCAAAAATGACACCGAAGACATTAACAATCATGGACGTTTGACTCGTTTTAGTTCAGGTTCCACATACAGACCACTAGTTTATACTAGTTTATATTAGTTTTTCCTAGTTTACACTGTTTTTTTGTTTTGTTTTTTAATTTTTTTTACTGGTGTTCGCTGGTTCTTACTGGTTTTTGCTTTCGTTTTTACTGGTCCGGCCCAGTTTAGATCACATTGGGCTGAACGTATCCCCTGAACTAGAATGAGTTTGACAGCCCTGATCTGCATTAATGATAACAGTTTACGGTTCATGTGTCTAGGAGTGGTTTATTAATGGTTTTAGTTAAAGAGGATTTTCTGTTGTGAACTCAGACACAACCAACAGATGTTCATTCATTCACTCATTCATTTTCTGGTCACCAGTTCATCACGTGTCAACTTAAACATTAAGATCTGCATTAATTATTTGCTGCTGTTAGTACTTTAGTGAACATGTACAACTGACCCAAGAAGTTGACTTTTGAACAGGTTAGTAGCGGTAGGGTTAGTTAATGGCATCTTTCACAGTAGAAATATTCAATGAAAGCATCAGTCGACATGACGACCCTTCATAAATCTTCACTAGACACTTGAGTTGATGTTGGATCCCATTTGTTACTGTATTATACCACGGTACTAATAAGGATTTGGACCAGTTCCACAGATGGTCCAGAGTTTATCGGTTCTACCAACATCTGTTCTCAACACTCCAGTTAATGTCTGAGGTTTCTCTGAACTCGATGAAATCAGTTAAAACACACAGGATGATGATCATACTGTAATAGGCTTTATTATTATTGTTGTTGTTGTTATTAATAATAATAATAATAATAATAATAATAATAATGATGATGATGAACCAGATTGGTGATGGATCGACCCGTTGACAACTGCAGAACCATGAGTCCATGGTTCTGTTGGAGGTCTGTGGAAGGTTCATGTAGCAGAACACCATCCACGCCTGTAGAATCCTATTCAGCACTTGAATCAACTGAACGTGTAGAACGTGGTGGTCATCAGATGGAACAGGTCAGCCAAGAACCTGCGCTTCCATTCAGGTTCTACCAACGCATCCTGAACACGTAGTTTGGACGTGGTCCTCCCCGTCCTGATGTTGGACTGTTTGACGTCTGTGTGAATGAAAAGGAACCTGGGACATCATCATGGTCCACCAGCGGGACGACAGAAGACCGTCAGTCCGATGTGGTCCGTCTGTCCCCAGGTTTCAGTTAAGTTCTAAATCCACTACTGAGGCGATGTTTGTCCCATGAGGCTTTTACAGAATAAAGGTCCACCTTCTGGTGATGAAGACGGTCATGGACACTTCAGGACAAAAACAGGTGGAACCCGATGTCAACAAGGTCAATTAGATGGACGAAGACATTCCACTGTGGACTTTTCACACGTAATGGATTTGGACGTTTTAACAGCAGGATTTAAACTAAAAACCTTCAGAAAAAGAACCACAAAAGAAATGTCAAGAACCTCAAGGTGTTTGTCTGGACCACCACGTTTTACTGCCCCTTAGTGTCTCCACTCGTCCATGTCCAACTCTGTCCTTGTGTGTCTTGGTTGTGTGTGTGTGTGTGTGTGTGTGTGTGTGTGTGTTACCCATAATTCTCCAGTGTTTTGGGAGGGGTGGAGTGGTGCTATGGTGGGACCTGTTTCACTGCTGTGGAACTCATGGTAGTGACGGTCCCATCAGTGTTCTGCCGTTGGAACACCGTCTGTGGATTAGTCTGATGTACTTTCAGTTATTCTTGTACTGTACTTGTTTTAGTTGCACATACAGTATGTTCGGTACATAACTGCCACTACTTGTATTTTATGGTGCTAGTGTGGATGTTTATTGTTGTGTGTATTGGATTTATTCTGTGATTCAGAAAACATTCAGTGATCATGTCCACATCTCACCTGGACTGGGAACTGGGTTTATTCCACACTCAATAATGGGATCACATGTGGATTTAGCTTCACTGAAACATGAGTCCAACAGTGATGAAACTGTCCCTCAGCTCTGAGAGACAGACATAAATGAATATATGATCAATACATGAAAATATGATCAATATCAAAAAACGGCCTTTGTTGTTTTATTTCAGAGCTGCTTCTTGATCCTGTCAATCCTGGGGGTGGGGGTGGGGGGTAGGGCATTTGGGACATATTTCTTCCTCCTTTGTTTTTCTACAGAAGTGAATCTTCAGGTGTGAGTCTGTGTCTGTCCACATGCTGGATCTGTCAGACAGACCACCACGTTTTTATTATATCATCGTTGGGTAAATTATCCCGAAATATTAGGACGATGAAGGAAAGCAGAACATGAACAGAATTAAACAGATCGAATAGAAAATGGAAAACAACAGAAGAAAGAACTGAGAAAATTAACCAACTTTAGAGAAGCTCTCTGGAGCATGCTCAGTAAGCTGCTGACTGCCATCATTTTGGAACCAGAACTGACCATATTTGGACAAAGGGGTGGAGCCATGTGAGTCTGATGAGTCTGAGGTGAATCAATAAAATGTAAAAAGTATGTTGTAAAAAAAAAAAAAGCATGTCAGTAGATTACTCTGCACTAGTAGATTACTCTGCACTAGTAGATTATTGTGCTGCTGTAGATCACTTGTAATAGATTACTGTGCCGCTGTAGATCACTGTGTTGTAACAGATTACTTTGCTGTATTAGATTACTCTGCTGTAGTAGATTACTGTGCCACAATAGATCACTCTGTTGTAATAGATTACTCTGCAGTAATAGATTACTTCCTGTAGTAGATCACTTTGCAGTAGTAGATTACTTTGCTGTAACAGATTACTCTGCTGTGATGGATCACCTGTGATTGTTGACTTTTTGACAGACTGATAATTCACCAGATGCGGCTGCTGCGCATGTCAACTAGAGCAGAGCGGAGGATAAATGGGGTTCGGATGCTGGACTCCGGTTAAAGCCGTTCATCTCAGAGGAGTGACCGTTCACACTCGCATGCTGCTGACGCGCACCGGAACCGGGACCATGCAGAGCTCCTCCAGGCCGCTGCTGTGCGCCCTCCTGCTGTTGTGCGCCTCCGGGGCCGCGGGGGCCACCGGGGAGGAGCTGAGCCCCAGAGCCGTGCGGGATTTCTACCGGAAAGGACCGAATCTGACCAGCGAGAAGCATCTGGTAAGACCCGGGACGGGACCGGTTCCGCCCATGTTTAATTTTCCGTTTCTGAACCGTTTTGTCAAACTCTACCATAACCTAGAGAATGACTTTTACATTTCTGACTCATATGATCAGAAGCTCGTGTTGCTAAAGTCTAGTCCATCAGGGTTCTGGGCTTTGGAACCCACTCACATGAAGGATAAAGACCCACATGGTGTCGGTGTTTTGGTGCGTGTTTCTCTGACTCCGTGCGTCCTGCCCTCCTCCACAGCTCGGAGCTCTCCAACAGGTCCTAGAGAAGCTGCAGGCCAAACGGCTGCCGCTGTGGGAGAAGAAGTTCGGGACGGTCCCCACGGTACGATCCACCACGTCCACAGTAGAACCCACGGACTCAGGTCATTGAATGTGATGGACCATGAGCCTGACTGATCCTTGTCTCCTCAGTGTGACGTTGGGGAGCAGTGCGCTGTGCGTAAAGGCGCGCGGATCGGGAAGATGTGCGACTGTCCACGCGGAGCTTTTTGCAACGTGGTCCTGCTGAAGTGCCTTTGAGCCCGACAGGACGTGGAAGCAGCACCGAGAGAGGGGTTGTTTTTCATGAAGAAGCCGAAATGGAGAAGGAATGAACCGTAGATTTCAGGTTTTTTAGGTTTTATAATTAATAGAAGGTGTAAAATGTCCCATTAAAGGTTGATTGATTCCTCGTGTATTAAACCAGTGTCGGTACTGTTTCATACATGACCTTTAACCCTTAGGACACAAACCAGTCACATTCTTTATGTGATGTTCATCCACGTCATTGTCTGTAGCTCCGAGCAAAGAGTGATTGAAAAGTGACAAAGACTCAGACGGAGCCGGAGGCCATTTTAACACCGAGGCTTCAGTGTAAGAATAAACCTGAAGGTGTGAGACAGAAACAGAGGAAACAAAGTGTGGACCAGCAGAAACAAAATAAACTAACACAATGAACTAAACAGACTAAAGTGAACCCACAATGACAAACCCGGGTTAAACCCAAGATAATAAACCCAGGTTAAACCTACGATGACAAACCCGGGTTAAACCTACGACAATAAACTCAGGTTAAACCCAGATTGGGTTTAATCACAGCCTGTAAATAACACACCAGACCAGTGACCAATCACAAAGAGCATCTGAAATAAACACAGATGACACCAGAGAACTGGAGGTCAGAGGTCAAAGGTCAGTTCAGGTCCATTTACAGGTCTAACTAGGGTTAAATACTGGAGTTAAATAATAGGATTAAATACTGGAGTTAAATACTCATCCTAATTATTAGTAAATGTTTTGCAATTCTATAGTTCTTTTCTACACCTTGGAAGTCATAGTGCTCATGCACAAATCCTCACACACACACACACAGGTGGGTGCCACGCAGGGCGTGGCCAGACCCTGCTGGGAGCAATTTTGGGGTTCAGTGCCTTGCTCAGGGACACTTCGACATGTGGACAGTTGCAGTCGGGGTTTGAACCGCCAACCCTTTGGTCGTTGGACGACCTGTGCTACCACCTGAATAGCACTCAGTAGAGCACAGACCTTCCGCCAAGTGCAACACCCCCCCTCTCCCTCTCCCTCCCCCTCCCCCACCACTACCATAAATATTAGTCCCTCATTTATTTGGACAGCATTTTAAGATTCTTAAGTCCATGGACTATATGAGAAA
>JAPSES010000069.1:15450823-15461489 GCA_029822895.1 Maxillicosta whitleyi | reverse complement strand
ATTGTTCTGTCTATGGAACTGAACTAAAATGATTGTTCATATATTAGTTTAATTTTAACATTTCACAAAGTCATCACAAGGGCCGGACTGGACCCTTTAGCGGGCCGGATTTGGTCCATGGACCACATGTTTGACCCCCCTGTTTTACACTATGATGTCAGATTTCTACCAAAAACAAACAGAGCATTAAAACACATTCATAAGCAACTATACTTTCTGAGTCCACGCACAGATGTGGACTCTATTCATAGAACCTCCTGTATTTCACTTTCAACATGGTCACACCTCATGACCTTTGAACCATGGCTGATTGACAGCTGTTATTAAACATTAAAGAAGAACCTTTAGTCAGAGTACAGAAGCAAAAAGGGGGACATTTAGATCAGTTACAAAAAGTACAATAATAGTTTTTGGATATGACACTGAGTACATTTATAAAGACTAACAAAAATGCATAAAACTATAAATGTTTATCCTTCTAAACGTTTATCAAAAACCATGCAAAATCACTTAAACAACCATAATTTACATAAATGTAGAAACTAGGATTTGTGATAAAATGCAGTTATCTAATCTGTAACTGTTTAGACTCCAAACCCATTCATGTGGATGTTTATTTTCCATATATCCAGTTTTGGTAGATAAACCTACCTGCATATCTTAATTTTATCTTATTCAGAAAACCACATAATATTCCTAAGAAATGTCAATATACTATGGACTCTCAGGTAAATACACTTAATTTATTGTACTGTACAAATATAAAAGGAATCTGGACTGACAAAATGTGCACCATGACATTTAACTTATACGCTACTTGCTTTATTTTCATGTTTAGTGCATTTTAAACCTTAACGTGCAACTTGTTAATAGTTTAACCTTTTGTTCATTCTACTAAGATGGTTTCTCGTTTCCTGCGCTACATGTTAAACATACATTGTAATTACCAATATATACAGCATCACATTGTTTTAAGTCTATTGACAAGAGGGAACATTTGTTTTTAGATGATAAAAGTTTAAGAGGAGAATGTACCACCCTAATGATAAATGTAACTATGACACCTGCTGGCCAGTAAAGGCAATACCAGTGAACATATCCTGTCAAATAAGACACACGCAAGACAACACTTATGGTAATTTTTGTTTTATTTCAAAGATCATGCAGTGCACTTCCAAGTTAGGAATTTAACATCACTTTACATATGAAAATCCAATACATCTGTAATTAGCTAGTACAAAACATAACTAAAACATTACTGAGGAATGTAACAAATTAAATAGAAAATAGGAAAAGAAGTGTGCAACATCACTATTGCTGCACTGCAGATCTTGATAAGAGGTTTAAAGTTGTTGTAACCCTGTTGTAAATACAAAAAACTGAATTTACTGGTTTAACTTAAATGAGACAAAAAAAGCAATAAATTACTTCTTTCAAATGTGTATGAGATTACTGAGAGAACTGAGGGGGCATGGGGTAGGGCACCAGTGGTGGAGGGTGCTGCTGCGGCGCCTGTGCCTGGGGGAAGGGGAATGGTGGGTGACTTGCACCGTTTTGCGTAGCGCCTTTACCAGGGCCAAACTGTGCAGCCTGGAAGTTGTTCTGACCTCCGAAGGATCCTGTTTGGTTCCCGCTGAAGTTGGCCTGTCCATTCCCATTGTAGCCGCTTCCACTGTAGCCATTGTTGCCCCCATACCCTCCATTTTGTGAACTTGCGCCAAAGTTTTTACTTGGTCCATTGTCAAACCCCCTACCATTATCCCTGTCCCTAAAACTACCGAAATCACGCCTGCCAGAATACCTATCCCGACGGTCATCTCTGTAGTCTCCACCTCTCCCTCCCCTTGAACGACCTGAAAAAAAAAGGATAAATAAAATCATGAGAATTGAGCTTCAAGTAGTGACATGTCTCAATGTTGTTTTAAGAAACCCAAAGAACCCATCCACCTTTTAGACCAAAATCATATATAGTGTAGGAGAAGAGAAAAGAGGCTGTCATTCACAGCACAGTTTCTGTATCTCACCAAGATTTACCTCCTCTGTCTTCTGCCATCTGGAGGAGCTTGGGGTTGATGGCCTGGTTGGCCTCTCGAAGCACAGAGATGAGGTCGCTGGCCTGCCTCATGTTGTTCGGGGTGAAGAAGGTATAAGCAGTGCCTGTCTTTTGGCTACGTGCTGTTCTGCCAATGCGGTGGATATAGTCCTCAGAGTTGTTGGGGTAGTCAAAGTTGATGACAAATTTGACGTCTTCAACATCTGTAAAATTGTGTTGCGGTGTGGCATAATGGGAAAGTAGGACAGCACACAGATGTGCACCAACGCCACCACAACAACCAGATCAGAAAGAAGGCCAAGTTAGTACTCTAATTGGGAAGGTGTGGCCTATACATCAACAATGCTGCAAAGAACACATTAGTCCAATCTACAAACATTTACCCCACGGGGAGACTACGGTGGGAAAAGAGAAACGATGCACACTCCATTCACTTCCAATCCACTGGGATGAAATAAAACCCCTCCTCTTGAACCACTGCTGATCTAGCCACCCTCACAAAGAATGGATCAGAAGTCTTACCATTTTGGAGTATGCATTCACTAGTCCATTCCCATTGCAGCGCACGCCCCACATACTGTCAAGTGACCCTCAGGTGTCTCTACACAGTAGGGCTACTATGTACACTACTGTCTCCTAGTGTGCTTCAATTAACAGGGTAGAACAACCGGCCCTTTGTCTCGCACACTCATGATGCTTGGGCTAAAGCTCACTCTGCAGTTGTCTCTTGCCAAGTAACTGTCGATCTGAACCAATTTGCAGGATGCCTACAAACAGTGCATCCACTCGCCATGGCAAGATTTTCCCAGACCCAGTGTTCACTTGACCATAATGTCTCTCGTTGGCAGGTCTCGACATGACTTTGAAACGCAGGCGAGGGAGGAGTGTGAGCTTGGATTTTGTCCAAGTTGTGTCCAACTAGCATGTCCCACTGTCACCAAAAGGGCCAGTAGCCATGTCTTTACAGAGGTGAAGGTATGCTCGATCAGGCAAACCGTTCTTCCGGAAGAAGTTTAGGAAACTGCAACATTAATTCCACCCATGCTTTACAAGTTTACACAACAGAAAGCGCCTTCCAAATGACTCAAATGGCTTGCAATGCAGTGCACCAACATACATGCAAGACTATAGGAGACAGTGTAGCTGGGCTTTGAGCTGGGACACTTTAAGAGCCTGGGTGTGTGAAGCAGTCCAAACCCTTGCCAGAGAACAGGCAAGCATAGAGGGGAGGAACTGTGGCCAGCCCTCAACTCTCCCCACTTTTTTGGCAGGCCAGCGCGATATGCCGCACTTGGGCCTGGTCACCTCTGTCTCTTTTCTGCATTGACTGGGAGACCCGTGCCTCGCCAGTCAGGACACCTCCAAGAATCCTCCTTCCCCCTCTGGAGACCTGGGCTTGTCATGCCAAGGCCCTGCCACACAGACTGCTCCTTCAGTTGAGGGGGAGAAACTCAGAAAGAAGCAGAAGAGTTAAAGAAAGCAAATACACTTTCTTTTAAAATACATTCAAGTAGGCAGTTGTTCAGGGAGGATACTGACCTAGACCCCTGGAGGCAACATCTGTAGCAATGAGGATAGGAGCCTTCCCAAATTTGAACTCTGAAAAAAAATAAAAAATAAGTATCTTGTAGCTCCTACAGGATGAGAATGTGAATTTAAGGGCAGTTCAAGCTCACCATTAAGAACCCAGTCTCTTTCCTGCTGGCTTTTATCTCCATGGATTCCCATAGCAGGCCATCTGAAAGAATTCCATGTTACAACTTTAATTCAAGCCAAAAATGTGTTGCATAATTTAAGTAGAACAGACAAGGTATCAGTGTATCAAGTTTGCTACATACCCATCCCTTCTCATTCTCCTGGTCAAGTCATCACATCGCCGCTTTGTCTCAACAAATATGATGGTCTTGTTCTCCTTCTCACTCATGATTTCCTCAAGAAGACGAATCAATCTAAGTGAAAAAAGAGTGAAAGAATTACTACATGGTTTCACTCACACCTGTAATTGTGCAATTATACATTGTTAAAGAACTGCTTAAACTTTAATTGTACTATTCCTTAACATGCTACTCACTTATTCTCCTTCTCTCCATCATTACAGACGTCAACAATCTGCAGGATGTTGTGATTGGCACTCAGCTGCAGAGCCCCAATATTGATCTGAACATAGTCCTTAAGGAAATCTTCTGCCAACTGACGAACTTCCTTTGGCCATGTGGCACTCCACATCAGAGTCTGGCGGTCAGGCTGTGAAGTGAGTGACAAATTAAAAATATATACTTTCACTGAAGAGTCAACACCAACTGGAAATATGATTTTGTCCTTAATCTTTAAAGTACATACTCTGATTTGGTCAACAATTTTCCGGATCTGTGGTTCAAAGCCCATGTCCAGCATTCTATCGGCCTCATCAAGCACAAGGTATGTGCAACGTCGAAGATTTGTCTTTCCTGACTCAAGGAAATCAATGAGCCTCCCAGGAGTTGCAATGCAGATCTCAACACCTTAAAAACAAAGTTTCTCATGAGATTTCAACCATTTACAGTTTAGTTTTTCAGGATTACACATTTATTGCTCAAATATCAGGCAGACATTCTAAAAAACTGCAGATACCTCTCTCCAGGTCACGGATCTGAGGTCCTTTTGGTGCACCACCATAAATGCAGGTAGACTTCAGGCGAGAAGCTCTGCCGTATTCTGCAGCCACCTGCTGCACCTGCTGTGCCAGCTCACGGGTTGGGGCCAGCACCAAGCACTGTAAGAGGGGGAAAAAAATTAGTACAAACAACAACCAAAGTCACATTTTACAAACACTTTATTCACTACAAATGTGACCAAGGAGCAAGTGTGGGTAGTTAAAAAGATGCATAAAATGATATTAATCCAATTACTTACAATAGGTCCATCTCCACGCTCCAGGAAAGGCTGGTGGTTGATGTGAACAATAGCAGGCAAGAGATACTGTAGAAGACATACAACTATTACTACCATTAATTATACAACTATGTCTTTCATTATAAAAAGCCCATAATATGAACTGTGATCACTTACAGAGAGCGTTTTACCAGAACCTGTCTGTGCAATGCCAACCATATCTTTGCCACTGAGCGCCAGAGGCCACCCCTGAGCCTGGATGGGTGTTGGCTCAGTCCAGTTCTGTTTGCTGATTACATCCATCACATAGGCTGGGAAAAGGATAAAAACATTACTTTGGATGCAAACATAAAACAATATGACATTTATTCTTTAGATCTGAAAACTTACATGGAAAAGTTGCTTCGTGGAACTTTGTGATTGGGTTTGGACATTCTCGCCCCTTCAGTGTAATCGTTTTGGCTCTTCTATACTGCTCAACTTCTTGCTGTAACATGAAGCGAGGGGAGCACATTAAGTTGCTGTGGTCCTGAATGGTTACATAACTAACACGTGCGTGGCTGAGCACATTTAAGGTGTTGCATAACATTGACCAGGCCATGCTGCTTACATACCATAGACTTCCGAGCCACATCGGGATGCTGCTGATAAAAGTTCTTCTCAAACTTTGGGAGCTCGTCCAGGTTCCAGTGTTTCTTCCGCAGACGATCGCCGGGATTTCCGAACTTCCCTCCTCCGCCACCACCACGATTTCCACCAAAGCGAGGAGGACCGCCGCCATAGCTGCGAAAACCAACAGTCCATATTCAAAAACTCAGAAAAGGGTCGGTCAAATAACCCAAAGTCGGGACATTACTAGTTTAGGAACACAGACTGATCTCATCTACGCGATTCCATAAAACCCACATAGCTGCTGTATACTTTCCAGCCAGTAGAGGAACAATGGAAACACCGCCGGCATTTTGTATCCGCATTCACTCTGCCACATGGCGAAAAGCCGAAAGCCAGCTGTGGGAGCCACTTCAACCGCTGCGCGCTACAGCGACAAATCACGCCCTACCTGTTATTTCCGACTCAGTTTTGCCCGTGGGTGTGAAACGAGTTAGCCTAATAATATTATGTTTGCCACTCAGCACATTTTAACCGTAACTTAAGGACAGCTAACGTGTAGCTACCCTGAAGCTAACGAAAGCGGCTTCGCTAGGGCACGAGGCCAGACAAGGCCTTGAGCCAACGACAACAGGCTCCGTCTAACGGCCTGGGCCTTAAATACACACATAAAACCTAATATTCCTCATTTTAAGTTGAGTCTCAACCAACAACAGACCGGTTGGTTTAAGTGTAACGACAATATCTTAATAAATCTGTTAATATTTCGTAGTTCTAAAATATTTCGGTCGCCTTTTCGGATCACAGGGGGAAAAAAACGTTGAAAAATATTTTAAAAAACCCTTACTCACCCTCTGTCTCTATCTCGGTCTCTACCACGATCTCTGTCGGAATATCCTGGCATGTTGTAAACAATGTGTATAAATAAAATAAAAAAGATAAATTTTCTACAGTGTCGCTCTTCGGTCGACTTTAAGGCCGGCCGGCAGTGATGCTGAAATGCCGGTAACGTGAAAATGAGGCCCGGTATATATCACAAGAGGAAGTTCAACTTCCGGTGTATTCATCCGCCGTATGGCGTTAAAACTTCAGCTTCCAATGACGCATCTGACATTAGACATAACGAAAAGTTAATTCACGACTTCTGTTAAAACATATAAGATATGTAAAAACGAATAAACGTGTAAACCAGCCTGTAAATGTAATATATACAACAGCTGCTTAGAAAATAATGCAGTAAATTAGAGCCGACAGACATCGTACTTTTCTTTTATTAAGATATTAGTCACGAATATTTTGGAGTAAAACCTTGACAACTGATCGTATACGTTGTCTTTCCTAAAAACTGCAATTCTGTACAAAGTGGTCCACTGACAGTAGGAAAACTGCCGTCATTTTTACGACTGTTCCTTTTGATTTTTGCGGATGAACATGTACATGACCGAAACCAGTAATCCGGCCTTCGACCATGTTTCCGTGATGTTACAGTAAATGACGTCATCAAGCCCAGCCCAAAGGCGTCCTCCGCTAAATAATCCGGGTATGTACACCGGAGTTTTACAGACTACTAAAATGAAAATGTTTGTAAATTATACCTACGTTGTTAAATCGATTATGTGTTAAAATTAACACTTGATCTGGAAATGAACAAACTAAAAAGTATTAATTCGTAAAATAAAAGTGTTTATAATGGAATGCTTTGCCATTAAAAAAAAAAAAACTTTGGAAAGATTACATTAAGTATGTAAATTTGAAGTATAAACCTTTACAAGTTTTATCTGTCAAAAGAATAGATGTAGTTCGTGACATGTTTCCCCACCACCAGCCCCCTTCTCTGTCTTTGACCCCCTTTCCTTGCCCCCATTGAACCATCTGCCAGACGCTCTAATCCTTAGGGAAGTATCATTGAATACACAGTGGGTGGGTCATTTACATATAAAGCCTGGGTCTTTACACCCCCCACTTTGACATTTATTCCCCGATAGTGTGGGATTATCAAATCTTGATCACATCACCTAAATAATAAATCCTGTATTATAGCAGTTTTTGATGTGCCCAAATATCTGTATGCTTCCATTTGACTGACAAAAAGGGAAATAAAAAGACATGTTGGTACAAGGTCTTACATTGTTAGACAAAGGCAAGTTTAATTAGAACTAATTACACACAAAAATAAAATACTCTTACAAAATGATAGTGTTAACATACATCAAATTGCATCAGTCAGCTATGAGAGATATAGTCCTGCTTGTGGATCATGCTGTTAAAAAAAGAGAAAAAAAGTGTAATCTCTCAATTTGTTCAAAAGAAGAAAACAAAAACAAGAGTTGAGTTCTTCAGTGAGAGGCAGCTACGGGGCATTGCTGAGCGATGTAGTGTGGGAACAGACAGTAGGGCGATCAGCTTGTGCACTGGACGTGAAAGAAGAGGTGAGTGAATATCTGGTATAGAAGTCACCATTAAATACATATGGTGACCTCGATCTTTTTGTGTGCAATTCCTCCTTTTTTTTAATTAAAAAAATCTTTTTCTACTTAAGTTAAAGATAAATTACAGGTTGTTGATCCACATACTGTATATGAACAATATCTTATTACTGTACAAAGCACCATCTGAGGACACTTTTCACTGTGCATACACTTGTCTACATAAAAGAATGAAAATGAACAGTTTTCTTTTTTTTTTTTTTTTTAGGTGTATGCAAACTTTAAGAACAGTCCACGGTCGTAGAGATTGCTAAACAGGCAGCATCTTTTATAAACATTCAAGAATTTCATTTTTAATTGTAGAAAACAATCCCCCTTTCTCTTTAAAAAACAAAAAACACATTACTGACAGGACTATTGCAGGCAAAAAGATGAGTTCATCTCATTCAGGTCTTTCAACCAAAAGCTCATATGAAGACATGCAAAAAAAAAAAAAAAAAAAAAGACTATTTTCATGGTCTGCTGTGGGCAACGCGAACGACAAATCTGTCCAATGATGCAACAGAAGCATTCAGGAAATTGAAACAAATGGTCAGAATTAGTTTGTTGTCAGCTGAGTAATTAGATGACATTACAAACTACGTCTCCTGAGAATGTGGCTAAACACGGCTCTTGTACATGTTTGACGGCCACATGCAGGTTTGAGCATGTGCAGAGTGTTATGTGAAGCAGTAGTATATGTCAGTGAGGAAGGTCGCCAATCCTATACACTAGAACAAACATTAATGTTGTTTAGCACCACATGGGTAGAAGGTAGTAGGTGTTTTGTTGTTTTTTTTCCTTTTTTCAACAGTATGGAAGCAGCATAAAATAGATGTATTTTTTTGATCTGGACCGAATGCCATTAGAAATAAATGGCAGATTACACAAAAGTTATAATAGTTCAGACCAGCTACAAATGATGACCTGTTAAAAAAAAAAAAAAAGAGCAATTAAGCCAAAACATAACACCACCACATGCAGCTCCAGGGTGAAATCGGTAGAATTTAAAGGGTCTGCTCAATATTTGCACAGATTCATTCATTCATTAATGATTATGGCACTCAAGAGGACATTGTATTTCAGTTTTTTTTGCCCTTAAGATGTACATCTCCGTATATAAGATGACAGAGGTTGCATCAAGACGTGGACCGCAGCATCCTTTCAGTCAAGTTTAATTCTGTTTTCACAAATTGTCTTCTATAATTTAAACAGCAACACTTAACATTTAAAAGGTTTTTTTTTTTTATTATTTTATTTTGCCTGAAACAAATGAAAGGGGTTTCTGAAATATAACAGCAATAAATTATATATATTATATAGAATTTTATTGTTTCCTTTTCAACTTTCCCTGTTATATAAAAATAACACATTTCAAGCTATTTATTCCTTTTGTCAAACAAAACTAGTTTGTTAAATGTGTGAAATAGGTTTGTGGGAATGCAATGCTGGTTGTTGGGCGTTGACTCAGTAGCAGAGATCCCTGCTGCTGTCTTTGGAGAGGGTTGTAAACAGTCGGCCTCTGGTTTAATTCAGTCTCTAAGTCTTGTCTTCATGCCTGCACACATGCCCGTTTTCCAGCCTTGGCGTTACCGATAGCCCCGGCATATTCACTCCGAGGCACCGCGGAGCCAGAGTCATGCATCCAAATGTAGTGTTTTCAAGCGGGTTGTTGTAACCGTTAACAACCCTGAAAACAAACCATTTACCTTGTTAATGCGGCTATTGTTTCAGAGTGAACTGACCTTGTCTTCCTGTTAAGATGGAGCTTTGCTACATGGAGTACGGTTTATTTATTTAAATGCTAAAATGAATTTTAGAAAAAAAAAAAAAAAAAAAAAAAGGAAGAGCCAGCAAATTCTGCAGGTTTTCCACAAGTTAGTAAATAGTCTGAGTTATTAGCAGCTGAAGACATCCTTTTCAATGATAAAAAAAAACCAAAAAAACAAAGGAAAGGAGAGCTGGAGGGTAAAAAAAATATATATATCGGCGTCAGATGACATTTTCAGGTCTTCTCTGCACACCCTCTCTTAACTTGGCCACATGTCCCCAGGATGTGTGGGCATCCCTGGGTGAAGCAACCTTGGATGACTCTCCCCCCTCCCGTCTGAGTAGGTTTATCTTATGTTTGGAGGCGGGAAATGGGGGGTTGGTCACAGCCGGACCATGTTGCTTCTGGATGATGTTGAGCTCTCTGCCTGCGTCTGTGAAACTCACTCCACGGCGAAACCACACGTCTCCTCGATGGCAGTGAGCAACTTGTCATACAGTTTGTCGTAGTGTTCGTACGGAGGAATGTCGATCCTATTGAAACTGGAAGAAAAGAAGAAACAAGTGTTATAAGCAACGGTGTAATCACTGAGGAGTTCACCTAAAAACTCCTGTCATAAGTGGCTCTGGTCACATGGTGAGATGGTTTCCATGGTTTCTCACCAGGTGTGGGCTTTGGGCAGGTTGTTGGTGCTGGCATCAATCTGGTGGATGGTAAAGAGCCGAGGACCAGCAGCACCTGAGGAATAAAACAGGCAGTAAAGGACTGGTCAACAGGTCTGCTCTGCACTGGAAAACATCTAAAAACAATCTAGTTACAGTTATGGTTCTTTTCCACTCCATGGTACCGGTTCTACTCAGTATTCCTGTGGTTCTTTTCCACTTACATGGGACCAGC
>JAPSES010000069.1:15422942-15444349 GCA_029822895.1 Maxillicosta whitleyi | reverse complement strand
GCCCCACGGCTGTGGTTTATAAACACTTTACCCAGACAGGTTTCATTTGGAATTTACTACCTTATGTGTCACTTTAAAAACAGACTTGACAGCAGTGAGCAGCGTGTGCACTATGGCACTCTCCCACTAGGAGGCAGATGTCTATGGACAAAGGACCAGAGCCTGTGGCCTCTTACCTCGCCACTCCTCCATAGTCGAGGCCCTCTTCTCCTCTAAACTTCACCATGAGCCTTTTCCACAAGTCTTTTGGCCTCATCTTCATCACCTGCCGATATGATTCCTGCAGGACAGACACAAATACGCATGTACATGTCAAAGGCAGTGACAGTATTAGTGATAAAACTTCCCTCTACTGTCCCATCACAAACACACACACTTTACTTCACTTTACTTTAAGTGTTTAAGACATTATAGAGTTACAATTAAGTTCAGTTTTATAAGAGCATAAGTAGTTTTAGTTTAAGTACCTGACCAGGTTTTACAGTATTAGTTTTGTTTTTTCAGGAATAATAAGAAAGCTGAAAGAATATATAACATCCTATTTTCCAAAACCTTTAACCCATGAATGTTTATTGTGTAAAAAAACAAATCCATTAACCTATTATTTTAAATGAATGGGAATAGGTCAAATCTGGATGTAGATATTTTTCTGATTTAATTACTCTCTGCTTTTAAGGAACATTGTTGTATACTTTTAGTAGCCTTTTGATGGTGTTTATGTATGTTTTTAGTTCAGTGTTTGTGTATGGTTTTAGAACTGAGTTTTATTTGGTGTTTTATGTACATTTTTAGTGTGGATGTACAGATGAAGTCTCCATTGTCTAACTTCTGCTGCTGCTGTCATGGTCAGGACACCCTTGCAAAAGAGATTTTTAAATCATTTTTCTAGGTCAAATAAAGGGTAAATACATTTTTTAAAAATCACCTTTAACAGTATTCAACTCACACGCAAGCATGATGATTACAACTAAATCAAAATCTAAATTTAGTTGAAACTCAAACCGATTCTGTTATGTTTTACTTCATATTGCATTACTCATAATGGTTTTAATTTTGTTTTCGGAACCTTCTTTTAACTACTTCTAACTGTTGGGGTTACAGTATATTGTTTTCATTTGGTTTGTGAAACAGGGATCACTCCAGCTCAATCAATGTTCTCTCCACGTGCAAACGGCTCACAGCGTCAGGGGGAGGGGGAGTTCGTTTAAAGTAGATTAGGGGCCGTTATAATAAACATGGCCATAAGACTATAATAACACGATCTCTTCAACAGCCAGCTTCCACTGTGCTCTCCAAATAAAGCACACAACTGTAAGGTACCACGAGAGAAATGGGAATGTCTTATCTGCCCCAAAAAGTACACATACAGACAGCTCTGACAGTAGACCGGCTAACACTTGCATATTCAGTCATAATTTAAGGCTTGAGCCGGTCTGCCGGAGCTATGCAGTTATGTCTCGCTCAACCTCAAGACGTCCTCTGCCCCTCTCTCTCACATTGAGATCAGCCAACAAAAATGTCTTTGGTCAGATTAACAGACATGGCTGTTCCAGCACATTCCAGCACATAGTTTATGAGGGTCATGCAGTCTGTTGCAGGTGTTGTTGCTCTGATGAAACCCTCGTGCCTCCGAGATGCAGAAAAACTCCCCCAGTGAGAAAACACAGCGGAGAAAATCCTCATCCCAAACAAAAAGTCTGCTTTAGATTTTGAGCAGACTACCTTCACACGTCGTAGATAACCATGTGTGTGTGAGAAATCATTCACACAGCCAAACAACGGCCTTCATGGGAGTAGATGAGAAGAAGTGGAAAAACGACTGAGCATTGGTAAGTCAACAAACAAGTGGTGCCAGACACAACAAACCCCACCCCTCACATGTATTGCAGTTTACTTTGACATTGATCCAGCTGATGTCATCTATGCGTGTGCTGATGTCAGCACAGATATAGACAGTGCTGGTGAAGTTTGGCCATTATAAGTAAATGTGGAAAAAAATAGATTTAAAACATTCATAAAAAAAATTTAACTTTGACCCGACTTTTCCCAAAATGTAATGACATATATTCTGGGTCACTGGCAATCTATAAAGCAAATTTGGTATGAATTCAACCACTAATTTTGCTGCCTTAGTGTTAACAAACAAACAAAGCAAACCATTTGTGAAGCAGCATAATAACTTCTATAGCTAACAAACCACAGTGTAGGTGAATAGTTTAGAGCCAGCAGGGTGCCAGTATCCATTTAATAATAGGAGACAAAACAGAGTTGGTGTAATTTAACATTTATAGTTGCCTTAGTGTTGGGAAGAAGTGAAATATTAGTTTGTTATTACCTACATGTATGTTCTCTGTAATGACATATATGGCATGATGACAGAAAATATCAATAATTTATGTTATGTTCCTCCATTGTTTGTTTTGTTTTGTGGTACACCACATTTTTTACAGCAGTTTTTTTTTCTTTTGGATGCTGCTTTGTGTTCTCCTACACAGTACCAATGCAGGCAGGAAGTCTACATGCAGGCAACACAAACCAACATGGAAGAGAGTGAACAGGATACAGAGCAGGGTCATTCTGAACAGGTGAAGGCACAGACAAAACAACCAGTTTGTACCTTTAAGAGGAATTATTTCTGTTATGTTAATGAGATGTTTGATATGAAAAGTCTGACAGGGACATGAAAATTAAGACTTCAATATAGGCCAAATAGCACTAAGGTAAAACGTGTCACATTTCAGGCCAACATTTGTAGTTTTCCCTTTCACACTTTATTAATGGTATACATTGTTTTATATTTTACTGCCTGCTTAAATTGAAAAAGTGTCACAATAAGCAGATATCTTTTATTGGTCAAACATATAATAAATAAGATAATTTTTCCATTGAACCTATGTCCTTTATAATGTATTTATTTAATGAAATGACCTACATCACTGATGAGATTTTGGTCATATCGCCAATTCCCCTCGGAGCTGAATTACATATGCCCATTTCCAAGCATCTGTAAGAATCGGCAGGCCTCTTAAGTGCCAGACGATATGATAACATGACTGCATAGGCTTGTCTCAACCTGTATCTTTCCACACTCACCTCAAATATCTCCTCCCGGGACACCTCAATGCGGCAGTGGCCAGCTTGAGGCTGCTGCTGGGACAGCTCCTGGCGGAGGATCTTGAGCTTCTGAACAAGGTCTCTCTTGTATTTGGGCACAGTGAGGCACTCTGCCTCCTCTGGGAGCTGACCGGGGGACACCAGAGCCTGCTGGACCTGATCCTTCAACTGGTTCTGACGACTAAACAAAGGGTGAGGAGTGGAGAGGTGAGGAAAAGCAAACAGAAAAACACACAGAGGGACACGATAAATATCGATAATTAGGGGATTATATGTACTTGTACCACCGAACAAACGTACACGAGCAAAAATAACAAGAGGAACACCGCAAAACTGTCTGAATGTCCTTCTGTGAGTGAGAGTTCTTTCTCTGTCCTCTGCTAACTGCAGAGAACGAGGAGTAAACAAATTGAGGTCATCTGGGAAGCACATCAAGTCAAACAGCTGCCTCAGCCTTTTACAGACAGACTGAGGTGGAGGTGGGATTACAGGAGGTAACACATCTACTTCACCCACTCACAAACACACACCACCGTCTTCTCTCCTCTTGTCCATCTGGCAGAGATGCCTGAACTAAAATAAGGATTTCTACACGAAAGCAGCAGAATTTGACCGAGGCGAGCTCTGCAAATAAACCCTCTTCTCCTTTTGACTCTTTGTGTACACTTGAGGTAGAGCAATATAGGGTCATTGAGGCCATGAGCAAGATGGACCATAAGCCCGTGCAATATGAGCGTGGATGTAAACGCATTTTGCTTCATATTAAACATTTGATTATTTCATAATTTTGTTAAATCACAAAACACATTCTTTATGGCAATATTTTGTAATCAAATCTTTGTTCTTCCACATAATACGAATGGTGGCATGAGGGCAACACAAAGAAATACAAAGGTGTGTGAACTGGTTTGAAACAGGACAATGATTCTGACCAGTCCAGACAAAACAAGGAACTAGTACTTCAATGGGTTGTGTCTGTCTCGTGGGTGTGATTTGGATATAACAGTCTATATATAAATATAGATATAGATAGACAGATAGATGTAGATATATATAGGTACACAAAATGTCAGGAAAAAACTCACCATTCTAAACCTTTCATTCAAAAACTAGAAATAACTTTCTAGGTTCTTGAACTTTCACACAGGACAAAAATAAGCCTTTATGATCAGTACTTACACTGGCTCAGTTTTTACATCAGCCCTACAATTTTATCATAAGGTCTTAAAAAATGTAGCACAGAAAATGTGATACATCATGACAAGCATTTGTATTTCGAAATAAAAAGACAGATATTAGGATGTGAGACTTATTATTCAGTCCTAGTTAAGTTTTCGGTTCATAAGTTTGTCTATCAACACCGCGTGAATATTAAAGGGTCTGTGATAAACAGGGTTAGGAAACATAAAATTTAACCACTTGAACGATAAATCGGTTAACCACAGTATCAGCAGCGTGACTGTGAACATCATCTGCGGTTAATGCTGACAGAGGTCTCGACTTTGGCACCGGCTCCAGGATGCAGAACATGACTTTTGAACCAGGCGCTGTGTTTGAGAAGAAGGCCTCAGAGGGTGGCACAGTAGGGAGGGGCCACACAACACACACACAGAATCAAAAGACTCTTTATGGGGCCGGCACTAAAGGATTATTTGCACAATGGCCTTTTGCACTTCGGTGGGGGGTAGCAAGCATGCTCGGCCCTGAGCTGGGTCATAAACACCAGACTCTGGAGTGGAGCTCAGAGGGGGGGGGGCATACAGTAAATATATCAGTGTGTGCATGTGGCGTCGATCTGGCTTTTTAAAACTAAATTGCCGTTGAGCTAAATTATACTGGATTTTAAAATTTTTAGTCAAACATTTGTTATCATTTTGTGTTCGTACTAAATTATTGCCATTTTTTAATTTATTGTTATCACCGATCTTTTAATCCATTTTCATTATGGTATGGCGTGTGCTGCTTGACCTCTTGGCCTGGTTGCCCTTATAAAAGAGATGTCGATCTCAATGGGATTTTATCTAATTACATAAAGGTTAAATAAAATAAAATATAAAGTGGTAGGTTAAATACTTGTGCCTGATAATCTGTAACACCCATTTACATGTTTTCACGCAGCTTCTGCCAATTTTCAACCGAGCAACAAAAAGGGTACGCCAGTTAACTGTATGACAGAACGTAGCTATATCAGACGCCAGTTTCGCTTTCGGCTGCTCCTCTCCAGCATCCGCCCAATGGCTTGCATTCTCCCCCACCACAATGACAACTTCGCCTAAACAAAGTGACTGTGTTTGGTTTCTGGTGTCTGCCCAGTAAAATCCAGTTTGGCTTTTCAATCACTTCCTGCTATCCCTGAAAGCCACAGGGCCCCATAGGATACTCGAGACCTCCTCTTGAATCCCTTTATTTCCTGCAGACTAGACTCAGAAGGAGGGAAGGCAGAGGAGGGGTGGGTGTGTGGTGGGGTGGTGGGTGGTAAGGGGGTCAAGGAAGTGCAGTCTCCTAACAGCACCCAAACACTGTAGACAACTCAGAGGGTGGGTGGGAAGGAACGAGGGAGGAGGGAGTAGGCACGGAGCATCTCTTCCTGCACTTTCACCCATAAATCAAACATTCCTACTCTGTCTCAGTCTGTCTCATGAATGCAGGTTAACACGTCCCAGAGTTCTTCTTTCCTGATGAGAAATGGTGAAAGGTACCAAAAAAAAAAATCTTCCATCACACGATGAGACATGATATAAAAATTTTTGCCATGTGACAAACCCTGAACGTCTTGGCAATAACAGAGGGCAATTTTGCCGCCAGGTCTTAAAAGGATTCACTTATCTATAGGACAGTGACCCTGACCAGTCTGGGATGCTTGGATTGAGCAGAAAATTGCAACATCATGAGGGAAATATAACCAAAATTGGGCTCTGGATGATCAGGCAATGTCTTAAACAAATAAAAAGAGCAATAAAACCACAACTTTGACTGACATATATACGTATATCAAACATTTTTGTGGGATGACGGCATATACTGGGTGAAAATTTCTAAAATCCCTGTCCTGATAAAAGGCAGATGTCTTGATGGGAATCCATGAGGGCTGATTTCTTTTCCAGAGTTTTGTCACTCCAGAGTCTACTCTTTTTCTGCTGTAATAAAGCAGCTGCAGTGCTAAGAGCTGAAAAGCTTGGACCAAAATGACAACAGATCATCTCTTACTAAATTAATGTAATTAGAATAGAATATGGCTAAGATGTGTATGATTCTGCAGCTCAAATCTAACACTTTATATGCTGATATAAGGATACTTCCACCAGCGTGTGCATGTGGTATCAACATGTAGGCCACATACTGCGGCATGCTAATGTGTAATATCCAAGTACATGTTTTCACACAGCGTTCACCCATTTTCAACTGAGCAAAAAAAGGCTGAGTGTTAATTTCTTGGGGCTTGATATTACAAGGTTCAAGCAGTGAGGTAAAAAAGTAAAAATAAAACAAAATGAGTGAAATCACATCAGTGCACCAGGATACAATAATTTTACACATTTAAAGGAGTTACATTACAAACCTAGGCATGCGTTTACTATACAAAATGATAACTGCTGGAGAACTCCCAAAACCAAGGTACTAAGAGGTTTTTTTTTCCGTGGATAAAATTATTTTGGTGATATTACTCAAACAAAAGCTACAACCTGCCTTTGATGTGAACTAATTATCCTACCATGAGACATATACCATAGAAATTTTATGTATGGGATTTTCACACATCTGGGCATAATCACCCTCATGGCAAAAGATCTACATCAAAAACAAATGTGGCGTGCCAAGCAAAGTTTTTGTAAGACTTTTCAGAGGGCCACAGATGAAAAAAAGAAAAACCAATACAGAATCCCAAACACGTTCTTTGATCCGTCAGAACGGGAAAAAAGGAAACCTGATCTCTCAGTCGATGCATTCCGTCTCTCTCTGCACAGAGAAGGAAAAAGGTCAGGTGGAGGAGGCCCACCAAGGCTCGTATAGGGCTCCACCTTTGTGGAGCAAGGACTTCTGGGTAATTCTATGGCTATCGTAGCACAGTATGTGTTTGAACAGCTGCACAGGGGGAAGAAAATGTCCACACGTGCAGGCATGTACCAAGCACAGAACCATGAGCGAACACACACATGTACGTACACAGATTAAACACACACACCTCATTCACTGACTTGGGCATCAATTTATGCTCCGTTTCCTCAACGTAAGACGCTCCTCAGACACTGTAGCCTTAGTTTCCACTCTGCTATCTGATGTCTGGCCAAAGCCAGCTTTGTGACGGATTGTGTGCTAAAACGCCTTTATGATCAAAACCTCTGCGGGGCTGAGGAATTTGAATTTTTGTGTGGAAAGAAAGGAGTGTGGGGGAGTGCTTAACTCTGTATGTATGCCTGAACGTCTGCTCAGCAGAGGGGCTACTCTGAGAGCTGAACCTCTACAGGTGGTGAACACACCTTGGCACAAGCTTGCACTGTAAAACATTCTCTTAGGGAAAAGCAAAGTGAGCACGTCTGTGAACGTCTCAATGTGTTACTGTGAGTGTGTGTGTGTGTGTTCCTGTCTGTGTGGAGTGAGGATGTCTGGCACAAAACCCAAAGCTTACCTGACATTCTGACTTTCAATGCCTCCTCGAGAACCATTGGGGCTTGGACTACAGATGCAAAACAAAGAGGAAAATAAATATGGAGCATGTATCAGTTACAGACACCAAGGACTCTGTTTTTATACTCTGTGTTTCAGGAGCTCATACACTTTACTGTTACATTTTTCTGCCTCTAGGTTACTGTAGGACTCACTTAAGGACTAGATGCAGGTTGGCAGAGAGGCGTGGATCTGTGAACTGTGTCGTCCGGTTGTTGTGATCGACAAAGTAAACTCTCCCAGTGGCAGTGTTTCGGATCTCCCATCCCGGGGGTAGAGGGCCTAATTCTTCACAGTTCACATTACTCAGATCTCTGTGACAGAAGAGCACACAACACATGAAGTTAAAATTATAAGGACAATAGAAGCAACGTTGGGTGGGTCAGAAGAAACACACACATCAAATTGTAGGTATAAAACATACCAAAGCACTGACTAACTGGATTCAAGCAGTCAGCAAGATTCAGAGATGTCTGAGAAATCACTTTTGTTCTATTTTTCTTCTTCCTCCCATCTAAATTATTTACTGCTGCCCTGCAGCCTTTTCAGCTGGACTCCACAGAGACAAAAAGGTTCAGAAATTGCAGCAGGCTCTCTCTGTTGGCTTGGACTTTTCTCTACTGCAAGGTTAAAGCCAAAAGCACCACAGTCTCATGAGCAATGAAAGCTTGGCAGATAAGCCATGTGCTCATGTTGGAGCTGTCTGAAGAGCACTTGGTAAGGTGTGGCGTGACCAATGGCCTCCTATCAAGAACAATAAAAAGATCAGCAATCACTCAAGTAATGCTAGAACGCAAAGCAGCAGTGGTCAGGTATTAGAATATCAATCATGTTTTAGTGACAGTGTCGACCATGTGTCCCAGAGCAGCGTCTTTTGTGGCTCGTGCCAGAGCCCCATGACACTGCTCATCTCACAGCAAGTCCGACTCATAATCAACTGCACGTTTACAGCAAACAACAAGGGAATGAGGACTACATGACTGCCACGACACAGGCTGTGGGTAATATCGATTTTGTCAGTGTCAATGCATGAATACAGGGATCCAGCGCAGGACAGTCATTAAGACGGTCATCTGTGCTATGTTTTAAAGCTGACTGTGGGCAGAATGGAAGAAAACACCCTGTGCATCATCAGGCCAAGAGGTATAGGCCATGTTTACATACAAACCCATTAACAAATTTAATTTAATTGTATGAAAACAAGCAAAAGAAAATACTAATCTATGTGCCTTTTCCTATACTAAATCTGAATATTATGAGTTAGCTTGTTGAAAAAAGCAGGAGATGGCCATATAGTACATCAGAGGTGATAGAACAGACAAATTTGTTGGATTTTGTTTAAAAATGCTCTGATGCTCCACTCTCCTTCAAAAACTCTGATCATTGCACTTGCTTTTAACACATCCCTTTATATACTGCATTACTTTCTTTCAGCACTGCTATGACGTGAAAAACTGTATTATGAGTTTTTATATTTTTACTGCTAATAAATACTCTTTAAAAATATATATGTGCTAGTGCGTTGACCTGTGGGGAACCAAAGGTCATATTAATACCAATATCTAGGGACTGATGTTAGTAAATGTGTCATTCCTGATTTTAATTTCATTTCCATGCAGTGTGGTACCGTGCTTCCCGTCAACCGACATGGGCAAAGCAATGTGATTGTATTTCAAAAGTAACAATATCTCCCAAAATATTGGTCCTATCAACTTGCCAAGATATTTAATGTGGAGATGGGACTATTCCTCAACTGTAGGAACCAACTTAGGCAGTTAGAAAAGTCTACATTTATCAGAACTGTACACACATACACACACACACACACACACACACAATCAAAAACTGTGTCTATGAATTGTTTGTGTTTTAGGTGTTTTGTCGACATATTAATATTAACAATCTAATACTGTATTATTACTTTAAGCAACATTGTAGTGTCAGCACTGATCCCTGCATGTCTGACATTTTTGTCTGCCACAATTTTTTCATCTCCTCAGCAGTTGTGCGATTTCTGAATATATCATCATTAAATCATTGAAGCTATTCCCACAGCACTGTCCATCTTATTTCCTTGTATTTGTACACACAATTTTCCACAGCTCCCACGTGTCAAATTCCTTCTTCTGTTGTTTTCAAGATTTTTTTTTGTTTCAAGAAAGGTTTTTGTTGTACGTAAATTGAAAACAGCTGGATAGGAAACATAAAATTAATACAGAGTAGAGGTTCTCTGACAGATCTCTCAGTGCAAATACCTGGGTACTCTGGGGTCATGCCACGTGCTAACACCCGTCTGAGTGTGGAGAAAGTACACTTGGCCCTGCTGCGTGGTCCGCTGCTCTGTAGAAGGAAATGAATGAAGGATTAAAACCAACATTTCAAGCTCTTTCATTATAAATAGCACATGAAATATACCTTTTTTTGTCACTTTGTTGTAAATTCAATGTAGTGTAAAATTTTATTGTATGCCTCTTTAGTAGAATAGAAGTTCAAATGTTCAACAAATACACACAGAAAAGCATTTAACCCACTTAATGACCCAGAGCTACTTTTGTGGCAATTGCAAAAAAAAATTTTTTTTTCTCTATTTAACCTTTCATAAGTGTTTTATCACCATTTATAATAATATTATCCTCTGCATTTCGCATTTTTAAAAATTGAATTTCAGCTATTTTCCTATATTTAATTCACTGATCACATAGAATTTCATAAAAGCCCGGATTAAAATTAGGGGCTATTATATCAGAAATGGAGAAAACAGAAGAAAAAGTGATTTTATCAGCAAATATATCATTAACTGAACGTAAAAAACAAGTGTCTCAATCCACGGTCATTTATCAAACTGCATGCATGAGTTTTACTGGTGAATCAGTGTTGCAGAGGATGATGCTGTTTCTTTATTCACTACAGAGCCACTGAACATCCAAATGGGTCATATATCTGATGATGATGAAAAGATGACAAACATTTTACACACACATGTATTGATAAGATTAATGAATCTGAAGTTGTTACACATTTTTGCTCAGTAGATTATTTTGGTTACCAGTGGATATTTAAGTCTTTATGGGTTAAGACATATGGAACATGAAACATTAAAGTCATGTCTCATAAGTGGACAGATTGTGCTTTGGTCTACATGTGAGAGCAATATCACAAAGATGGAGATAAAAAAGACCAAGTCAGTGGAGCTCCCAAATGGCAGCCAGGAAGAGGTGGAGGAGGCGAGAGACAGGGAGATGGACATTGTAGAGGAAAGCGGAGGCGAGATGGGGTTGTCTGACGTTTGAGTTGGTGAGCTCATTCATCACAGCCTGACAGAGATATTTCCATGGAGTTGCGTGCCAGAGAGCTCCTCTGTGGCATCCCTTTGGATCTACTGCCCCGCTTTAACATGCATGTACACATACCCTTCCAGACACAAACACACACGAACCTGATGAGTACACCGAAAGTCCGAAACATGGGGTAACGTCTCACATGAAAGGACGAGAGCAGCTGACACACTTTACAGAAAGTGCACAAGAACAAAAAAAAAAAAAAAAAAAAGCAGGGACAGAAACAGAGAGAATAAGACAGATAAGGAGACAGCGATCCGAGGAGCCTCTTAATCTGAGAGACTGGGATATGGTCCCATGACTCTGCCTCCCAAATCCTCCAGAAGATTTTACTGGGAGGATAAACAAAACTCCCAAGGGCTGTGTGGGGGATCATAGCATTAGTGTGTGTGTTTTCTCTTACATGAATGCGTCCGATTGTCTGAATCTGTGCAGAAAGGAGAGGCAGCAGGGCAGAGAGAACTGCTGCCGCCAGCTTTTAACAGCTAGATCAATTCAATTAGATTGTCTCGAATGGAGCCAGTATTTCAGGCTCCTTGTGCGGAGCTGCAGAGTCATGAGAGCGAGCGCTGCTGGACTGAATGAGGACACAGATTAGCTGGGTTAGTGAGCCCACTGTGGAGCACAGAGGAGGGCAGAGGCGAAGCAATTAACACTAGACTACTACACTGATGACACAATGCAGATTGGTAGGTAGAGATGGCTTCTGTAGTGGATTATAAACACACTGTGATGCACCAAAATATTCACTGCATATGATAGAATTCAGCTGAGTGCTCCTATGAGGGTATTTTCAGAGGATGCATTAGCAGACCAGATAATTTGAGCTCAACTTCCAATCCCTCTTTAACAACATTACAGTCCATCTGCTATCTTCTGCTCATGTTTTATGTACAGAATGGAACACACACTGTACAATGTCCGATGGCAAATTCTTAGATATGACCAAAAACTAGGCAATGGAAATGGAAGGAATCACTGTGAGCCATTTGTCATCTTGTAATACGGGGTAAGTGACTGTGAAAAACAACACTTGCATATCAGTTTCATGGCATTTTTGGAATATGTCAATGTGTAGGCTACACATACTGTAAGGAGAGAGTGAGTGGTGAGTGCCCGGCCACACCCTGTATGCTTGCGAGGCATGCATTATAAGCAGAAACAATGACATATTCCGAAAATGCCATGAAACTGATATCTAAGTATTGTTTAGAGGTTGTTACTTTATCAACAAAAAAACGCATTATGTGTGCATATGTAATTTTGTGCAACTGAAACCCACATGTTTCATATTGGTGCAGTAAAATAAAATCCTATTTGAAACATAGTATTGTAGTGTGTCTACTATTATCTGACTGTTTCCTATATGTACAGACCATATACCACTCAATGTGCAATTGCAAATCCTTAAATGTGGACTAACTAATAAAGCTTTATGATGCGTATACATTAGAGGTTTATATTTTTTCAGCTGCAAGGCGTCCTGATGTAGATGTAACACTATACTAGTGTCTTCAATGGTTCGTGTGTGTGTGTTTATATACACAGTGCAGGTTCAGTCTGTGGCTTCCCACTAACCGTATCCCTCAGGAAGGTCTGGAGGCGTGTGCAGGTGAGTTCTGCTCATGTAGTTGCGGTGCCTCTGGGAGCGGACCCTTCTCTCGTGGGCACGCTGGTCGCCGTCGCTAGCTGGCAACGCTGTGGTGGGCGTGGCCCCGTTGGTGCTGATGGGTGTGTTTTCATCAACAATGCAGCTGAGTGGCCTGCCTGGGCTGGAGTACTCGGACGCTGGTCTGAGAGAAGACGAACAGTGTCAGTGAAACCGAGGTTATGGAAAAGCAGAGGAGGGATGAGGAGAAAATCTAACACAGCAAATCAGTAGACTGTTTTCAAATGAGGACCCTCCACACAAAGCCGTACACAAACAGATCATCAAATGCTGCCTGAGGTGAATACAAGTGGGAATTCAATATCTTACAGGTAGAAGGATTAAATTGAAACTGTTTGGTCCACCAAATGGTCTAAACCAGCCCACAGGGTGAACTTTGAAATGCAAAAACTGCACTGAAGATATTAACACTGATGTCAAATAATTTTGGTTCAGGTTCCACATACAGTATGACATAAAGTGGGTCAGACCAGTAAAATACCTTTATAATAACAACTCCAAATTTTCTTTTTGTTTTAGTATATAAAAAAAGTAAACCTGAACAAATATGAACAACCTGAAATGTCTTAAGCAAAGTAATCACAATTTTAACAATATTCTGTTTTACTAAATATTTTGTGTATTTGTACATCCACTGTGATGTAAGCTGTAATACACATGTGTAAATAATAAACAGAAGCAGAATATTGTTCTTGTTTTTCTTAAGAAATTTAAGATTGTTCATATAAGGATTGTTTTTGAAGTTGTTTTTAGGATAGTCTATAGATGTAAACATTTTCCTAAATTTCTTTATTGTAATTTCACTCTAAAACATGAGAAAAGTTTGGAGTTGATATTATCATTATATATGTTATTATTGTACAGGTCCACTTGGGATCATACTGGTCTGAATGTGGCCCCTGAACTAAAAGGAGTTCAACATCCCTGAACTAGACCAACAAACACTTAGATCTGTCATTAGTTTACTTTGAATTTAACTTCTACACTTTGAATTTAACCACTTTATTTAGCAGGACATCGAGGTAAATCACTTTAATGCTGATGTGGTAATGAAAGACAGTGTTCTGATATCAAAAATGACCCGCCCTTTTCCTTTTAACACCAAAAATATCTTTCCTGTCTGGACTAAATTTCTCATAAAATAACACTATTTTCATTCCAACCCATAACAGACCTGTTGATTGATCAGTTATTTGTATTATTTGAAGCATACCATATCAGCACCAGGGAAATGGCAACCATAGCAGAGGCCAACACTATACCTGTTAAAGCTACGGAAACAACCTATAGTTAGTAACGTGTGATGATATTGTGTGTGAAGTGTTCAGTAAATCAGTTTTTAAAAGCTCATGTTACCAGTTATGTTTTGGAAGTGCAATGTCAAATGATACACGATGAACTCATTTCATGTTTAAGAGTTAAGACTGAAAGATTTAAGACAGTTTAATACCAGTTACATTTCTACTACCTGATAACTCATGGTCAAGATATTTACTGACAATGTAATTTACAAACACGTTATGCACAGTGTGACTGAATTTGGTCACTCTTTTTGTTTAGTCGTATTTTATATGTATTCATCTTTTCAAGATCAATGTTAATTTAATGTAGGAGGCAAAAAAAAAAAAAAAAAGATAGATTCCCCTAACTTCGAACCCTGTGGGAAATATTTCATATAAGTACACAAGTGAAGAAGATATATTTAAGGTAAGCCCAGTGGTTGTAGATATTTTAATTGGAAACTGCCAGTAACTGTGGGTTCAAAGTCATATTTTTAAATGAATGGATTCAAGGCTTTTTTAAGGATCTGTGGGAACCCTATGATTGTGAAAGTAAGGAAAGTACCCTGAGTAAGACAGAACGGGAAGGAGACACTTCTATTTCCGCTTTTTTTCCAGCTCTATGACTTCACTGTCTGGAACAGTCTGTTTGACACCTATTTTGAGGAGCCCACTCTACTTTCGGATGGATTTACCCTCTTTGGGAGATCAGAGCTGAGGTCTTCTCATAGACCTGCAGTTGTTAAATTTAAGAGGTCTGGGTTTGAGTTTCTGCGGGCTAGAAAGTGCGCTCACCTGGTCGGCCTCTCCCACTGTGTGGTGCGTGTGATGTGGTTCAAGTACTGGATTCGTCCAGACGCGGTCCTCCTCTCCTCCCAGCTGAGCAGCACAAACACAGACGAAGCAGTGAGCGGACATGGTTAAGCAGCCACAGACCCATCTTGCAGTGTTGTGTCTCACTGCTCTGTCTCACCACAGGCAAATATTATATTCTGTGTGTCTTATCCATGCACCTTAAGGCAGCCGTCACTGTGTAGGATTTGCAAAAGCCTTAAACAAAGTCCCTTGTGAAATGATAAGAGATTTCCCCCAAACAACTCACCCATCTGGAAGATCATTGTCAAACAGCCGACTGCAGTCCACCACAGGGCCTCCTGTGCCTATCCGGTCCCTAGACTGTAGACTCACTGCAGCAGCACATGGTAGACAGATGCACACTAGGATTACTAGACAGCAGATTACAGTGCAGGCAGATATTTTATCGAGGCACAAAATGGAGTAATATATTTTTTATGAGTAACAGAAATTGGGTTCAGTTTTTTCAATGGCACCCTGGAGGGTCTGGTTAAAGGTATGTTGCATTTTTATATAGCTCTTTATTTGTTCCATCTGGAGGGATAGTCTGGTAGTATGACATCAAGATTCAAGAAATTTGTGCATTTACACATAGCAACTCTTGTGCCGTCATTCAAAGAGTCAGATAAAAAGAGAAGACACATAATTCTATTTTTAAAAAAATCTATCGTGCATAAACCCTTGTATAAACATCCAATGATAAATATTACATTAGAACTTTGCGTAAAGCTTGAAACCAATAATGTCACATTTACAGCCATATATAGACATAACGACATGAATAATATTTTGCATGCATTTGCTTGCAAAATAAAATAGAACATTAGAAGTCCCTCTAGGTCCTTTATTATATCATGAATTGTCAAGCTAATTACAGATAATTTAAATATTTTTAAGACCCTTTGTACCCTTTGACCCATTTCACATCCTACTGCTTGGTTTTCATTTGTTTGTCTCAACTAACGTCATGAAAAATTTGTCTTTAACCTTAGCGATGAGGTCTCTTTTGATGACCTCTTGCACTCCAAATCACAAGTAGTGTTGGGTTTTTAGGAGAAATTGTCAATGTTTTGTACTTATGACAGCCGGATAAACACTGTCTTTTCCCCCTTAAAACATATTTAACAGGCAAGACTGAAATTAATACAATTTTATAAAACAAATATTGCCTTCATAACATCTCTAAGAACTGTCTAATCATATCTCAGATGTTTGAAGACACAGCATTCAAACCACTGGACATTTGGTGTCATTTCTTTATTTCATTCTAAAGTGAAACAGACTCCCACTGAGTGACTGTTGGTACTTACCCACTATCTGGCCTCTGACTGTGTCACTGTCATTGGGACTGAGCTTGTTCAAATCTAGTCGCTGGTCTGTTCAGGAGAGAACAGAAAGAAGAGTGGGAATTGGAGAGCGTGGAGAAGAAAAGGAATGACAAGGGAAAGAGAGAGAACATTATGAGACAAACAGGAAATGAGAGCGGAGATAAAAGAAAGAGGAGACAAGAACAAAAAAAAAAAGGGGGGGGGGCTCATCTGTTTTAAGGAGATGCATTTAAACCTCCATGTGTTGGGACACATTATTTTTTCCCTCAGACAAGTCCCTTTGCTCTGTATCGTTTACATCACTCAGAGTCGATCCCTCAGTCTCTCCCTCATTATCTGCCTCTCATTCTTCTGTCTGTAGACCACAGCTTGGCTGTGCCCTGGAACAGATGGTTGGGTCTGTGGAACAGCCACAGGCTGTAAAAATCTCACTGAGCCTCGGTACAGAGCAGGCTTCAGTTCAAATGCAGAGGTCAAACATTTGACAAATTTCAGTACAAAGCCTGCACTATTCCGTTCAGTCTTAGCATGGACATGAACTTCTGCCAAAGTCTGGAAACTCTTTGTCTGAAGTTCTTAAAGTCTGTGGAATTTGAGAGTGAGTGAGGGAGAGAGAGAGTGAGCAAGTGAGTGAGAGAGAGTGAGAGAGAGAGAGATCAAGCGGAAAGAAAGAAGAAGAAAAAAAACAGACAAAAATAATGTCCAAGTTGCCTGCAGACATGAGAAATGCCACTATCTGCTCTCTGTTGTCTGGGTGTCATGCAGATCAGCTCAGGATGTCTGTCTAGACTAAACAGTGACCAAAACAGGCATTGGTCAAACCGTTACAAGGCTGGCCGGAGGTCAACAGCCACAGAGAAAACAGAAAACACACACACAGGCAGACAGTAAAAATGTCCACAGAAAAGCACAGTAACACTTTTACATTCATAAAAGTACATACATTAAAATACTCACAGACAAGACAGACAGAGACTCTGCAATTACACATAAACGTTACAGTCAAGCAAAGACACTCTACAATTATACACAGATATTGTAGTCAACTCAGTTCCTTCTGTAAGGTCTGTGGAGAACTGCAACTGCTGGTAAATGCACACAAAAAACAAAAGAATGGCAAATACTCACAGGGGGAGACCACAACAGAGAGAACACAACAAATCTATGCTTACACTTAAATAGCTGCACAATTATGCATGTCTGCGTGAAATGACCGGTTGTCTAGATCGGCAGACGGCGATAGAGGGAGTTTAGTCACAATGGCATTTTGTGTGTGTGTGTGTGTGTGTGCATGTGTGTGTGCACATATGCTGCCAGTCCACGGAGGAGACCGAAAGGAAAACTTAAGGGTGAGGACGAGGCCAGGAGAGAAAAGGAAATGCAAAGGCAAACCACTCACAGCTGTGGCACAAGGTTCAGGTTTCCTGTGTCCCTCCAGGAAAACAACAGCATCATGGGCTTCTACGAAAAGCAGTGGGATTCTTTCCCTTTTCTGCGTACAAGGCTGCAGGTACCAACTCCCCACACAGAAAACTCACTCCAGACCACTCTGTCAAACCTCCAGCTGTCTGGTACTGCTTTTACTAAGAGACATTTACTAAAGCCTCTGTCTCATTTATCCACTTAGCTTCTGACATGAGATGGGTTTTTTTTGTGTAATCGCAGGGTGATGGTGATTGGGGCTTCCTGTTCTGGCAGGGGCACGGTGCTGACCTCTCTCACACCGTGGTCTGGCCTCTGTCAGACCTAGTGAGGGAGACAGGAAACTAAAAGGAGCTACTCCAAAGTCCATCACTTAGCTCCCACAGCAGCACATTATTATTAACCTCTGCTTCTTATCACGCTATGAGACGATGGGCTGCACGGATAAAGAGTCATTTAAACATTAGGACTGGAGCAGTCAGATAATTCTGGAACGGCATGAGACTGACATCTCACAAATAACTGCAATTAAGAGAAGAATTGAGAGTAATGAAGTGAGTAAATTAAATGACACAGTAATAGGTTCCGATGCATGAAGACGCACTGTAGTTGTTTGTTCTGTTCCAGCATTAGCGCCGTCTACATCTACAGACATCCAGATTTTTCCCCTCAAATGCAGATTTGCAGTGATGTATTTGCCCACATAATCTCTAAATTCATAACAAACACTCATTAACAGCAGATGCACATTTATGTTTGCTCTAATGAGTGCATTAAATAGTCATCTTTTCTTATATCAGGGGTCAGGATCTACATTTATCAAGGAGTGTGAATTCTTTCTAGAGTTTCTAAAATTGGCACATGTTCTGTTCTATTCTTTGATTTATTTTATTTCATTTTATTTAGCATGCAATTAGAATCTATTCTAAAAAAAAAAAAAATGGTATAACAAAAGAAAAAAAAATGCACTAAATTGGCCTGCTTTAACCCATAAAGACCCAGTGCAACTTTGGTGACTATTCCCAAATAAATTTTTCTGTACATTTAACCTTAAGTGATTTATTACAATTGATTATAATATTATCCTCTGTATTTTTGTTTTTTTTTTCAGTGAAAATCATGTATTTCCATATATTTAATTCACTGATCATGTACTTCATAAAAGCTCAGAGCAAAGCCAGAGAAACTGAAGAAAAAATGACTCTCAGTAAAGATATCAGTAAAATGAAACCATGAAAATATGACGAACTGCCTTTTACACCCATTAATTTACATGCGATTCACCAATTCTATCAAGTAAACATTTGAGATATTCAGAAGAAGATTTCAGTCACCAGTGGCTGGATCTTTATGGGTTAAACAGGATTTTGGGGCTATACGTAAAGTTTTCTGAACTTAAAAGCTGGAGTTTCTAAGGTGTATTTGAACGCCTCATATAATCAGCATGTCTCAAACTCAACCAGAGAGCAGAAGAGAGAAACAACGTCCAGGTGTCTGCTCACTGTGGAGGGATGGCTGAAATTTGTCATTATGAAATATAAAAGCAGCTGATTGCAGGTTTCATCACCACTATGCATTCATGATTGGTGGAGAAAGATGATGACAGATGATGGATTTATAGCTTTTAGAACCTACATGTCATGCTTTAATTAATGTAAATGTATTCGTTTTCTGCAGGCAGGATGGAAACCTCTGGAGTTTGCAGTTTACACATCATTATAACTTTCTGATTATGATAGACTGATCTTCTGGCCTGTTGAAATGTCAGTCCCTTGCACCAAGTTTTGGGCCACAGTCATAGTAACATAAGATAATATTAGGACAGACAAAATCTGTGCTTTTGTTGTGCTACAGTGAATTCCAAGATCCCAGCAGCTAACATTGGCAAACATTAACAACAGAACACACTAATCAATAAAGAGAAGCTAAAGATCTGCAGCCTTATTCTATCATAGACAACACAGATGGATTATATAAATACTGACACTAAAATAAAATGCAAGTTTGTATTATTGTGTGTTGTGGTCAGGTTGTTGAAAAAACTTTCTAAAAAAAAAAAAAAGGAGGAAAAAGGAGTCTGACTTTAAATAAATGCTTGTATTAAATAATGTGAAAAAAGCCATGTGCAAATGGGGATGAGGATGTGAATTGAGAATTATTGGAGTTATACATTGATTATCTGACACTGTCATACTGGCAACATACTTGGAAAACTGTAAAAACAGGATTTCTGTTGCTGTGAATTCAGGGCTCAAACAAAGTTAACCTCATTGTTATAAACACTGCTCATTTTTGCTCTGGTGGCTTTTTCCACAAAGAGATAATATCTTTTTTTTTTTTTTAAATCACAACAGTAATCTCACATATTTCTTGGCTGTTCTGTAGTTCCTCCCCCTAATGAGTGACCGCACAAAGACATGGACATACAGACGAGTTGCAGAGACACTTACAGCCTGTGTCTTTAAGGCGGTTAATAGCGTTGGATAAAAGGCGGACACAGCCCAGGAAGCCAGCGCCTTGTTTCTTGTGAATTTTCTTGTGATTCCACACGCTGATAGTGATGGAGTCTGACTTTCCAATGTATCTAAAGGAAAAAAAGACAACACAGATGCTTATCAATGACCAGTGGCACTCACAAAATATGAATAAACTCAGCTTGTGTCAAAGTGAAAAATGACAATTTACACCCATTAAACAGTGCTGGACCTTAGTCTACTAATATAATATGAACACTATTGAACTACTCTTACTTTGGATGAAATAAAAAACATAGACTGAAAACAATCAGCGTTAACTTCACACCAGTGTGCAAATCACTTTTCACAGTCATATTGTTGAATAAAAGCTCAGACAGTAATTTTTTTCTCTAAAATCAGAATCAGAAACATGTTTTCATCACAACTGCTACAATGTTTTTACCTTTTTATATCCATTACATAGTTTTTTTTATGCTTATTTCGCTTCAAATGCACTAATGTCTATACTGGGGTACACTTAGTGTGAGAAACACAAATGAGTGTAAAGAGAATAAAAAAAAAAAAGAAACACAAATGAGTTACATCGCTGTTATTATCAAGTCATCAACTGTCAGAGTAACAATAACATCAAATGTACTTTATTTTCCAAATTAAGAAGAAATGTCATGAGAAACATAGGGGAGCAAGACGCAATGAAACAAAAACAACATAATAGACAAAAAAACAACACGAGAAAACAAAATGAAAAGGATATGTAAAGATAAAAAATAATGTAAAAGAGGCAAAAAGGAAAGAACATGAGACATAAATGTTTTTTTTATAAATTATGCCACAAGCTGAAAATTACATAAAAGACAAAAATTAGGTTAAAGGTGTAACAAGATAACGATAAAAAAAAAAGACAAAATTTATGTAAAAGAAACAATAAAATGAAAACACAATATCAGACAAAAATAATAGACAAAATTTAGGTAAAATATGTAATGAAATGAAAACAAAAGATTTTAAAAAATCATTTTAAAAGATGCAACAAGATGAAAACTACATGACATATTTGTGTTAAAATAATAATTTAAAAAAAATATTCCGCTTACGTAATATACACATATGTAACTAGAAAAGTACTCTAAGAGCACAGACCTCCGCCGAGTGCAACCCCCCCACCATAAATATTAGTCCCTAATTTATTTGGACAGCATTTTAAGATTCTTAAGTCCATGGACTATATGAGAAAACATGAGTCGCCATCTGGTGGACAT
>JAPSES010000069.1:15388037-15422842 GCA_029822895.1 Maxillicosta whitleyi | reverse complement strand
CAATAATTAACCCAGATACTGAGAAACTAAATTTCTGGCCCCATTGACCCCAATGTTAACGAAAATTTCAAAGTGATCTAGAATCCAGGATTTCTTCTGGATCACCCCCAAAACTTAATGGGTTCTTCTGTGTGCCATTGCCAACAAATCCTGACAATTTCATCAAAATCCGTCCATAACTTTTTGAGTTATGTTGCTAACTAACGAACGGACAAACAAACAAACAAACCCAGGCGAAAACATAACCTCCTTGGTGGAGGTAAAAATAGTACTTTGTTACATTCGACCAATGACAACAGTTGATATGTTGCCATGAGTTTCAGCCAGGATGTCCCATTAATGCAGGGGACACACATTCACCATGCAGGACCCCCCCCCCCCCCAACCATCAAATACACAGTACAAGACACGATGGGGACGAAGAGGCGGAAGAGGAAGAGGAAGGTGGGGTGGCCAAGAGGGATTTTCCAGTGCATGAGTGTGTGCAGCAGACTGAACCTGAGCAGGAGACTGAGGAGACAGACGACATCAAACTGACCTCACAGCTACGTGATGAACGGCAGCAGAGCTACTGCAATTACAAAACATGACAATGTTTCCAACATGACTGTCAGACTGGAAAAAGTGTCTTCATTTGCCCCAATAAACGGCTTTTTACATTTGTCTGACACCAAGCTTTCAGCGCCCGAGCCCTCTGTGCTTAATTAAGTCTTTTTGAAATATGAAGTCAACTATTTTCCTTAACAAACGGGAAGGCAAAATGACCGACTTGGTTAAATGAGATTTATTATTGGAAGTGCAATTAGCTATAAACAGTCATCCATCATGACGCCAAACGCAGACAGTTGTAATATTAGTCTCCAATTGGAGGATTTTGGGTAAACTGTTCTGAAGTTTAGGAAAAGTTTACTGCGACACAAGTGACAAATGTGGAATGTGTGCAATCACTGATTTCTACTTCATGTCATGTTGTCTGTAATCATGTCTGAAGATGTTCATGAGCAATAATCAGGTCATGTGTATAATTCTACTAAACCAGGGGGGTCAAACTCATTTTAGTTCAGGGGCCACATTCAGCTAAATTTAATGTGCTGAGGGCCGAACCAGTAAAACAATGACAGAATATATAAATAATGTCAACTCAAAACTTTTTACATTTTACAGTGAAAAAAGTAAAATGACATGATGAAAATATAAACATTTTCCTTTCAAACAATGTGAATAATATGAAAACTATAATTACTATTATGCTTTACTCTATCATTTCCACACATACATTATAATTTACAGATCACATTGGATCGACAAATACACAAAATATTTATTAACAGGTGGAATATTATTAAAATTACACATACTTCTCTTCAGACACTTCAGGTTATTCTGATTTTTTGGTGAAATTATGCTTTGTTTTAGTCTAAATGCATGAAAATATTTACATTTACTAAGACAAACATTTTGATTTGTGACTATTTATAGGTTATTATGACATTTAATTGGTTTCAATGTGGAACCTGAACTAAAATTATTCTTAATATTTTAGTGTAACTTTAGCCTTTCACAAATTCCACATCTTTGACACCACCATTATGTCACTAGTTCAGTAGAAACTGAAAAATAGTTGATTCACACAATAAATCTAATGAATATAGAAAAGACATTATTAATATTAAACACATGAAAATGTTTATGCTTATGTTAGGGGTGTTAAACTAATTGTAGTTCATGGGCCACATTCATCCCAATATGATCTTAAATGGACCGGACTGGTAAAATACTGTCATAATAACCTACAAATAACGACATCTACAAACCTTTCTCTTTGATTTAGAGTGAAGAAAAGTAACATTACACCATGAAAATGTTTACATCTACAACCTATCCTTTTTAAATAATATGAATAACATGAAATTTTTTGAGGAAAAAAAACAAAAAGTGCAATTTTAAAACAATATTCTGCATCAGTTTATAGTTTACACATTACAACTTACAGCTCACAGTGGATCTACAAATATACAAAACATTTAGTAACAGGCAGAATATTAGTGAAATTACACTTATTTTTCCATAGAGTTTTCATTGTTATGATAGTAGGCCTATTTTATTGGTTTTCTATGTGACCTCTTAGCTAAAATGAGTTTGACATTTTTGATTGTTAATGTCTTCAGTGTAATTTTCACCTTTCACAAACTCATCTAATGGGCTGACTTTAGCCCACAGGCAATATGGTTGACACCCCTGGTCTATGCAATAATAATGGATTAGATTTATATAGCACTGTTTGATTTTCTGTACTCAAAGTGCTTACATTAGAGTGTACATAGCGCTGAAGGAAAAGTGGAGGAAGTGTCTTGCCCAAGGACATGATGGCCCATAACAGGGATGGAGCCGGATTCAAACCACCAACCCTCTGGTTACTGGACAACCCGCTCTACCTCCTGACAGACACCCATGTACGCAAAACAGCATATGACAAATATGACCGCATCTACATAAGAAAGCAGATTACTCAGGTAGGTCTACTGGTAAAAGTTGCGACTGGGTAGTTTAGTGGTTTACACTGACTTTGGTGCAGAAGGTTGCCGCCTCAAATCCCAGGTGGGCCCTTAGGCAAGGCCCTTTATGCTATACATGCCTATACCTTGTAAGTTACTTGGATAAAAGCGTCAGCCAAATATAATAATGTAGGTTAAGTGACACATAAAAGGTGAAAATGACAAAATGTTTGTTCACATCAGCCATGGTTGATGATTATAACGCCAAATTCCAACTCATTATTTCTTTCAAGTTTAAAGATTGAGTTTTGGTCCAAAATGATGAAGAAATAAAATGCTTATTTGTGAAAATATTAGGCAAAAGGCAGTGCAAGATGGAAAACAACATAGAAAATGGAACAACACTAAAACAAAACATGACCCTAACAAGATATAAATCACAAAGCTGCAAAAAATTTAATGTGAACAAAGATTAAGAGATGTAACAAGTTGAAAAGGATGTAGAAGACATAGCGTGATGGGCAAGGAAAATACTAGAATGCAAAACAAAAAAAAAAGACAAAAATGTTTGATTTTAAACAAGACATAAACATAACTACACATTTTAGTCTTGATCTTTTTAAAAGCTATTTGGATTCTTAAAAACACACGTGATTCAATGCTTTATTTGTTGTGATATTTACGAGGGAGAGTCAAAAAGTTCGCAGACAAATGTCATAAAAAGTTTATTTAAAAAAAAAAAAAATACCAACATTTTTCTACATAAACACCATCAGTCTTATCACTTTTGCAGACTGTGTTTCCATTGGTAGATTCCTTCTTTGTAGAATTGCTGAGCTGATCACTGCATTTTTAAATTATAACATTTGTCTCAGAGTCTTTTGACTCTCCATTGTATTTATTAAAATTGAAACTACATGTCAATTATTATTTATAGTCATATCCAGCCAGTATCCAAGAATTTTTCTAATAACTCCCCCCTCCCCAACACAAAATATGAATGAATCAAAATGAGTGACTTAATTTTCCAAGTTAAGAAAGAATTCCACGAGACAGAGGACAAAGATGCAATGAAACAAAAACATCATAATACACAAAAATGACACAAGCCAACCGAAAGCAAATGACATAAAGATAAAATTAATGTAAAAGATGCAAGGAGTTGACAACATAAGACAAAAATGAGGTAAAGTATTCATGAAACATTATACAAACATCAGAAGATTAAAAAAACATAATTGAAAAAATGTAACGAGCTGAAAATGACAAAAGACGAAAATAAGGTAAAAGACATAATACAAAACAAGCACAAAAATTAGGTAAAAAAAAAAAAAAAAGGTGCAATGAGATGAAAACTGCATAACATATTTGTTAAAATCTGGAGAATAAAAATGGAATTTTTTTTTTTTTTTACAAAATCAGCTTAAAATCTATATAAACTACATACTACAACTATAAATGTGAAAGCAAAAGACTAGTTTTTTTTTATTGCCTTGCATGCACACTATGGAAAAATGTGTTTGGAGTGAGAGGTGGTCAAATAAAAACAGATTATTCCGTTTGCCTTTGTGCACTCGTCCTTTGTGTGTAAAACCGGCACCATGTGAACCTGTTGTGGCACATCTGCTCGGGTGGGCTCCCTTTTTTCTTCAGTCTAAATCTAATCATCTGTACAATTCGCAGAACTGCATCCTACCATAATTATCATGCTGCTTACCAAAAGGGATATGAAACAATGGGGCTGTGAGTAAGACGTCTGGACATTTTGAGTCTATGCCAAATGCCTGTCTGGGGTGCGATGTGAGAGAGCTGCTATGTCAGACAGACGTGACGGGAGGGAAGCATTACAACCAAACCCCAGTCATCTGGATCACCCTCCATGTAATAAAATTCATTAGTCTGGCGAAGATTTTTAATAGCAGTCATAGGCAATAATAGACACACATACACTGTGCCAGAGACAATGGGAAAATAGCAATAAAAGAAGGACAAGGGAGAAGATCAAAGACTCAGATGTGATTCCTATATTGGCCCTTTTATCTGGATTCGTACAAGACATGTCTTTTTGGCTGGAGTCCATACTGAGGAACGTGCCAAGAACATATGGTTTAAGAAGAAAAACCTGGCATTACGGCAACACTAAAGATATAATCTGAGATACCAATGTAGCTGAAGGGTAGGATGTCTACGTCACTAAAAGGAAGGAAGGGAAGGTGATGACTACACCTGTTTTCTGGTGCTGATTAAACAACTTCACATTCTAAATATATGAAAAAAAACAAACAAAAGGCTAAGTAATCACTCTCAAAACATTACATCAAATTAAAGTTTGTATTTATAAAGCTCTGGTAAAAATAAACAGACCACTAGAGAATACTGACGACATACATTATGTCCCAAACTTCAGATAAAATATCGTTGCATCTCCTGCTCTAACATTTTTCTGAGACCAACTTTTTACAAAATGACAGAAACCCAACAACACATCACCATTCACAGTATCACTGAGTCATAAGAAAAGTGAATTTGTGAATAAATTAACACTGATCATCCAGATCGACCCTGCTCTAGAGTGTTGGGCATATCAGAAATTGATTACCCATCATGCTTGGTGCCTACAGTACAACCCTGTGGGGGCAGTGTTACGATCTGGGGTTGGTTCAGTTGGTCAGATCAAGGTTCAGCAACTTTATGTGTATAAAAAAAAATGAGGTCAGATGACTACTTTAATATACAGAATGACCAGGTCTGAACATCAGAGGGGTTTTTCTTCCTGATACAAGACAACAACACCTGGATTCATCAGGATCGGACTGTGAAAGAATGGGTCAGGGAGAATGAAACCTGACTTTCATACACAGAGTCCAGACCAGAACCTCATTGAGAATCTTTGGGATGTAATGGAGAAGACTTGCTCTATCATCAATACAAGATCTTGGCAAAAATGTAATGTAAATATGGAGGAAAACAAATGTAACATTGCATAAAAAGTGCAAACAATGAAATGACAAATGTGTCCTGTACTCAAAGCTAAAGACAGCCCAACAAAATGTTGTGTGTGGTTTTTTGTTTTTTTTTTTGGCTAGGCAGTGCGTATGTATACATGTTAAATATTTTTGGAGAACCAGATAGTATGTTTTTCCTAGTACTTAAAATGCAAATGTATTTGGTGGCTGCAACAAAATATCCTTTGACCCACATGTGGATTGTGACCCAGTCTTTGGGAATGTTTGAGTTAGACTAAAAGATTTAACCTCAGAAACTAGCTACCAGTAAAATAACACAATAAGCAGCTTTTTCAGGCGACAAATGATATACTCAGCAAGTTTATATTATTGTCAAACAACGCAATACTAATGTTTCAAATTTAGATGAATCCATAAAGGAGTACTTGAAGGAATAACCCTGATTTCCAATCAAAGCTTGAATGTTTTATGTGATTCCTGGCACAAAAGTACCAGCAAATTGTCAATATGTCCGTATTCAACTTCCTGACATTATGCTGGTTACTTCTTTTCAGTGATGTACACCATGGGTTAAAATAGTCCCACGTGTTTTTGCCAACTAACAAACATATCATAAAACCATCAAGGTGGTGCTGATTAAAAGAGAAATTTGGCTCAGATGGTAGGTGGGAAAGAGTCCTAGGAGGAAGGATAAGTGGGAGTGAGTGTAACCCTGGAGTCTAGACTGAGCATTTAACAATACAGAAGTATTTCATTTACGCCATAGCTGAAGACCTTTCATTTGAACCAAATGTGTGAGGACAAGAGCACAGGGACTCTGGAAACTTGACTCATTCTAAACATGAAGGGCATTTAAATATAACACAAATAACTAATCATTCCTGTGTCCTTGTTGTCTATAAAATGTCAACAGCAGTGGCTGTTCTGCTCATGTTTCTCATCATATCCTGTAGCTGTGAGTGTCTGTCTGCTTTACAAACATGCTGCAGGCTGCAGAAGGAGTATTTAGAGGCATGCAGCCAGATAGACTGTGTCTGCTATCCTTGGCATGCTGGCCACATCCTGCAACAATGCACAAGGGTCACAGTTCACGGGCCAGCGCTCTAGCTGTGGCTGGCCAATGAAAGCCTGAACGCAGACACAAAATGAAGGCACCCTTACACAGGATTTCTACACACTCACATGGGCAACAAATGGAAAAAAAAGAGTCACTGCCAACAGCTTTAATGCACAAGGCTGAATTCACTACACCAGGTGTTGCAGGCCCTATTTTAATAAGTGTGAGCGTGCCAGACGGCTCGCTAGGCTCTCAGTCAATTAAAAACCTCTCTCCTCCGCAACACACCACCTGAGAGTCCTTCTGCTGGCTGTGAGAATAAATAGTGTCAGACAGTAAAGGAGGTACAATGATGTTTAATGTATCACTGGCACAAAAATCCATCAACTCCAGTCTGCCGCCTCTAGGGACACATTAGTGCAGAAGAGCTTTCCTGAGCCACGACTATGTTCCCCTCTTCATCAACTCAAGTGAAGGTGTGCATATGCTGCAGATGTGCGCGTGACTGCTCCCTCTTGTCAAATGTGATATGAATAGCTAATTTAACAGCCATGTAAAGAGAGGTTCCTGTATCCCCAGCAACCAAACAAACGAACACACGTGCTTCCTCTCACTGCTGGCTGTGCATGATGGTTGGATAAACACCGGGCGAATACTGGAAACTTTCACTCTCACATTTTCACTCACGCGCTCCGGCTCTATTTTTTCCAGGTTACTTTCATAGAAGGAACCATCTTTGGAAAAGGCAATGAGGCCACAACAAGACATGCACGTTTATGTCAATGGAAGAAAATAATATTGGAGACAGGCAGCTTTCCTTTTCTGTCCTTTAAATACAGCTCCAATGTACATTTTTAGATTGCTGGCTGGCAGCGAAGGGTTATGTCATCACAGCATAACTAGATAAGTGAGAGACCAGATGCACAGGCTGTTTACATCTGTTACTGTTCAGATCCTGTTTGAGCAACACTTCCCAGTGTGTTCACTCATCGAGGCTAAATAAAGAAAGACATAAAAACGGTGAGTCGTGGTAATAGCCCATGCAGGTCCTTCAGTTACCTTAAGGTCGGTGGGAGGTTTTCAAATAAACCAAGAGGGAATGAGACTGTTTTGTCTTTTAAAACAGATGTCAGGAATAGCCATGTGAAAAGCATTATAAACACACTCTGCAATGCAAAAAAAAAGGGACTCACAGGTCATAGTGTTGATTCCACTTGGGGTCAAGTGTGTTCCTCACAGTGTCTGTAGAGTGGCATTGCCCTGAACCGTCCACGACCACCTTTGCAAAGGGATCAGGGAGGCCTGCAGGGAAAAGATAAGAACAGAATTACACCACTTGCACTGAATAAAAATAAATAAGGGACACAAATGACCACATTACAAAGCAGTTTTAGCCTGTTACGTTGCAGGGAGCATTACAGAGAACTAATATTATACTGTGTGGTTCTGCAAAGCCTGTTTCTGCTATCAGACTAGGGCAGTGGCCAAACTCTTCTGCTGGACTGACATTTCGTTTAAATGGTCTCAGTGTTGCATTATGGGATGTTTGTTGCATTAACCTTCCTAGGCTAGTAGGTGTACTGAAGTCAATCCATAGTGATTCTTTAGAACCTATCAACACCAAAAGTGTACTATTAGTCTACTTTAACCTGCATGAGTGCAAGCAAATGTGTCATATTTGCTACCACTGCAGATCAATCTGCGGTCATGATCGTTTATGACGATGGTGGTGACTGTGAACATCTGACCACAGAGAGCGTAAAATAAGTGGACAGAGCCGTCACAAGTCACCCATTGATTACTGAAGGAACATTCTGAACCCAGGAGTTTGTCACCATCTTGGCTTTCTGCATAAAGTCACCATATCTGGACATGGAGCACAGCTGACCGGGCACAGGGGTGATGGGTGAGCTAATGCTAATGCTAGATACCAGGTGAATGGGATTCAAAAATGGTAAATTTCAAACAAACCTGGTTGTAACTAAGCACTAATATTATAAATATTTTATGTAGTGGAGAGATATAAGAATAGCTTCAGTTCATTATGATACTGTGCTTGAATGAATTACAGATGCATGAGAATTTCGTTGTTTTTCTGCACTGACTGACAATGACAATAAAAACTCTGAATCTGAATCTGATATACAGTTAGGAAAATACCAACATAATCCTTATTTGAATACTTAAGCTTTTTCTTTTTTTGTAGCTGTTCTCTAAATATTGCATTAATACGATATGAAAAACACCTATAGACCACACCAATCCAGATTACAAAAAAATTTCTCAACTGTTGACCTTTACAGACATTTTTGTAATTTGATGCCTACATAGATGAGTAACTTACGGTCCTATTATTAAGACTGGGAAATTTTTGCACCATCTTGCTATAAATAAACCATACTGTTGAATGTATTGTGTATAGTATATTAGTATATTGTGTACAGTTGTTTAATTGTCTAGTCCCGTGCTTGGTGTGCATGTTCAGTGAATTATTTTAGCCATTTATCAAACATTTTAGCATTCTGATTCTATACAACAATATTGTCTTGAATGTTTGTCATTTACACTTCTGAAATGTTCAAGTGCTTGGCAACTGTTTATCATGTTCTGAATATAATATTAACAGCTATGTAAATAAGTATAACTATATTATATAGCTAAAAACCACAAATAACCATCCTCAACTTTCACTCATATGACATATATAATTACTAATGTGATTTATTTGGAATATTTTCCCCTCAAAGCCAGCAGTTCCAGTTGATATTGACATCTTAATGTTAGCCCTTGGATGCTACTGAAGCCAGATTCTGCCCACACTTCCTCATAATTGTCTGTAACACTTCCCACTAGTGCTGATAAATGCTCAAACCAATGCATCCGTCCATCTCTACTTGAAAAAATATAGGTAATTGCATGGAACTTTATGAGTGAAAGGTCAACAGTGTATCCTTGCTGCAAGTAACATAGTAACTGTGAACATATGTAGAACAAATTCATCCATATACGATGACAAACATAAAAGCCCAATGTGAATTTTCTTCACAAATAAGGACACACAGGCCAGGCTTTTTTTTTTTTTTTTTAAATCTGTGGTTTCAGTATTTCTCTCCATACACTCCGTAACTGAATGTTTGCTCAGCTCCTGAGCGCTGGAATGGCAGGAATGGGCACCACAGAAACCACCTGAGTGAGCAAAAGACCTTTACATGTTCACTCACCATGACAGCCCGACCCAAACACACCAAAACACTCAACAGTATAGACACCCACTCGTGACTTATCAAGTTTTTAGTGGGGAAAATGAATGTGTGATACAAGGTAAAAATGGATTAAAAGTTAAATCCAATGACCATTGTATCTTTGTATGTTAGACAGTATAGGCTAGTGTTTAAAGTGGTTGACAACATGACACATGTAGTGCACCATTTAGTGCTACATCAGATCTAATGCCTCAACAAAGAGTGTACTAGTGAATATCAAGGGGTATCATTCTAAAGTGGCCTTCAAGATGCATTACAAAAAAATGTACAAAAATACACCAAAAATGGAAAAACCAAACAGGGTGTAAAGGGTAAATGTCAGTTTATCATAAACAGGTGTGGGTGGCAAATACTTACGGAAGAAATCCTTCTTCACCAGGTTTTTGGCACAGAGGACTGAAAGAAAAGAAACAAGAGTGTTTCAATTACTTTGTTCATCTTTTAGTCCTGAAGCACATGGTAGCAATTAGACAATAAGAGCAATAAATTTTCAAACAAGTCAAACACAGACCAACCTTTAGAGAGAACATGAACAAATATGGGAAAAAATAATGTTTGATTTTATTACGTTTTTTTTTTTTTTTATATTATGGAACATTTGCAAGTTTGTTTTATTTGCTTCCCATTCCCATCTATAAGACCTCAAGATAAAACATGATTCAAACACAGTTTTCTTCGTTAAACCTATGCATTTCAATGATGAAATAAACATGAATAATAAAATCCACCTTCAATTATGTATTAAAAGCATCACTGGTCAACAATGGAAAGGAGAAACATTAATTCAAAATGAACACATTGCATAAACCAGAAAGAGCAGTAACCATGAGTTTTTCTAATTAGGCATTTCTCACTTCGAAATTAAAATTAGACTCATGACAAAAATTTCAATTGATGAAATAAATTACATACCGAGTCTGACACTCTTTGAAACATTACACAAACCATCTGTCATCTTTGATTGGATTTATTTGTTAACACTTCTAAATGCGCCAGTATACAACACCCCAACAGCAGCAAAAACAATGAAATCCAGCTTCCTACACTAGAAACTGAAGTGGAGGATTAGATCATTTACCAACTATAATGTCATTACAACAGAAATACATCCAACACAGGGCACGTTGTACTTCTCATTATGTTATTTAACCTTAAGACTAGGTAAAGATCAGTGTGACTGCAGTAGAGGTAAGGATCCTGTTGATCTGCTCTGGGAGCTATGGAGGTGGTTACCGAGGTGACGAGGCAAAGCCACTTCCACCCACCCCCTCCTCCTCCTCCACTACTGCTGCTGCCTGTGTGCATGTGTAGATGGATGAGGAAGCTCAGTCACCACCTGGGCGCCTAGAGTTTCAGCAACAGCCAGTGAGTCAAGCACATGGAAGTACAGACAGTACAGGCCAAACTTGTTTCTGCGATAAAGTTTCCTGAGAAACAGCCACTAATTGGTCTGGATATTGATGTGGGTCTTTTATGAGTCTGAACAGGAATGAGACGATGATAAATCCCTTTTTATGTTACAACATTATCCAAAGCACTAATCACAGAGAGAAGAAAGAAGACTTAGTCGTTCGAATAATGCAATCTAATGGAATGAAAATTAATTTGCTCAGTGCAGACATATAGACTACGCTGCTCTGTTCTGAATAAGCTCTGACATTTAACTTACATATGATCAGCTGTCAGAAAATATTCCCATAAAGTGAGAAAGCATCGCTGGTAGTAGCAGCAAACAAATAATGGCAATTATCAGGGTAAAATATATATTTCACATCACAATATAATAAGAATTTTCCTCGGAGTTTAGTTTACTGATTCCCAGCTGCTAATTAATTTTTTGTAACATAGTGCATTAAAGTTGGATGTGACAACATTACGCAGTTTAGGTTATTCACACCAAACCAGCTGATAGAAATGCACTTATTTGACATTGATGTATTCTGTTATTACAACCAAGACTACTTCATAACAGTCATATTCAAAGATTTTGTCCCATTTGAGACTGCACAAAAAAAAAAAAGGTGGCATAACCCACACTGATGGTGCAATATGGTAACACCCAGTAAAGAAGCCATTAGTTTATTAGTTCATTCAGTGAAGTTGTCAACAAGTCTTCATAAAATACAGTCCTTCGTTCATATGAGAGACTGATCTACAGATGGCAGCTCCCTATGACAGGTGTCTCTGCTCCCATATGAGCCCACGTCACATATTTCATTGTGTGAGATCCAGCTCCAGGCCTGTTCACTGGTCTGGGTTGACCTGTTCCTCTTATTAGCAGGTGAGAGCTTTCAGACTTTGCTTGTCTAACACAAACAGACAAAGGCATGCCCAAAGTGGTGGACTTAAGATTTAAGCCATTCCGTCTGCAGCCACAGCCAATTCATCAGCCCACGTCACGCATACTCAGACATGTCAAATATCATCCTGAATCATTTTGTGCTGAAACCATTTTGTCCGCAAACACTCAGAAGTCCTCACACGTGTGGTGTTCACAGATGTACAAAGGATGCACAGACTGACAAGGGACCTATTAAAGCACAGAGGGACGCGCGAAAACAAGTGACTAAACTGGACACGTACCCTCCTGAGGGAGAGAGGGTGCAGAACATGCTCCGCAGATGAGGAAGAATTTCTTTCTGCAAACATCCCTGGGAATGTGTTATGTTCCAGTGAAACCCACCTCATTTCTAAAACATCTGGTATGCATCGCTGTCGGTCGCTCTTCCTGAACACACAGACATGCATGTGCACACGCACAAACACACTGAGGCCTCCTGAGACATATCTCTCTCTCTCTCTTTCTACTCCAACTCCAGTGATCTTATTAATTATTAACAGGCACAGAAGTATGTGTGCATATGTGCATAAACTTGGCTATTTTAAGAGAGGTGATAATGGTGGAGTAGGATAACAGGTGACTGTTTGCTACAATGCTTCTTTCCACATGCATGTCAAAGACAACATGTGTATAACTGAAAAAAAAAAAGCTTGATGGTCATCCAGAGGAGAGAAACATCATGTTCCCTAGGCGGAGGAGTAATAAAATCAACATGAAGTAAAGAGAAAGAATAAAAAATGACCACGGAATATCAGTCCAAACAGGCAAAACTTTCACTGGTAAAGGTCCAGATAGGAATAAGGAAATAACAAAGATAAAATAAGACCAAGTCAAGAGCATGGCTAGGCAGGGCAAGGCAGGACACAGCCCACACAAAGCCCAAACCACAGCAAGTCTAGGATAACCTGCAGACCCTCCTGTGAGTACATAAGCAGTCCTCTGCTAGCCACGCCGCAGGAAGGCAACACTACAATTACAACTATATAGGCTCCTTGTGAAAACATACAAGAGGCTGGATTACGGCGGAAAACAGAAAATAGAGAGAAAACCGCTGGAATGGCAGAAACAGAGAGACAATGGCAGTGGGGAAGGCAATTAGGAACGTGAGGCTGTAGAGCCGTGAGACGCAGAGGGAAAGGACAGCAATCAGGACACACAGGAATCCAACAATCAAAATACTGTAATTACACACTGAAAAAATGCTAATTATCAACTGGAAAAGCTGAACTCCACAGATATAAAGAGCTGTGGAATAACTTTGTATGTGTCCTTTTTCTAGTTTCCCCAGAGATCATCAGCCCAGATTTCCACTCAGAAAAGGCATAGATACAACTCACATAAAGCTCAATTTAGGGGTAGTTGGTTTGTCTTAAAGAACAAATCTCGTTTTTTTTTTTTTTTTTTAATAATAATAACATAATGATGCAGGATTTAAATTGCAATCTTTCTTCTCAGTTTTGAAATGATATTTCAAATACAGCCAGACTGGAAGCAGCGGAAGGATATCTATATTTGTACAATTCAAACAACATTACAGACACTATTTCCATTACAGATCATTATTTTTGACATTTAAAAAACAATAATAACTGGGTTTACTGGACAACACCAATGTGCACCAAGTCTGATACTTGGTTGAAGCAAGTGAAAAATGAGATTTTAGATCATTATGAAACCCTGATGGGATGGTGTCCCAATTTCAAAACAAGAAAACAAAGCTATATCAGATGTATGTGGAGTTACAGACATGTATTTATTTATTTCATTAGCTTGTAATTGTATAACTAGTGCCATCAGAACAGGGCATACTCCCCATGAACTAAGAAAAAACAGGTACTTGCTACTTCTTGCTTACTGTTTTCTTTCACTTAGCCCATCACGGTGCAGGAGTCAAGAAGTTTTTAGAATAATTTAATGAATAAACTATAGAATGATTTTGTAGTTCTGCTCCAGAAGAGAAATAATGATATTAAGTTAGGATGGATAATATGGACACTTTGTAATCTGTTGCATTTCTGTTTTTTTTTTTTTTAAAAGCTGAATGAGTTTTCAGTTTGAAAAATAATATGATAATGGATGGATGAACGAAAAGTGTACCAATCGCTATATTCACACACATTATATGCTGAAAGGTTAACAAGTCATCACACAGCCTTAGCCTTCCTATTCAGATTGTGGATTCAAAAGTGTAGATGGGACAGTTGTGCTTCTTGATGGCATATATGATGAGAACATTCAGGTCAACAAATTCTTCCCCATAAGTAACATTAACAAAGGTCTGTAATCTGTTGTGGCTGTACTGAATAACACATCATAGCCATGTGAAGCTGTCAGCTTAGCTCCTTCTACTCCTCCACTTAAAGGAGTAAACATTATAGGAACAACTATAGAACTACCCTCGTCCACAAAATCAAAGAGCAGAGAGAGGAGAACTACTTCCTTTAGTTAAGTCCAGGGCTTGACTCTGAGGCACAGTGATTGATGCTGTGAGTGTTTTCCACTCCTTCTCAGATCTCTAACATAAAGGGTGGGTGGCTTTTCTAGACCTTTGGTCAGACCCATCATGTCGCCCTCTGTGGCAGGGTTGGCCTCATTAATGTTTGACCAATCCTCTCAAGGTGGGGGGGGGTTCTGCTTAGCTCACTCCAACAAACTCTAACAAATCATTAATCTAAATGTCTAACACCTCTTGGCGTCTTAACAGTTTGTCCTGATGATGTAGCTTGAATGTTAACTGCGATACAGCAAACAGAAATCAAAGAAAGAGAGAAGAGAAGAAGTAATGTAGGGAAGATGACAATATAAAAGTTCAGTGTTTTGAACCGATGATGAGACATTTAATTTAGTGTATAAATGTATTTTCAGGACATTGCTTTAAATTCAAGACAGACTAATATGCTAAATGCAATCGGCACAGATACAGATTTCAGTGGAGAACCTCAGGCATGTTGGACCGCTTCCAAACTTTTACTATCAGCATGTAAATAAGCCAAATTTATGCTGCTATGGGAAATGGAGTGCTGATGACAGAAATCTTTCCCCAATACAGGAAGTGGGTGAGCTAGCACCTACAGGGCAGCACAGTAAATCGGTTGTTTTATTGGTTAGTGTGGACAAGCTTTCCCATGCTTACACACTGACAAATATAATTATGAGCGCTTTCTCTCTCCACTCAAAGATGGAAGGCAGACACACACACACACACACACACACACAGAGTCAACGTCACAATGTGAAGAACACAAAAATTCATGGCTGGTGAGCAGGTTGCCAGCATTAATATAGGATAAAGGGTCAACCAAGACAACTGTAGAACCACAATAAAAGCCACAAATTCTGCCTTTCTAGAACAAAACACATAGAATTAATCAATATTGTACATTAATGTGACAACAACTGAACTAAACTCTGTCATTGAAACATCTCCACAATTTCTAAGTTTCTCATCTGATGCCACAGACACACACCGGAAAAGCATCAGCATAACTCTGGGCATTTCGGCCCATCTGAAATCCTCTGTCGTCATAGCGACAGCAAGTCTCAGAGAAGGGTTCCTCTGTGTCGCCTGTGTTTCTCATTCCAGTCGCACCGCCTCGCAGAGCCAGGGACTGCAGCGCTGACTGATGGGTCAGAGAAAACTAAGCGGGGGGGGGGGGCACGGAAAGATAGAGACAGACAGGATGAGCACTGCCGAGATACTCAGTTATGGATGGACACTGTCATTTAACACGAAAATAATGAGCACGGAATTGACTTGACAAGTTTTTAATAGGAGTCAAGCACATTGGTGATTAGAAATGAGTTAACTATATTCTGCAGTTCAGTAGTTTTGGATTATAAGCAGCAGGGATACGCATATCGCATAATTCCCTCCATCTGATAAATGACCAAAACCTTTTAGGCTGTCGGCCCATTTCACTTTTCTTCAGCATTGTTCTTTTACTATGGTCTGTTTAAAGTAAGGTTAAGGAATTTGAAGAAGTGATGGCAGGCAGATTTGCTCACCCACACAAAAAGGTTAAAATACAGTTAAAAAATGCAGCATCATCTAACATCCACCTACTGCCTCACATACTCGAACTAGGAGGAACAAAGTGTTGGCGAGGCGTCAGTGACTAAGTGGAAATAGAACCTGGTGGCTCGCATAAGCAACGCGGGTGTCATGTGTATGGTCTTGGTGCCTGCTCGACTGCAGCAGCTTATTAGTCACATAATGGCTTTCCACATTACAGACCAAACAAGGCCGTCCCCCTCCCCTGGGGACAACGGGGAAAACGACTCATGATCAGCTTAGATTTGTTTTGCACCATCTCCCAGTAGAAAAAAAAAAAAAAAAAAAAAACAGCAGCGCCCGTTGCAGGCGGAGACTGGGGTGAAAGTTAAAGTTCCACCTGTGGGGAGAGGATGGGCTGAGTTTCTCACAGGCTGGCACACAAAGAGCCCTACTGTGCAGGCGAATCAATGACCTCCGCCAGACGCAGGCCAAACACCTGGGAAGGGGGCAGGGAGGGAGGGTATCACCATGGCAGCGATCGTTTGTCAAGACCACATGGAAGGATGACATTTCATCCGGGAATCTATATTTCTATGTTGTAGGGGTGGGTAATGGGCAAAATGTTCTACTGTGGTGCGTGTCAGTTTAGATCACCAACAGTATAAATCATGGTAACAGCAAAATATTTTAAAATATCCACACTGCAGCTCCATCACTTTTGATTTTCTTCTTCCATTTCCATACAAAGAAAAAAAACACTTAAAATGAGTAGCCAACCTTAACTAATACGTCAAAAAACTAAAACTTTAAGCCTTTCTCTATACCTCCACAACACAGTTTGATTGATCTCCTTAATATCAATCAATCTTTATTTATATAGTACCTTTTCATATGGTGAAATGTAGCTCAAACTGCTTTACATATATATCAGTACACAATCAAATCGGTATAATATACTGAATATTGAATGGAATTGAATTCACCTTTAATATTTCAGACAGAAAGAAGACAATTGCCTGTGGTTTTACCCACTGGTCACACTATAGCATTTCCAATATAATGAAAAAAACTGACATATATAACATTTCTTAATCAAAATACCAGGGGTATTCAGGATCTGTGGGATTTCATTTATAACTGTTAAAACCATTAGGCTAATCTGCATCAGTCTATTAACATTTTAGTACTTTTAGCACATTTTTTTCCCCTGACGTTTTAATTTTTTTTTTTTTTTTGCCACTTTGATTCATCATTTAAGGCTTAAACTGCAATTTTGAATGTTTTTATCAATGCCAAGTCAAATGGAGTTTGACCTGTACGTAGAAGAACAAGTAAAGTTAAAAAACTACAATGTGCATACGTAAAAAAAAAAAAAGAAAAAAAACATCCTTCAACACCAACATGTTAAGATGTCAGTTGTCCAAATCATGTTACAGAAAAAAAACAATATAGCTTCCCCCAGTCACATTTCTACTGTCACTTGCTATAAACCGTCATACTAAATAACCCTATTGTGAAGTGACACGATAGAGGAAGGCAGAAGAATCATGTTCACACACACATGTATACAAAAAAAGCATGGGAAAGGAAAAGAGCACCGTGGGGAAAAGAGGGTTCACACTGACTTGAGTGTGTTCCTCTGTGGTTAACCGTTACATTGGAGCCTATGAAATGAAGGAAATGGGGGTGTGGGAACAGAGAACAACTGCCTGGTTAAGTTCTAATGTTCCCATCCTAGTCCGAGGTCTAAATTGTCTGGAAATACAGCCTAATAGGATGAAGAGGAGGAGGAGGAATTTCAAAATATCAGCTGCTCGTGTGGATTTGTAAGCGTCTGTAAACTTAAAAACACATCTCTTCAGGCCCACTAGCTCAGGTTGACCTCGTTCTGAACCTCCCTTCCTGTCCACCTGGCTCCTCCAGTCCAGTGCACTGACCCAACCCGCCAGACAGTCTGACACATCTTCAGGGAACAGTACTCTCCCACTCCCACCACCTCCTCCCCCTCCCGTACTCACCCCCTAAGCTTTCCTCTGCCTGTTCGTCTGTCTGTCCTGTTTTGACTCCAGGCCCAGGACAGCGTACTCTCATGCATAGCATTGTTCTTTTATAAACAAAAGGCTTCCTCCCCCCTGTCTACTCCTCCCTGACCTGTGTGGGATTAAAACCAAAAAGAAGCAAAGCAAATAGAGATGAAGTTGGGTGAGTTGTCACGACAGGTGCTGATGGTCCTGCCAGTAAACCTGACTCTTATCTGTCACTTCTAATCTGTGAGCTGCCTCCTAATCAATCTTCTGTGACAGTTTGTGGGTAATGTTTGGTCTTGAACACCAGTCCCGTCATGGCCTGTACCAGAAGGAGGTGATATTAGCTGGGTGTTGGAGCCTCTGTGCACGGCAACCTCAGACACGCAGCTATTTAGTTGGACACAGGAAGGAAATAAGGCACAGTTCATTAGAGATTAGTCTGGGTTCTTTTTATACAAAGCCATTTCAGCAGCTGACAGGTACAGTGCTGTGTCATGAGAACCTCACACTCCTGAAAATGGTGAATGCAGCAATCCAGAAACCAAAAAATACTTTCATGTTCATGTCCACTCCAATCAGACTTGTGACTACACTTCTTTTCTTCCCGAAGAAATTTATTTTACCAGGCTTCTATGAAACTCAACAGTCAAGTATCTGTAATCTAAAACATATATAATATAATGTAGGTCGATAAAAGAATGTTTTTCTGTTTCTGTTGTCAGGGGAACAAGTATGATTAAAGTTTTCCAATCATAAACTGTACAGACTGAGCCATTTTGAAGCCAGTAATAAAAATATATTTTCTAGAAGCATCATCTAACTCAGTGGTTCCCAACTCCCCGGCCGCGGGCCGGTACCGGTCTGTGGATCAGTTGGTGCCTGGCCACCGGCCGCCCAAGAAATAACTAATTATTTCTATTGTATGTATTATGAGTCTGACTCTGAACTATATTTTATTTTGAAAAATGACCGGATTCTCTATTTTCAAACTGACAACATTATTTCATCTGTTAAAAAATAAAAAATTAATTTCATGAGTATTTGATAGTAATAAAACATGTTTTGTTTTTAGGTAATAGGAAAAAAAATGTGGAATTGCCGGTTTTTGTTCTTTATTTATTTTTCCACATTTTTCTATATACAATTTATTTAAGGGCCAGAGAGAAGATGGTAAAAAAAAAGAATGTTATGCTGTTGGCGCAATATTTCAAGAAAGCTGCTAATAAAGTTTATTTGTTACGTTTGTTATTATACCCCCCCCACTCCCGGTCTGCAGTAAAATTGTCAAGCGTTGAGTGGGCCACGATGATTAAAATCTAACTAACCAACAAACATTTGACAGCAGTTGTGCAGGGATTTCAAATCAATTACTGTAATTGGAAATTTAGAAATAGCACAACATCCTTAACTTCATCTGTAATAAATATCGTTACCCGTTTAACACTACGTAACTTTAAACTAAACACTGAAAACACTAAAAAACAGAAGTTAGAGTTTAGTCAAGTAGCTACTAACATTGGAAGGTTTGACACATTTCACACAAATTAAGTATAAGATGAAAGACATTTGCAATATCTACTTTGTAGAACTGCAAATCTATTTAATAGCAAGGTACAGCAGAGAATGAGACAGTTTTTAGTTTTTTAGTAAGGCGAGCAATTACCTACAGTTTTTCTGCCGCTATGTGTATCCGTAATCAAAACCACCAGCAGATCAAATACTTCCATTGTCACCTTTCAAAGTAAAAGCCCTAAACATACACTCGGAGCATTTGTCTTAACAAAAAATCAAATATTCACATCATATCATTTCAGGTACAGTGTCATTAGGTTTTTTTTTTACATTTCACGAGGCAAAAAAAGCATTTACTAGCTAACCCTGATTCTGATACACATATTATGTCCTGTAAGTATGCAGTGGTACAGTATAACCTCTAAAAATGCCCCTATATTATGTGGTTGCCCAGTGCATTTGCCACAGACAACTACACCACACTTCCACTGGTTTCATTCCCCTCTTCATGACAAAAGTGGGTTACTTTTTAAAGACCTGGCTACACCACTTAACTTTAGCCCTTTGCTGCTGTTAGGCAGTATAGCAATGAAAGCCGTGTAGAATTTCAGAAACTCTGTCCAACTCTTCATGGGGTGCTTTTTACTATGGAAAGATGCTTAAGGCTAATTGACTTCTAGGCACTGGGAAATCTCCCCACTTTGGCAGCTTCTTATTACTTTGCAAATCCACTAATGTAATATGCAAATCTGATAAGACATCTTCTGGTCACATAATAGAGATATTAGAGTCACTAGTAGCAGAGTGATCATGGAACGGTTGACTGCCAGGAAAATCTTCTAATACCTCTAAACAGACCTGCAATTTCCAAGATTTAGAAAATTAGAGAGGAAAAAGAGTAACAAAATCTCCCTGAGCATCATTTTACTTAGAGGAAAACAGAAAGGAACACTTAAAAAAAAAAAAAAAAAGTAGAGGGAAAAAGGCCTTGATTCCCTCTTTTCCAAGATTAGAAAAAATCTGAAGGGATTCAAAGACATGCAGCATCTCACATGTACCCCTAAATGAGAAAATGAGAAGAGAGAACAATCTTATCAACTATCAAAAACTAGAGTGGAAACAGTGATGAAACATATGAGAAGAAACTCATGGTCTTTGTGATATGCATTAAACACTGCAAAGCAAGAAAACTTAAGATTCCCAGGATTCCTGTTACACATTTGAAGAAAAGGACATCTGGGGACATCTGTTGCATGAAATCACAGTGACCAGACACATAAAGAGTAGACAGGAATCAGAGGAAAACAAAGACAGAACATAATCTGTCCCTAACAGCTACTCCTCATAAGACTGTGACTAAGAGAAGCCATATATCATTATACATCACACCCAGCACCTGCTCGAATCGGTGATGAGAAATCAACTGACACTCAGAGGAAGCAGAGACCTGTTCTGTCAGATGGTATTATACAGAGATAATAAGCTGCTGTTACAGAACCAACACGCATCAAAGCCCTGTCATTATTTCACATTGTTATATCTGGGAAAGAAGCCATGACAAACAAGTGGCCAGCAATTAAAACCTTTTGTTCTGGATGAATTTTATGTGACATGATTAGTAAAGCTGGTAGTTTTCACAATAAAGACTGTTGGACTGACTCACACAGTAAACTGACAACATGTGGGAGATTTTCATGCTGAGACTAGTGCTGAACAAAGCATTTTCCAAAGAAATCAGTCTTCAAATGACAACAAACGGTGCAGATATAAAGACGATTACAACTGAGGCAAATAAAGTGCTCATCTTCTTGAGAATAAAAACCTGCCTGACTACACGGGGAAACTCACCACACATATACATGTGAGAGGAAAGTGGCTGGCAACATTCTTAGTGTGAGAACATTTCATCCATCTCACGTCACCTTTTCCCTCTGTGATACAGTCCACTGTAATTGCATAATAGAGGAGTCCACCCCAACTATTTTCAGCTCCAAAGAGTGGGGGGAAACCATGCCACAATGGCAATTTTTAGTGGCATTCCTGTTTCCCCCTGTACAGCACATCACTCTCTCTTTCCACTCTGTGCGATATAACGGAGAGTCATCCAGGCAAAGTAAAGTCTTCCACAGTGCCATCACTGCTGCTGCTGAGTGAGAAGTCAAAACAGCGAGCAAAGTGGAGCGTGGTGTAGCTCAGGCTTCTGCAAGCTTGCAGCACTGTTGGCTCTCATTTGCTCTGATGTAATGAAGGAGAGTAAAAGCAGCAGCCTGGACCAAGCTGCAGCAGAGCAGGGCCGATAGTACCAACCTGGTTAACAGAACTTTGAGGACCACTACAAACTGGTTTGGATGTGTCCTGTGGTGTTAATTACCAGAAGTATGGCTTTGCTTCCCCGGTTCATTTTCCCCACCGGTCCTGGGGAGTTTTAGTTTCTAGGAATGATTTCACAACTTCTGGAGCAGTGTTACATCATTACCACCCAGCCATATTTTCCTTTTTATAGTTCTATCTTGCCAATAAATGTGTTGGACTGTGAGGTCCCTCTGCCGCTGAAAATAAATCCACTATTATGTTGATAATTATAGAGGAAACAGACAAATGCAATTATGAGGTGTTTGTAAATCACCTTACTGTTGACATGAACTAGTGCTCATGTCTCACTGAGATGCAATGGCGGTCCCTTGATCAAAGCCACATACAAATGCTGCGGTGCGCAGGTGCATGTCATAAACAGCTTTTACTATGTGGTAGAAGTCATGTTTAAAGTGGATGACACATGCCTACAGGCCATGTGTCATCACGTCCACCACAAATTTAGCAAAGCTCCAAAGAAATAATTTCTAACAGCTTGTGTCAAATATTTTTTTCTGCTGAGGTTATTTTAACAATCGCTGCATTTACATGCAGAAGATATTTGAGTGTTTACCATCACTTCGAATAAGACAATGTTCTCACAAAGCTTTTTACCTGGCTAATGAATATATCCCAGTTATGCAGTGAATATTCCAATTACCAATACCTTAAAAAGGTCCAATCTGTACCTCTGTAAGGGGTCAATGACTAATATCGAACTGGACGATAATACGCAAAATTATGGGCTTTTTTTCAGTATAATCACCTGAAAATAAAAATTATTGGGTTTCCATCACCTAAGAATAAAATGTTTACATCTACATAGGGATATTCTTGTCGGTAGTGTTTCTAGTAGCTCAGAATACACCTACTACTGTTTCTTCTTGTTCTTTTTGTATATTACAGTGGAATATGTTGTAGGTGATGGTACATCTATGTCTACTATGTCTAAGTGGGGACAAGAGTTAGCATCCCATTAGATCAACATCCCAAAATGGATAAACTACACCCTGAAATACGTGCAAGTGGCTGATGCAGTTCTGCTTCTTTGTGCCAGTGTTGAATTTCCCAAACACTGCACCACAATCACCTCATTTCTACCATCTTAAAAAGACAGATATTATATTTTTATTGCATACTGTCTTTAATATTTTGAATAAGGCATGTTACTCATTCTGAATAGAAATTTGGGCTGTTATTTATGTGCCCAAATTGTTGCAGTGGCTTTGAGTACAAAAGCACAGAACTGACTTGCTGCAAACCCAGTAACCCACCTTAAAATGTAAAAATAAAATGATGTCTGTCCTAGCCCACTCCATTATTATGAAAGATATTCTGATTACATGACATGTAACAAACTCTTGATAGTGTTATGTTCAACATAGTAACCACTTTTACAGCGATAACAGAAAAAAAGTGAGATGATGATCCCACCTTTATTGCCACCATCAACAGATTTACACAACCAAGCCAAAGGAGTAATAGAGGTGAGACAGGCCGCACTTTCACACAGAAAACTTGTGTTCTGGAGTCAAAGGGGTGGTGACACAGCACAGCATATGAAGTGACGTATAACTTTGCATGTTGGAAATACCCTGAGCAGAGTCAGCTCGTCTTTCATCATTGCACAAATATTAATCAGCATGGATAGAGTCCTCTGATCTCAGCATCTCCTCAGTTCGACATCTTTCTGGTCACGTGTTCACTATACTCAGCCCACCCTCAGTTTTAAGTCCTTTGGCGGAAGGGCACATGCAATAAGTCATCAAAACATCATACCTTGGTTGTGGAATGACAGGTGTTCCTTTTACATTGCATTCAGGAATTCCTGATTCTGCCTTTGTCACGCCTCTGACGGTAGTAACACAGCCGTAACAGACATAGTTCCGGAATGAAGGTGAAATATTTCCAGAACATAAGTGCTGTGTCAAAGGGGCTTAAATCAGCAGTTAGTACAATCACCTCACAGCAAGGTGGTCAAGGGTTTGAGTCACGGTTGGAGTTGGGCCTTGCTGTGTCAAATTTTCATGTTCTCCCCATGTTTGTGCCAATTTCCACCATGCCCACTGGTTTCGCCACCACAAAATCTTGTATGCTAGTCAATTCTTCTATCAGTACCCTTGATCAAGGTATCAGCTTAGATCTAGAGCTGGTCCACAGGTGCCAGTCTCCTCACTCAAACTGCCATTAGAATATTACTATATTTACACAATATACAACTGTCACCAAACTCAAACAAGTGGTGCCAGGCACAATAAACCCCACCTCATACACGTATTCTAGCTTATTTTAGTATCAATCCAGCGGATGTCATGTCTATGTGTGTGCTGATGTTAGCATAGACAGATGAATTTCAGCTGCTTAGTTAATGTTAGTAAATGGGGAGAAAAGATTTTAAAAATTCATTTTAAAAAAATGTTTTACTTCGACCTATTTTTCCCAAAATGTAATTACATCTATTCTGGGTCACTGGCAATGTATAAACCCAATTTGGTATGAATTTAATCACTAGTTTTGCTGCTGAAGTGTTAAACAAAAAAACAAACTGAACCAAAAACAATGCCCCTTGTGTAAAAATGTACTTAATAATGTAAAAAAAAAAAAAATCCTTCTCGTGTGAAAATAAGGTTAGTAGTAATAAGGTTACTAGTAATAAATACTAGAGTAGATCACACATGAACACATCTTCTGAAACAAATGAATCATCAAATAACTAGCAATGATCGGCACTCCTGGTTTTGGATTGAGAAGTCAGTTTCACATTGAATTTCCTGCGAAACATACCACAACCCTTATCAACCAGACAGTTACACATCAGCAGGCCAATCTCAGGAGTCATCAGCAGACAAATAGTTACTACCCTTACAGGCCTCTGCACATGTTTAGGATTATTCTACATGTAAACCAGCAGTATTAAGGAGCAGAGAGCCGAGTGTTGAAACACCTCTTTTGCTTCTCTGTTCAAACAGTCAGGCTTTTTTTTTTTTTGCACAGGAATCCTGTGGTGTATTTGTTCAACTTCAGCAGAGATGCCATTTGAAATGCGATCCAGTGTGAATATAAACATCTCTCTTCTGATCCTGTCTCCTCAGAGGACTGAAGGGGCTCAAACGTCAGGCCCGAGGCACGGACAGACGCCTCCAGTCAGCTGTTGGTGTCTTGCGGCTTTTGCAAGACCCCCATGTCCCCCAGTCCCCCACCCTCTGACCACTAACACTGTAGGCTTAAGATATACCCATCTGCTTGAGGTTAGTCAGAGTTAATCGTATCAGCCCGTGTCCATCCAGTTTTAAAGCAGAGCCGGCACGTTGAAGAATTAATCTCAGGTTACCCCTTTCCGTCAGACAGCTGGGCATGAGCGGTCAGTCAGACCACCCTCCCTTCCACCTCTGTTTCTAAGGGAAAGGAAACAACCCTAGTACATAGACATTTATCAAAGGTAATGAGACTGTGCAAACTTTCTGAGTGATTTCATCTGGACACACTTAAAAAGGTGATACTATTTACAGATGTCCTTACAAACAACTAAGGAGGAAACGCTACACAGTTTCAATCATGAATCAAAAACTGAATGGGACAGACGAGTCCTTGTTCTGCATAACGATGGGAAGAAAAGGCTCTTTTGTACCAATACAACACGAACTACAACCCAAACTCCACTCTACCATCACACAAACTGGTGTGACGGTGTAGCTAGAGATGCTGCAACAAAGTAAAAAACTGAGGTGATCAGTGATGATTTATTATCGGTAGGTACTAGAGCGGCATCACTGCAGAATAACTTCGGGAGCTGTTACAGTCTTTGTTACACTGCTTTCAGGAACTACAAGGCTTTTCTTGTGGTTGATGTGCTACTGATAAGGCAGATTTATTTCCTTTTAATCAATGGCACAAAAAAAAACTCAGAGAAGAAAAGCTGAGAATCAAAAAGGCAATAGTTTTTGCTTTCCTTATGCTTTTTCAGAGCCTTAACATTTCTATGGAGTCACTTTGCAAATTAAAAATGACGCCAAAAATTCTCTTCACTTTTACTTCAGCATTAAAACATGTCCCAGGGATATATATTCATCTTTCTATCATCAGTTGATTGAAATTTCAGTATCAATACCAACAGGTTTTAGATGAAAAAGAAATTAATGACCAATGACAAACACCAATTTTGAAGGGCTATTTTAAAAACTAATTTCAGTCTCCTCTCGACTCCATATGGAGGCTATAGAATATCTACACCATGACTCAAGCCACATGCGTTCTCAGTGAGCTAGGAGACTTTAATGCAATTTATAACTTGTTAATGTTATTAAAACTCCAGACAGCCCTACTTCATGGCTTGTTAAAAAAGCAACATGGCAGCTCCCCTCGCCATGATATTTTGGCAACACTTTTCCAGTGTCATGAACCCACATCATTGATCTTTATATTAGCCTTTTGCTTCGGACAAAAGAGAGAGGATTGCAAAAAGAAGACGTGTGTGTGAAGGTTTCTATGACTTTTTCCCTTAGATTTTTTACTTCTGCAGATTTATGCAAACATGCACACACGGTCCTCTATTCAGAGATCTGTCTTAAAGTGGAAAAATAGTAGCTAAATTACCAAATAGTGTGCTTTTGGATGATGATCCATTTAATTGACCTCCATCTTTATTAACTATTAAATTTGTTTATTCTTCTAGTAAAAAAAAAATTCAAATTTGATCAATAACTATTGACCAAAAGTACTGAATAGACAAATTTCTTTATCAACTGTTAAGCTTTTGTCCAGCATGAGCTGTGAGACTATGACAGTCAATTAAAGGAGAACTAAAAATAATACTGCACCAAGTTACACTTAAGCACAGCCTGATTAAAATTAAGAGCATCTACAATCAACCATCATTGAAGACTGATATGGGTTATGCCTGAAGCAGCCGATAAAAAAAAAAAAAGAAAATTCCCAAGTAGAATTTCAAACTTCAAAGTCAGAAGTAGTTTTGAGAAAAAAATATAGGGAGATAGGAGTAACAGCATGGAAAACTGCTAGAAAAGAACGATACGAGAGGAGCCCGCGGACAAGAATCAATTTAGTTCTCACTGGAGCTCCCCCCCCCACAGTCTACGCTAATCCAATTCTGACCCATTAACCATCACAGCCAGGTTAAGAGAGCACGCCTTTGAAGACAGTCTTTCCCAAACCACCCAGGAGGATTAGCACTTCTCTGAGGCTGAGGAGACACGCGCTCTCAGAAGGCATGCGAGCGCTGTGAAGCTTCTGTATGGTATAATGTAGAGAGTCATGACTCATCCAAGCTGAATACAACACACTCATTTAAGCTCACTGTAAACTGTAATTGACCACGACATAGAGCACAGTAATGACTGAAGTGATGGAAATAGAAAGTTTCAGGTGTCATCGGGAAGAATATCCCGCATAAAGGAAATGCACATAAAGACACTTAGTTCTGCTTGTGTCTGTGTACTAAATAAGCTGAGGCTGAGTTGTGGCTCAGTGAGTACAGCTGATGTGTGTAGAATACCACACAGACTTGAGAACAATGCTGCAGATGTATGGCTGACTGCAGCTGTTTTCCCTTCTCAGTGAATAAATGCAATATAAGTTACAACAGCACAATAAGCTATCAAACATGCATCTCTTGAGCTTGCTTACTTGATCTTCTACAAAACAAAGAAACATTTTTGTACATCAAAATGAAAAGTAAGGCTTTTATGCTGTAAAGTTATGTGGATGTGTTGCACATCACTCGTATTTAATATAAAGCTGCGTGTGACTCATCACAATTTTTCTTCAAATCTGTAAAAACCAGAGTAATAGCCTTCTTATCACTAATTAATAAGTCTTTTTGTGCTAATGCACCTGAATCACTTCCCTCATGGTGAATAACTTCAAAATCTACTCCATCACAAGCAGTCTGTGTACATACCAAACCAAAACCAAACTGTCACTCAGGCCTTTTCAGTATCCCACGCAGCCGCACCAGCAAGAAACAATACAGTCAGTATGGTTTTTGCAGCCATACTGCAGCTGTGTGGAATTCTTCCCACACTCACAATGCATTTTGTAACAAAATTTCCAAAAAGGACAGAGTGACATATCAGATTGTTATGTAAACAGACAGCTTGTGATGGAGTACACTTAAAGGTTGTTATCCATGAGGGCATTAATTCGGGTGCATTAGCACAGAAAGACTTATGGATTAGTAATAAGGAGGTTATCACTGGAATTTTACAAATGTGAAGAAAACTTAGTGATGAAAGACATCTGCATCATCTGTTAATACTAGTACACTCAACCAGTTACAGACTATAATGAATTTAAAAAAAATACTTTTGTAGCTAGTTTGATGTTCAGTAAGCCACATTTATTCATTTAGATGAAAGTGACTGACTTGGATGTACAATTTAACAGTTAAAACCAACTAGCCAGCTTTATCCAGCTCCACACATCCATTATATCAGTCTTTGAAAAGGCACTATTAGTTGACTTCTAACTTAGTTTAGGGCAAATGTTAGCATTGTTGCTATTATAAGTTACTACTGCTACTAATGTTACCATATATTTGCTATTGATTCTTTTTGAAGTCTAGTACTCTACCGAAAATTTCAGCAATTAATTCAGTAAGTTGATCTTTTTTTTTTTTGGCATTTTAAAACAACAATCCTATTGCTCTGCTGAAGAGGGGCAGCTTAGAAGAAATAGGCATTTCTGACTTTGCATCACTACCTGATACAATGCAGCAAGATTTCAGCAAAGGGGAAGTTCATGCATGGGATGAGTCTCCAGGAGGAGGGAGATGCAGTGCCCCCCCCCCTCCGCTATTTGCAAGTGGACACCAGAGTGACTGTGGGACGCACCTTATATACCTTTATGTAGCCTGGATTAGGAGCATGAAGGATGTTTTCAACTTCTGTCTCACTGATGAGATAGTCCAGATGACCGCGGACTATGCCAACCTCCAGGGAAATTGCTCCATCCGGGACTGGACCGACACCAACCATGCATATGAGTGCATATTTGGGCCTCCTCCTGCCAGCGGGAGTGTACCGCTCCCACAACAAGGAATCCCACAGCATGCAAAACAAACTGTGTTTCGCTCCACCACGCCCCTAAAGCCATTCTAACCCATCAACCCCACAATCCAGTTCCACGACCGGCTATCACTGTCCCAGCCACAGCGTCGCAGCATGGACAAGCTGGCAGCCTTTGACCAAGTGGACAGGGTGACTCCCCCCAATATTCAACCTCAGTCATGACACAGGTGTGACTGAAGAGCTGGTTCTTCACCGGATCCACTGCTCATTCCTCTGATTCACCTGGAGGATGTACAGCTTTGGTATGTGCCAAAGAAGGGGAAGAAATTATCTGTCCTGGGTACCAAACACTAGGACCCAGCAGTGAACAGCCGGTGCTTAATGAAGTTAATAATTAAACAAATACTCAAGGTTCAAAAAGGAATTCAAAGATTTTTTTTGTACTCAAATTACTCGAATACTTCTTGCAGCTCTAAAGCTGACATATTTGCACATTTCCAATTCATGACCTTTGTGGTAAGATCACATTGGACCTCATGCACTGTCTTTAAAATCTGCTCTTCCAAAATTAAACACTTTCATAATGCAATGAATCTATGGAATCAGGTTAGCTGTTTTCAAGCTGTCCTAATGACTACAATCATCAAGGTTATTGTGTAGCAAATGAATCTCAATTGTATTATTCTCAATATAACAAAATTCAGCAGAGGATGCAGGACATTGAGTTGCTGTTGTGGTCAGTATCTCTGGTCACTCAGGATCCAAATGAAAGAGCGCATGTAAAACACGAAAATATGTTTTTTGTTAATGTTACAAAGCAGCCTTTCTGAAGTGTTGATGTTCCCCACAGCAGGAGGAGCCAATCTCCTCAAACCACACAAGCCGCCCACTAATCAAACCCACGACCCGCTGTTTCAGTATAGTGACAGGATAGAGCTGTAAGCCACCCAGTGATATTAGCAATACACAGGACGTTTAAGTCCCACTGAGTAATATGTCTACTATTCTTCACTTTATTATTCCAGGGGAACCTCAAAAGGGGGATTTTGGACTGTTTTTCTCCCCACCTGTCAAGGGTGACGTTTGGACAAGTGTTAGGGTCTGGGGAACACTTCCCCTCTAAAAAGGCTGCCTGCTCTGCATCTCCCCCCACCTCCTGCTACATGGGGTCTCCTCCGGGGCTGTTGCTGGCAGCGGCTGAGGGTAGCACGACCGCAGAAAGCTTTGTCTTTGTTGAAGAGCAGCTGAACCAACAGGAAAACCCAACCCCAGCCAGTCAATTAATTGATGGAACAATTTAGAATTATGAGAGGCTCTCAGGAGGGAGAAGGAACATGTTTACAAATTATGTGCAATGATTTCTTCTTATGTTCTTACTTTTAGCACCCCCTCCCCAGTCTTTTGTGGGGCTTCTACTATTATTTTGTGCTTTTTTTCACATCTTGTTAAAGTAAAATGTGGAAATATTTGCTCAAAATGCATGTCCATGACGGGCCAGCCGAGTCAACAGTTCACCACATGCAGCTAATCACTGTGTATTTACAGTGTATCCTGTCTGAACACCCAGATGAACCCAAATCACTTCCATACAGCCACTCTGTAAAAACGGCTCCGACTGAGACCACATGAATGCACCAAGCGCCAGCTCAGACCACATTAAAACTCTCTTGATCATCAGGTCCTGCCTCCATGGCCCCATCTGTGCCCAGCTGTGGGGGTTTCTTCTTCAACTGTACAGCAATCCAAAGACCCCCATCTGAAGACTACAGTCAGACCAAGCTGCATTGAGAAAGCGGGGCCTGGCACTAAAAAGAAGAGCCCCGAGCCTTTCACTTTGAGCCACAAAGCACAGTGGGTCAGTGTAAAAACCCAGGGTCTTTGTTGCATCTTTAAAATAAGTCTGTTTCATTTTCAAGGAGCATCTGTGTCTGTTCCAACCACCAGTCTCCTTAAAAGAGAAAACACCAGCAATATTCATCAAACACAACAGTACTGGCAATATCTAATCGCAGAATCAGCTGCAGCACAGTCAAACACTGTTCATGTGCAGTAGCATGTGATTAAATTGAGAGAATGATACTAAATAACCTACAAGCAGTGCATCAGAAAAGGAATCAAAGAGAGCACTAAGGCTGCCCAGTTAGCATTGGGTGGGAGTGAAATATGCTTTGGACTTAGTCTGAAGGGGAAGAGGCTTACAGTCGGAAAGAACAGGAGTGACTCAGAGAGGAAGAGGTGGGAATGCAAATGGAGAATTCTAGGGAATCCCACTGAGATAACTCTCTTCACTAGTCAGCACTGTGCCAAAGAATTCAGATGAGCAAACCATATGCTTTAACAAGTCACATGTAAACTCTGAAAAACAGTTATAAGCATCAAGAGAAAGCCACTATCGTCACATCATTTTATATTCTACTGTATGTATAAGAGCAGAAAAAGTATATGAAACACAAAGACAGAACTTGAGTGATGCTTGCCAATTGAGTTTGCGTTGATTGTAAACTTTGCAATATTAGAAGAAGTCTGAATTAGTATTTAGATGACATACTGTATGAGCAGTACCTGAATACAACTTTATACTTGACATACCATTAACTATGTTTGTGTGTCACATAATTTGAAAGTGATTAGCTGTAGACTATAATGGAAACCTGTCCCATGTAGTCAAGGGGCAATTCTCACCCCAGGTGTTAGTTTTAGCAGCTTGCTTGCCATATTTTTTCAGTTTAATAGTAGGCAAACATCTGCAACATCTGGTTCAAATGGATGGTGGTGTGAGTGTGAGTGTGTGTGTGTGTGCGCGTAAGGAGAGACGCCTACAGCACAAAACAGCTACAGTAAATGCAACAACTCATCACTCACAACCTGTCTGGAAACAAATTCATCAGCACCTACGTGTCAAAAATCAACTTGGATGGTCATGACAACATGCGGCTACAATGTCTCAATGGCACTCTATGGGCTCATTATTCTCTATGCAGCAGACTAATCAGCATAGTATACACAGCTGTGTGACCCTAAACAAAGAAACACATAATGACAGTGTGCAGTGAAGCATCTCTGCTAAAAGACTTGGGCTTCACCAGAAGATAGTTGACTCTTCTCTTGCTCTGAAAGTCTTTTGCCCTACTCTCTGAGCTGAAGAACAACAGAGAAGGAAGGCAATAAGCTCAGTCATGGAACAAGGTAGATCATGTGGATGAAATGGCAAAATATTACATAATTCTCAAAAGGAAAAAAAACAACTATGGTGACTGCTAGTGATACATAAAGAAATTCCGGTAAATACACTGTTACGTTTGTAGGAATGACTGTAGACATAAAGATCTATCAAATCAACAGTAAAATGGTCTTCTGGGCTTACAAAGAGAGCATATTTAGTTTGTAGGAATGTGTAGTGTCACTCAGCAACAAGACGAAAGGTGGTCTGTGAGGTCCTACTTTCGCTATTTTTCACAGTGGACTCACATTCTTAGGATTCCACCAGGAGACCACTGCAGTCCATCTAAAGTAGGAATGACAGACTAATTCACAGTGTAACAGACTCAATGAGACTTCGGTATTAAGCTTATACACAAAATACTTTTCTGGAAACATGTCTCTGAAGGATATTATTAAAAACACTTCAAAAAAATATCCAAATAATGCCAAAAGGCTTAAATTGTCAGAACAGTTACCATTTGTTATTGCCAAATACACAGTATTTTTTGGAATATCCCCACATGATACTCATGTGTTGTTTTGTTTTTACAAGTGGTTGATTAAGAATACAACTATTTTACAAGCATGACAACTTTAATGTGCCTAAAGCCTAATTTATGTACCAAACCCCAGTCACTGAACCCTGAATATCTAAAGAAAATTGTAAAAATTCTGCAGAAAGCTCATATCTCCAGTTCATTAAATCCATCTATTAAGCCCCCTCCTTGTCGCCTTCACATATTCCTATCAGCAACAGCACCAGCTTAAATATTTAATTTGGCTCTTCCTGATAGAATAAACGGCCCTGGAATTTGATTCAGGTCAGGTCCTGGATGTAGATCAAAAACAGGGCAGCTGTCTGCCCCTTCTCCCAGTCAAAACAGTACGCTCTCATGTAAACCTCTATGCTGTTTGTGTTGAAAAGACACAAACCAAACAGCTGAGGGAGAGTGGGAGGGAAGTGTCCAAACAGACCAGCACAGCTACATGTTACTCCACAACATATTACTCAGTCTAAAATATCACAGTAAAAATATGAATCATTGGTTAGGACCATATGTGCACGTCTGAACTCGGAGCTGTTACAGTGCATGAATACAACTCAATGGTGACCTGTTTAGCCACAATAACAAACAAAGGAGGCAGCTGTCTGTCAGTGTGCAGTTATGGGACAGTGCACACTGTTTAGCGGCAGTTGCACACTCTTGTGACCTGTGGAGCTGCCTGTCATCTGAGCTGAGACATATCCTGACACAAAGGTTTGATTATAGCTAAAGGACGGGCTGTCTGGCTAAGCTAACGTCGGCTAGCCAACTTCTGTTGTCTCCTGTCAGCAGAGCAGTGTGATAGCTGGGCAGCGCTATAACATTGTACGTGTAGTTAGATATGGCTAAATACACGCAATATAATACCTTACATTGATGTGCATTCACTTAGGGAAACCCAACTCAAAAGCAGGGCAACCCCCTGTATTCCTACGTTACTCATGGTCCATATTATGGCTAGTAGTAGTTACTGGCGACATAGACAAGATTAGGACTATTTCCAAGTTCAGCATTATTAAGCTTCCACTGGTCATTTTCCCAACGTAAGATAACACAGTAAATACACGGATATTTAAAATACGTTTTAGCGGATTTGGAAACGGTAGAAAATACACAAGAAATAGCCGGCGGTAAGCCAACTCCATGGCCCATGGGAACTGTTAATATCCAGCAAATACACGCAGCCTTCCTAGCTAGTGTGTGGGGGATAGCGTTATAGTTGGGGGTTTTAAAGCATTGCTAGCTACCTGTTAATCGCAGCTTCACTGGGCCATTCCGCCGGATTCCTTGGTTAGACATCTCCCCTCGGTTCCAGCCTTCAATGCACGTAATAAAAATGCGTGGTTAACTGTGAAAAATGACAAGGTTTATTAACCTCTCCGCCAGTTTTAGACAATAATGGAGTCAAGGCATTGTGGCCCGGATGTGGATTGAACTGCCATAGCGCTCGCGCACAAATGCAAAAAATTAAAAATAAAAATAAAAAGCAAAATAGCGAGTGGAGCACTGCTGCAACGTGCATTTACTAGAAAGAACAAAACGACCCGTGTGAAACCTATAACCGGGTAAGTGTGGAGTCGCTGTAACACGGCGTTTGTCTTCACATCTTCGGAAGGAGCCTGACTGCGCCTCGGACAGAGTCCTCCTCTCCGCTCCGCTCGAGAGTTGAACTGTTAAGCCCTCCGCCGTGGATCCACTTCAGGAGGCTGCTGGTAGGAGCTGACCAGTGACGACAGCACACTTTGTGGGAGTGAAACATTTCTCCAACATGTGGCACCTCGCTGTAACTCACACACCAAGTCCCTGTGAGTATGAGAGTGCATGTGTGTGTGCGCGCGCGCGCGCGCGCGAGAGAGAGAGAGAGAGAGAGAGAGAGAGAAAGCCGGTGATGTATGACGGCAGATTTTTTTTCCCCCTTTATTAGTTAATCAAAAGGAACGTTGTCTGAACCCAGAAAATATTTTTTAATAATAAAAAAAAAATCACTTCAATAAAAGTACTCTTTTCAATTAAAGAAAAATGTGTTT
>JAPSES010000069.1:15377229-15387937 GCA_029822895.1 Maxillicosta whitleyi | reverse complement strand
AACTAAGTGGATCCCTCAGACCAGGGGTGTCAAACTCATTTTAGTTCAGGCACCACATTCAACTAAATTTGGTCAGAGGTGGTCCAGAACAGTAAAATAATAACGTAATAATATTTAATAAATATCAACTCCAAAATTTTCTCTATGTTTTAGAGCGAAAAAAAAGTTAAATTAAACAACGAAAATGTTAACAAACTATCCTTTCAAACATGAACAAAGTGGAAAAATAAGCAATTTTAACAATATTCTGCTTCAGTTTTATCATTTCTACATGTTTATTATAACTTACAGACACAGTGGATCTACAAAACATTTAATAACAGGAAGAATATTGTTACAATTGCACTTACTTTTCTGAAGACATTTCAGGTTTTTCATGTTTGTTCAGATTATTACAATTTTTTGTGAAATTACACTTTGTTTTAGTGTCAATATATGAAAATATTTACATTTACAAAGATAAAAAATTGGAATTGTGAGTATTTAGAGGTTATTATGATAGTATTTTTTACTTTTCTGACCCACTTGAGATTGAATTGGTCTGAATGTGGAACCTGAACTAAAATGACTGTTAATGATTTAGACCAAGGGTCACAAACTCACACCCCAGGGGTCAATTGAGGCCCTTGGGATGATATTTTGTGGCCCCTACATGATATCAAAGTTTAGTGTTGGTGCGATCCACACGTAGTTCTCAAACACACCTTTTTGCAGAGTCTTGCCATGCTTTTATTTTATTTATTTTTATCACTCATGGGCTCCCATAGATAGTCTTGTAACAGCTTCCATCAGTTTTTGTTGTCAACAGTGGGCCAAGTCAACCACAAAGTACCTGTGGAAGTATGAATGTTAGTCGCTTTGTTCAAACACAGTCTGGAGTAACACCAAGTAGTTGGAAAATATATGCCATCACCCAGTTCCAGTCATGTCTCTGTCAAAATGTGCCACGAAAAGAAAGGTTGAGACGAGCACAGGCAATTTCAGGAAGAGTGGGAGACAGAATATTAAGTCAATAAGTCATCTTTTTTGTATTTGAAACATATTAGAAGAAAGATATTTGTGTCTTTATTATTCAACCCCCCCACCTCCCCACCACAAAAAAAAAGACTAATAAAAAAAAAAAGTCCAGTTTAAAAAAAAACTTCATTTAAAAAAAAAAAAAAATTATTCATCCTCTGAACCAGTTTTGTCCTCACTAGGGTCACGGGGGTCACTCAGAAGCTATCCCTGTTACCTATGAGCAAAGGTGGGGTACACCCTGGACATGTCACTGGTTCGTCAAAGACTGAACATATAGAAAGAAAAAAAAAATCACTATTATATTCAGACCTATGGGCAATTTAGGTTAACTGATTAAAGGATCAGTGCATGTCTTTGGACGATGGGAGGAAGCCGGAGAACCCGGAGAGAACCCACACAGACACAGGGAGAACATGCAAACTCCACTTCACTTGAGTCAGAAAAAAAATTAACTTTAATTAAAAAAAATAAATAAAATAAAGAAGAAAGTGTTTGAATGCAAAAAAAAAAAAAAAAAAAGTATGATACGTAAAAAATTTCATTTGAACATGTTTTTTTTTAATTGAAGTTGTTTAACTATTGAAACATTTTGACACATACCACAGTGGGCAGATGCTTCCTCATTGGTCAGACAAGTTTGAGTGACAAGTGTCTACACCAATGACGTTTAATATAGTAACATCTGTCTAAGTTGAGGAAGGACCCACTTGGTAAAGAACATACAGTGAAAATCTGTCTTCCTATCGATACACACACACTTTTCATGTATGGTCCAAAGTGCAGAGCCGAACAGGGTGCTTCCTTTAGTCAACAGTCCAATGGAACTGATAGGAAGTAGGAGCAGAACAGTAGATAAAACACACTATGTAGCAGGATGTTATAGAAGTACCCGCCCCATCCTTCAGTCCACACCCTTGGGCTTCTCTGAATCAGGTGTCAGCAGCTCATAATGGAAATGGATGAAAATCATGCTTTTTATCTTATGTACATCACACATAACTGCATTTTTTCCACATTGATGCACATTTGAAAACGGCATCTAATGTCTGTGGAAAGGAAATACTGTTATTTGAAAAGTTTGCATGTATCAGATTCTGGATTTTCTTGGGTTCTTTAACTTGTCTTGAGAGTCTGGTTTTGACTGGGTCTATATGTAAAGTATCATAGGATAACTTGTTATGATTTGGCACTATATGAATAAAGTTTGTAAAATATTTAGGAAATTTTAGTGGCTGTGAACCATCTCACCCAGAAATTAAATTCCAAATTAGTCAACTCCAAATTGGAACCGGTGGAACGACTGCAGTGTCATTCCATCTGGCTTGGAAACACAGAATTAATTTTGTACAGATTGACTTTTAATCATATATGTAATGAAAATAAATGTGAAACCATTTATTCCACTTAATCATGAAAAATAAAAAAAAACTGCAAACAAAGATGGAGACTGAAACCAACTGATTTGATATCTTTATTTACAACCGTGTTTTAGAAAAGTCATGTTAAAAATAGTATGTACAATACATACAAAAAAAACACAACAACTTCAAGTTACATGAAAATGAGACGAGGACAGTGGTACAGGTGTGAAGTACAGTTGAAGTTAGAGTCTAGAAATTGAAAGTGCTTTGGTTTTCACTGATCTGAAAAGCGTAACCATCAGTGGTTGCTTCAGGGGCCACAGACTGAACCTCCTCCTCCTATGAAAGACACACAGAGCAAATAAATAAATAAAACACAGACAGGTCAAGTTAAAAAGGAATTGAAAAGAAATGTTGCAATACTCACCTCTCCAGAGAAGTATTTCTCAATCAGGTTCAGAGCTGATTTGTAGACTACTTCATTCTCATGAGATTGCAGAGACTCGATCTTGTCCAGTCCACCACATTCTTCAATCATTAGACACAATTTGTCCGTCTCTCCAATTTTATCTGCAGCCTAAAAATAAAATTTTTTAGTGTTCTCATGTGGTCTTGGAGAGCATGCATTTTTACATATTTATTGCAAATCAGTTGTTGTCCTAGTTATTTTTAATGCTGCTTATCCAATTGTATCCTTTATACATGTAGTTAGAGACCCGTGTACCCAATTATGTGTACAAATGGTAAACACAGTTTCCCCTTTACAAACATACTAGGTACTTGACACCATGCAGGATCCATGTTACATAAAAGTGATGCACTTACTGTGCAGATATTGTTGACTGCGTCCAAGATGACGAGGACAGTCTTGCTGTCCTTGGAGGAGAGCAGACTCAGAAGAGGCTCGAGCACATTGGCTTGAACAAGATAAACCACCTGCTCAACAGTGCCCCCGCTGGTTAAGTTTGTAACAGCCCACACAGCCTCTTTCTGAGTTTTGTAGTCACCCTGTGGAAAATAAAAAAGGGGTTGATCAGTCAGTTAAACCTTCACTGACACATTCCGTTTACCCCTCAGGTGCATTTCCATCCAGCCGTTTCCATCTTAAATGAACTGCAATAATTTTGTCTAGAGGTGGAACGCTATAATTCCACTGAAGTAGAATGTCTGTTCATGTAAACTAATAGATAAATAAATATAAATATATATTATATTAGGCAAAAGCAGCAAAAAAAGGTCACCATCCAAGACAAAAGTTAAACCAAGGCTCTGGAAATGCATCAGAATGTCTTTTACATTCACGTGCTTCAATTAGAAACTGTAAACAACTGTGTACTATTAAAAGTACTGAATGTAGATGTGAATGAACAAATATGGCTGTGCAGACTCTGAAAATTGATATTAAAGAAATGTTCCTGTGCATACCCGCCAGAGAAGGTCAACCAAGTATGGAATGAGGCCTGCGTTTAGGACCTCCTGGATTTGGGTGTCCTTTCCTGCAGTGATGTTGGACAGAGTCCAGGCAGCTTCTTTCTGAATGTTGGCTTTGTTGTGGTGCAGCAGTTTAGGGAACATGGCCAGAGCTCCTGCATCCAGTACCGCCTGAGTCTGCTCATCAGTACCAGTCACAATGTTACCAATGGCACGCAGCGATGGAGTCTGGAAGGGAGGGAGGGGTGTTGAAAAAGGACATTACACAGCCTGTTAGATTAAAGTGTTTCTTCAGGGTTAAAAAAACACCATGTACCACAGTATATTAGCAGCACAACAGTGTATGATTAAAAAAAATTAAGTTGTGAAAACTAGAGATGCTGAAAAATACACAACGACTTTATACATACTGTGATAGTCAGCTCCCCATAGCCGAGCAGCTTCACCAGGCGAGGAACAACGCCAGTTTCCACCACCACTTCGATGCGGTCATTGGGCCCATCGGTCATGTATGAAAAAGCCCAGCATGTGTCAGCCAAAACTTCTTTGTCGTCAAGATGCAGGAGACGAAAAAGAGTGGGCAACATTTGCTTGATTGCAGGCATAGGGGGGGAGGGGTTCTTGTTGCGACAGAGGTTTGAGATCGACCAGGTCACATTTCTCAGGTAGTCACGCTGTAGTTGGGAGAAATACAGGAATTTGTCAGGTGTGTGTAGTTGAGTTATGACACCCCCTAATGGCCAATGTATGTAGTTAATGCACTCAGGTTGAGAATGTTGTACAGTACACTATTCATTTACCGGTATTTCAGACAGATCTGGGACAGCCAGCACACTGAGAAGAGGGGCCACAGCTCCATGTTTGATGACGAGGTCCCTCAGTTCTGATCCATCACCTGAATGATCAAAGAATATGTCCTGTAGTCAATCATTAGGTCAATGCATGCTCTAAAGTGAATTAACTTCTATCTGTACCAATTTTAAATACATTTTTGCATGTTGCATCATTATATTCACTATCAACATTAGATTTATTTTTTTTATCATTTAAAATGTATATTGTTTGAATCATTTTATTTAATTTGTCATTTTAACATGAACGATTTGTTCTAGTTTAAAGTTTTGAGGTGAAGTAGAAAAGTATTCAGTCAAATACCAGCAATGTTTCCCAAGGCCCACACGGCTTGCTCGCTGATGTGCTGATGGGTGGATGTGACCAGGGAGATGAAGGCAGGAATGGCCCCACTGGCCACCACAGCAGCCGTCTGATGAGAACTCCCAGAGGCGATGTTTGTCAAGGCCCAAGCAGACTCAAACTGGATGCACGGGACATTTGTCATTCCCAAGAATTGGACAAATTTGGGGATCAGACCAGCACTGATCATCTGATCAATGGGAGGGTTTCTGTCACGTGACAGTAGTTTCCTGCATGGGAAAAGTACAGAAAAGGTAAATCATCATGGTAGTAGTCAGAATCATGTTGGATGTCCAATATTCTTAAAACGCATCATTACCGTGCTGCCTGTGTAGCTTGAATCTGAGTTTCAATATTGTTGCTGTTCACACCCTCAACAATCTCGGGAACTGTCCACTGCCTGGATGTCTGCAAATAGTTAAATTATACAAGGATTACATCAGTTGTGAAAAGCAAACAGCTGCATATAATGTACCAGTGTAAAGAATACACATTAAACTATAACAGTACTTGGTCAAATAGAGAGCTGAAAGATACCATTTATTTTCTGTCAGAGGTTGAACATGACAGATGTGCTGAAAAACATTACATTTGGTGACACTATATAGTGATGATAGTTGCCCTATCTGAGTGCTGTAATGTCTGCAGAAGGGATTCATGGGTGTGCAAGATAAATGTGGTGCCATTTCACATAGAAGTACACCATGTAGACTTAAAAAAAAAAAAATTATATTAATTGCCCAGCCCTAGTCACATTTAACTGAAAAGACTTCTATTGAAACATGTATAATATAAAACAATACTTTACGAAACATTCGATACACTTTCCATCCAGGAAATGAGCGAATTAATAGCTTTTTTTTTTTTTTTTTTTAAATTAAGTGTTAATTTATGTCAAATTTAATGAATGTTCTCAGGTCAGTTCATTATTCTTAAAAACACAATTTTAAGCTCTGCGTTTGACCCACCCAAGTAAACAGACAACTGGTTTTAAACTTTTGTAATTAGAATCTTTTATTATGTTATATACAGTAGGTCTCAAATTTAAGAGTTTAAGTTGCTTGTAAATTTAATAATACACGGATAAGAAAAAAATAAACGTCAAGTATACTACGGATATATTTCAATAGTTTTGACTAGTGCTGTCTGATAAAGCCCACAAAACGGGAATTGTGTTTTAACTTTATAACAAGTGTAATCCAGAAATTACACTGAAAGGGTCAAAATAGTTTTAGTTCATAAGCCACATACAGCCCAACCAAGGGTGTAACTTTGGGTTAAATATTGGGGGGGTCACACTCAGGGCTGTTGCAGGGTTTTAAAAATGCTGGGATTTGTGACACGCAGGCAGAAAATTTTTCAATTTTTGAATGAGTGGTTGTGAATTACACATCACACAGATCTATATTGCCGAAATTACTTTTGAACTAAAATTACTTTGAATTAAAAAAAAAAAAAACATAGCAAGAGTAAGTTAAACTTGGTTTGATCTGGCAAAGGCAAGGAGGAAAAAAAGTACTCTAACCATGTACGCACATTACATTAGCAGATGATCAGAGATGCTCCAATTTTTTTATGGTGAATAAAATGAATAAGGGAAAAAATTAAATTATTCATGCAAAATAGTTAATAAGTTTATTAATCAGAATGCTGTGATTATATTGGTTGGATCCAATTTTTTTTGGTGGGTCATGACCCCCCTATCCCCCTGTAAATTACATCTATGAGCCCAACTGATCTCAAGTGGGTCAGAACAGTAAAACACCATAACAATAACCTATAAATGTTTGTATTTTAGTGAAGACAAATTAAAAAAAAGTTTACATGTACAAACTATTCTTTCACAAAAATATGAGATATCTTAAGGGCTGTAGTTGAAATTGCACTAAATTTGTTCATGGTCACTTTTTTTTTTTTTTTTAAAAAAAAGGTAAAACATTTTCATTGTGTCCATCTCCAGTGGCTTTTACCTGGGCATTTTGGGATTTCTCTTGCAGAGGAGATGTGGGCTCGTCAGGGCATGAATTCACATTTCTTCTTTTACACATCAAGTCATCTTTTTTCGCCTTGCGGAGCTCGACATTCACCTCCACCCTCCTGCGGCGACATTCCTGCACAAATGAATAAAACAGAATAAAATATAGACAGTCTAACGTCGGCTGGACTTGGGAGTACGTGCACGCGCTGGTCCTGGTGACGGCAGCTGGGTGTGTTTAGAGCACACAACTTACACCAACATCTTTGCCTTTGTTCTTGAACTTGTTGAGACGTGCCGCGTTCTCAGACATTTTCAAAAGGACAGGAGAGGCTGGATAGCAGTAAAAACTGAAGTTTGACGGGATAATACCTGCACAAAACGTGTAGTCGTTAGACAGTCGATACACTTTACCTCGTGAATTTTCACACCGAACGTCAGCCATGTCTAACAGGCCGCGTGTTTGACAGTAGAATACATTAAGTGACAGTTAAGTCAGTTTGAATGGAGTAAAACAACAGATAAACACACACAAAAGATGAGTACTTAACAAATTAAAGTGAATTCCTGTCCATATGAATGAATTAGGGAGTTAAAAGGTCTTACCTCGAGCAGTGTTAAAAAGCTGTGGTGCTCGGAAAGTGCCGCACAGACCTTTAAGCTTCAGCCTCTCCGCTCTCTGATTGGACAGTTCGAGTGAAAGCAACTGGCGCCCTTCGCTCATTGGACTGTTTAAAAAAAATCACAGAGCTGACGGGAAGTGTTGTCATAATATCGCGAGATCTCAAGCAGAAAAAAACACGACAACGTTTCTGATTCTAGATCAGTTTTCTGATGGTTTGGTGCACTTTTTAAAGCAGATAACTGTTCCCGAATCGGTTGTGTAGTTACGTAGTGACGTGGTACGTTCGTGAACGACCCACCTATGAAAAAAATGGAGAATGCGTATAAATAATTACTTCCTTTAACATTCACTTTGTAAATATGCAAAAAAATAAAAATAATAATCATCTTTTAACTTTGTATTCTTTAATTCGCTCGTTGTAACAGTGCGAACGTCACCTTTAAACACTGGCATAAAGGCATAAAACACTAGGTTAGATCAGACCTATAAATGCGATAATTAAAACAATAACCGGCTCACGTTATCTGTTTTTAGCGTATCTAATAAACATTTATTCATCATTGGGTTTAGATCTAATCTAATCATGTGCACTTGTTACAAAGACACAAAATGATCAGTCTTTTACATTTTATTAAGTTCCATATACATCAATATTTCTTCAGCTGTAATACAAAAAAAAGAAAAAGGAAGTCAAAACGTGACTAATTTTTTACAAACAGGGCAGGACCTTCAAATGCGATGCTTCATCCTTCTCAGTCACTACTGCAAGGCAATCCATTTACAATAGCTTATTATTGTACTTTCAGTAGGTTATACAAATTTCACCAGTCTACTGATGTCCACATATTTAGTACAATTGTCTTTCATGCCACTTCAGATTTAACAATGAGTGGAAATAGGAGAAACAAAGTTGTTCCACTGCAATATCTCTATTTAGACACAAAACTCGCGGAACATGATGCTCAGTGTAACTCAGTTGTTGTATGTCAGTACTTGGATTCCTACGTCTCACTGGACATGATGACCACAAGGATGGCCTGAGGGATTTTTTTTTTTTTAACAAGAAAAAACAAAACAAAGACAAAAATAAAAGTACATGGAAATATGAGAGCTCAATTAAGAGTCTTTTCTCCGAGGTAAACTTTCTTCTGAAATGCCTCAGTTGTTCATGCTCCTCAGTACAGACCCACATGGTGTGGATGAGTCCGGAGAGGTCCTGAAAATGGGCAGATGGCAGCTTTGCCCGAACAGTTCAGCAAAAAAGCTGCACAGACTTGTCAGAGGAGCAGATTCCGATCGCAGGATGAGGCAGTCCGTCACAGAGTTACAGTTCAGAAAGAGCCATATTCTTGGCCAAGTGCATTTTTGTTTTGAGCAATGTACGACGCTTTCTAAGAGGCTGAAGAAGACTGAAGCTTGTTGTTATGAGACCTACAGAATGCGGAGAAGAGGGGAAAGTTGAGAGCCCTTCGCATTTAGTTTTATTGCTGTGACACCTCAACACTGACCAGACAGACAGAGGGGACGCAAAAGGGGTCAGCAAAGGTTCTTGCAGCCATGTTGGTGTAATTTACTGGGAATGCATTTATTAGTGAAGACAACTGAATAGGAATACAACGATGTTTTTGGGTGTAATTCCTTAGACTTGGTAGCACATTTTAGCCTCAAAACGATGCTACCTAAAAGTATTTAGTTCTATAATTATTTAAAACATTATATTACAGAGTCAGGTATCTTACAACCACTGTACATTATAAAAGTATGTACATTCAAGACAGTCATCCAAGTCAAATTCAAGGGGAAGTAACATACAAAATGTCATAAATATCTCTAATAAAATATGCAGCACGATATATTTATATGGTCAAAATAATCATCTATCCAAATCAGAAAATAAATACAAACACAGAAACTAAAATGCATTTAAAATCCTACTGAAACAATATGATTGTTCATAAAGGCTAACAACCTGATCTGTGAGATGGAAAGAAAAGCATGTCCCTAAATTACATTATGATGCTCGTCAACATGGCTGCCAGTTTGTCATCATTACTACTGAAATTGAAAACACAACGAAAATGAAAGCACATATGGTGTTCTTTGTGTTATTTTTTTTCTTTAGTAATGGATTTTTTTTTTTTCTTTTAGTTGTCATTATTATTAGAGACCCCAGCATCCAGTCCAGACTCCAGCTAGACTGGCCCACTTAAGAATCTGACAATCTGCAAGAAAGAGAAAATGGAATGGCATAAATCAAAGGCATGCAGCAAAAGTGAACACACAAAAATGCAAGATGATAAACGATACAGATGTTTTGTTAAGACATTGGACGGAATGTCTTGAGGTCTGTCAGCCCTGTTGGTTTTAGTATGGCCAGGCAAGCCTTAAAACCAGTTGGAAGCGAATTCTGGTCTACGAGTAAAGCACAGTCTACTGCAAAATACCATGACAACACACACGCATGCCAGAGAAGTACAAAGATGAGTCATAGTGGATGGCACTCAAATGCATAAAAACAGAGGAGAGGGAAAAGATAAGGCAGGGTGGCCAGCTTAAAGAATACAGACTATAAGAGAAGGATCCTCTAAAGTATGACAGTGTGAACATGGAGGAACACTGGCTGTTACCTGCTCGCTTTGAAGCCTTTAAGCTTCTGCACAAAGAACGCTTCAAGCACCTCTGCGCACTGAAAGAACGGCGTATCGTTGGGGTTGTAATAGCGGCAGTTGTCGAAGATTTTGGTCACGTCTGCCACAAACTCTGTGAGCTTGTGGTAATGCCGCTTTTGCAAACGGGTTTCCATTGTGGAGAAATCTGTAAGGGACAAAAAAAAGTGTTACACAATAAGTCGCCTTTCCCCCCATAGACTCTGAATATTACGGAAAGCATTCTCTGTCCAACTACTGTCCTAGCCATCATCTATTATGAGAAAGTGCATCAGAGCCTCTCTTTCACTGTTCCATCAAACTAAAAGATTCAATAAGAAGCTTCCCCATTCACTACATTTACAAGTATTGCATATACATGTTAAAGTGACACTCCGGAATTTTGGACATTGGGCCTCATTTCCGAGTCAGCCCGAGTGTAGGAAATGTGTAGAGA
>JAPSES010000069.1:15348187-15370450 GCA_029822895.1 Maxillicosta whitleyi | reverse complement strand
GGGGGTTGAAGATGCAGTTGAAGGTTAAGCCTTTTCACTGTCTTCACATCTCTGCATTTAAATGGAGGCCAAGATAAATATGAGGTTCTTGCAAATGCACAAACTTTCTGAAAAACATCAGTGGGCAGTCAAGTACCTCTGTAAAAATCTGAACATAAAAAAAACCTAAGAAAAAAAAAAAAAAAAAAAAACCCATTAACATTGAACACGTGTGCTTAAAGCAGCCTATGACTTTCATCACATAGAACATGAGTGATAGCCTAATTATCATTAATCCATTAGTCTCTTGACAAAATTTCCAAAAAGGATTTGTTTGTTATGTAAACAAGTGAACTGTGTTTATGACAGTAAATGAGTCATTTTCACTGTGAGGGAAGGGATTCAGGTTTACAAGCACAGAAAGACTAATGGATGACTGATAATTAGGCTATTACTCAGATTTTACAAATTTGAACTAAAAAAAATTGTGATGACAGTCATACGCTGCTTCAAGGAAACACTCAATGCCAAGCAAATAAACTGATCAATCACATAAATGCTTTTGGTATCTGTAACTGGCAGGTGACGGAGGCATCAATTTAACAATTTTACAGCTTTTTTTGGGTGAAAAATCCATAAAATCAAAATTATTACCCACAGCAGACTACTCGAATGCCCTGTATGATTAGTGAAGCAGGTCTTTCAAATGTTGGTGAGATGAACAGTAAATCAATCACCTTATTTTGGATACCATCCCTGGGACTTGTAGTCTGCAGATTCTGTTCTTTCTGTTCCCTTTTAGTCTCACTGTGTTTCTTCTTCTTTGGTTGTGGTTGTTGTGGTGGTGGTTGCTCTCTCAGCTGCTGCATCCTCTGGAGGTGCTCTTGGACACTTGCCGGTGCCTGTATAGTCACCATGTTCTGGATCTGGTGACCCTGAATTTGCCCCCCTGCGGGCTGAATCTGGATAGGCAGCTGCAGTTTGATCTGCTGGGGAACTGTGCCCCCCTGCTGCTGTGCCTGGGCCTGAATCTGAGCCTGGATCTGGGCTGCAACATGGGGAGGCAAGGCTGACAGCAGCTGGACAGGCTGCTGGATGCCTGGTACCGTGATGAGCTGATGCCTGATGGGGGGCTGGACCTGAAGCTGAGGCTGCGCTTGAACTTGGGTTTGAGTCTGAGGTTGGAATTGGACTTGCAGCTTAGCCTGGACTTGCGGTTGGGGTTGGACCTGAAGCTGCTGCGGCGATTGAAGTTGAAATTGGGGTTGAGCTTGAACTGGTGACTGAGTGTGGACCTGGGGGGCCTGCTGTGTGGCCTGAGGTTGTGGTTGAATCGGACTCTGCTGCTGGAACTGGACCTGAACCTGGGTGTGAAGTTGCGTTTGAATCTGGGGCTGGAGTTGAGTTTGGGCCTGAGATTGAACCTGAGGCGGTGACTGAACCTGGGACTGAGGTTGGACCTGAGGCTGTAGCGGAGCCTGAGGTTGGGTTTGAAATGAAGCTTGTACCTGCGCGTGGAACTGAGGTTGGACCCGGGTTGGGCTCTGGACCTGGGGCAAGGTTTGGTTCTGAGTTTGGGTCTGAAACTGCACCTGAGGTTGAACTGAAGCAAGGGGCTGCAATTGGGGTGGTTGCTGAGGGTGTGCACGGGGCTGAAACTGAACTCGACCCTGGGGGGTGATTTGGGTTTGTGCTTGGGTCTGCAGATGCGTCATTTGTTGGACCTGACCATAAGGCTGGACCTGAATCTGTGCACGGATTTGAGCTTGAGGCTGCGGCTGAACTTGAGTATGGGTTTGGAGCTGGAGCTGGGGCTGGGAGGGTCCCATAGTGGTCACCACAGAGGAGACCGGCAGTCCCTTCATGTGAACCGGGACTGCTGAGACTGGCATCTGAGACACCTGCTGCATGGACATGACGGTTGGGTGCTGGACTTGTGCTTGAGACTGAGGAGTGAGAGAGGCTTGAGGCAGCGGCGTTACAGGCGAATGTGTGGAGACTGGTGCAGGTGCAGAGGGGGGTACGGTGGTCTGGGTGGGTGGCTGAACCGGAGCTGCAGCCTGTTGGACTGGCTGAAGTGGAGTCTGAGCTTGAGACAGGGCTGGAGCCCAGGCTTGGGGCTGAGCTGGTCTGTGCTCCATCAGAGCTGCAATAAGAAGAAACGAAGAAGGAGAAAGAAGCAAACCATTAAATATTTCCACAGGAACCATCACTTATGCGTTGGTAAAAATCAATTTGCAGTTCTTTACCTGGCACTGAAGGCGTTGTGGAGGTGGCTGTGACAGGTGTGACCACAGCACCAGCAACAGCAGCATGAAGTGGAGCTGTGACTTGGATTTGGATTGGAGTTTTGGCTGGGGAGGGGGCAGCAATTTGGGTGGACACAACAGCTATGACGGGGGCAGAGACCGGAGCAAGAGCCGGTGTTGGAACTGCAACAGGTGAGGGTAGGGAGGCAGAAACGGGCATCTGGACTGGGTTGGTAGTCACCTGGACAGGAGGTCTGACTGAGATGGGGGCCAAAGCAGGGGCTGGAGCGTTAACATGCATCTGGACAGAGGCTGTGGATAAGGGCGGAGGAAGGCTCAGGGTCTGCGTCTGGACCTGGGACTGAGGTGGAACTTGTCCTTGGACAGGTAGTGGCAGGTTGACTTGGGTTGGTGAAGGAAATGAGGCTTGGGGAGGGTTGGAGGCTTGGGTTTGAACAACAGCTGGGATTTCAGCCTTGTTTTGCACGGAGGTTGAAGTAAACATCTGTGTCGGAGTCAGAGCTGAGCCGGTATTTTGTGTTGGTGCAAGCACAGATCTTACCACTTGAGGTTGTGTGGGGACTGAGGCTTGTGTGGGGGATGAAACCTGTGTCTGAGGCGTGGCGTGGGCTGAAACTTGTGGCAGAAAAGGTACCGATGTAGGGATCTGAGACTGGGCAGGGGCTGATGATGGAGCGGGAACTGGACTTTGTGTTTGCATCGTCTGGGCTGCTACTTGTGTTTGCACAGGGCCTGAGGATGGGGTGGGTAAAGGAGCCGTCATTTGGGTTTGGGCTAAGGCCGAAGGAGTCGTCTGAACTTGTGCAGAGACCCGGGCTTGAACTGGAGTTGGTACTTGAGCTTGAGGAGTCTGGGCTGTAACGGGTTTTGTTGGGGTTCCAGCAGAAGGGGTTGAAGCAGATGAAGAGGGGGGCATGGGAGTGAAGAGGAAGCGTTGCACCTGTCCATTGGGCATGGCTGCCTGCATTAGCTGCTGTCCAGGGCCAGGGATGACTGTCACACCCTGAGGGATGATCTGCAGCTGGCCTTGGGTCTGGCCCTGACCTTGGATTACCACAGTCAGGCCTGGGTTTCCTCCCTGTAGTGAAGTAAACAAAATAAATATCACCTTCAGCTAAAAACATAAAACTTAAAACAAGATTTGATCAGTTGGTTCTGGATAGCTTAGTGTTGTACACTTTAGTACGGAAGGTTGTCAGTTCAAATCCCAGGTGGGCCTTTAGGCAAGGCCCTTTACACTATACATGGCTATACTTTGTAAGTTCGGATAAAAGCATCAGCCAAATGTAATGTAATTTAAATCACACAATACATATACAAGAGAGCTTACAAAAGTTATTGGAAAAAGGACAGTTTAAGTTCTGATGGTTATTTTTCAACATGCTCCATGAAGGTCCATACACTTTCTGCAAGCATTGATAATAGCCTTTAAGTCCATGTGTGTAAAACTGAGGACCATGCAATTTAAAACATGTCAAAGCCATGTTCTTTTCCATAAACATTTAGAGCACAGGTGTCAAACATGCGGCCTGGGGGCCAAATCCGGCCACAATAACTTTAGTTCAGGTTCCACATCGAGACCAATTCAATGTCATAATAACCTATAAATAGTCCCAAATTCATTTTTTTGTTGTAAATGTAAACATTTTCATGTATTTAGACTAAAACAAAGTATAATTTTGCAAAAAAAAAAAAATCTGAATTACCTGAAATGTCTTAAGAGGACTATGTGCGATTTTAATAATATTCCACCTGTTACTAAACATTTTGTGTATCTTTCGATCCAATGTGATCTGTGAGTTAAAATGTACTAAACTAAAGCATAATAGTGATTATAGTGTTGATATTATTCACATTGTTTGAAAGGATAATTTGTAGATTTAAACATTTCCATCATGTCATTTTACTTTTTTCTCTATAAAATATAAAGAAAAGTTAACATTATTTAAATATTATTCTGTCATTATTTTACTGGTTCGGCCCTCTGCACATCAAATATAGTTGAATGTGGCCCCTGAACTAAAATGAGTTCGACCCCCCTGATTTAGAGAGACCTATTGAGAAATGCCACATACTATAGTTTTATAATTAAGACTTTTTAAGATGAGTTTGTTAGTGCAAAAGAGCACCCCATGAGAATGCAGAACAATATTACATGACCAGTTCACTTGTGGTGGCTTTTTACAGTAGTTATATGTTTATCTGACTTCTCATATGAATCTAATGCATTTATGGCCAAAGTTAATATTTGAGCACATGAGGCAAGCTTGACGCGTGCGATCCAACTCTTTGCATCAAACCTGCATTTACCCAAAATACATGAGGGTTATGTAAACAGAACCTACTTTAACCTATTAGAGTACAGTGTTGACCTTCACCTGGGCACTCTGGGTGAGCTGCATGAGCTGAGCCATAGTGAGTTTGACTTGACCCTGCTGTGGTCTTGTGGTCTGGGAGGAAGCGGCAGGGGGCTGTCCAGGAGCTGTGGTAGCCGGGCGGGGGGACGGCACAGGAGCGGCTGCCCTTGGACCTGCAGTTGTTTGCACAGGTGTAGACCCAGGCTGGCCAAGGTTCAACTGGGTCAAAGCTGACTGAGGTTGGCCTGGACAGAATGATAATAACAAAACCTGTTATTTTCCTCTGGTAATAACGGCAGGTGATACAAGAAATATATTATACTTTTGGTGTCTGTTCCACATTTCACATCCCAAAATTTGGGCCTTTCATTAGCTCATTTGACAAAGAAGATAGGTATTATTAATGTCCAATGGGAGTAAATCTTACTTCTTAACAAAAAAATGAGAAAATAAAAGAAAGAATCAGAGAATAACATTACATTCAACCGGAGAAGCCACAACCAGACAGCACCAATGTGATGCAAACCACTCTGCATTATTCCTATTTATGGTTTTTACACATTTTAATGCTGTAGCAGTGCACAAATACATTTTAAAATGAAAACTGGATAATACATAAATAAATGTACTATTAATGTATTATTATGCACAGCCAGCCAATACTATATACAATATTACTGTACAGGCCAGATATGATGACTATTATAGTGGGGAGAAAAAGATTTTTACAACATATCTATGAGCTGACAAAATCTTATAAAATATGACAAAATTATTCAAGACCTCAACAGATGATTACTTTTAACTGAAATATCCTTTTTACTTTCATCATTTGTACAATTGCGTAAGTATGCAGTTGTAATCTCACATTCATTTGTAAAGAAAAAAAAGGAAAGGAAAATGGATAATTGCAAAATCACCTTGTTGAGCCACTGCTGGACTCCTGACCATTGTTGTGCCCACAGAGGTAGACAGGGGGGGCAACTGGCTTGAAGTGCCAGCTGGTGTTTGGCCTCCAACTGTGACACTCTGCAGAATAAAAAATTAAAAAAAAAACAGAAAAAGAAAGCGTTAAAAAAAACTTTAGTTCATTATGTTTAACATTTTACAAAGTCTGAATTAAGATGTGAAAAGGTCAGGGTGGGGGGCACAGACCTGTGGCTGAGTGGTAGAGGCTGAGGTGGTGGCTCTGAGGTTCATGTTGCCTGTTGTGGGGTGTAGTGTACTGTAGGTCCGCAGGTTTGCAGGAGGCCCGGAGGGGAAAATGCCCAGGACTTTCTGCTGGACTACACCTGATAAGAACAATTACATGAGACAAAAACCAAAATCCAGTCTACAGGAGTAGATACCATACATACCAGGCATCGGCTGATTAATGATTATAAATGTCTTTGTCATTTGTTGTATTTGATATGAGATTAAATAAATAATATTATAAAAAGCACTACTTTAGCCTTAATGTAGTGGACATATATACTTAAATGAAAAAAAAAGGGGATCTAACATTTTCACAAACACATTTAAAATCCCTTTAATGTGAAATATTACAGAATCGTGCATCATTTCATTTGACAGTCATTAAAAAATGCATGCCAACAAACGAAATCTATAAAGTTATTCTACATTAGAAAACCAGGAGTTACTTTTTTTTTTTTTTACAGCAAATGTTGATTGTGGGAAGGCTTTTAATAACAAGTGATAGTGATCCCCCCCCAAAAAACAACACATCAGTCAAACCTTAATCCATGAAGTAATACAGTTCGAGAATACACACAGATCATGCAATGTGTGTGAAAAACAATTCCCCTGAATAATCTCCACACAACTCTTATCATACTTTAAAAATAAAAGCCACATGAAACAGAAAAAAGGCCATTGTTCACCTACTGTAAAAAAATAAAATAAAATAAAAAAATAAACATGTATATGCTCCATGCTCATTGAAACACTAGACGTTTGCTTCTCATCCAACAGTCCTCGCCCATCCATTTTGGCAAGTTTATGCCCAATCAGCAGAAAAAATGGATGACACTCATGCTCCCTACCTCCTTGTGTAGTGGGCATGTTGAGCGTGACAATCTTGCTGTTAGCGGGCAGTGGTAGTTTGGCGGCGAGGACCTGGCCAGCCACAGTCACTGGACTGCCAGCGATCTGGAAGGTTTGCTCTGAGGTGGCGATGCTGCTCGCTATGGTAGTCACGGAGCCAGAGGAGGCTGCAAGACACACCATGCCACCTGCAGTCATGTGTACCCACAACGGCCACCGCAACAGCCAGTGTACGGCTGTGGTGTCCACTGGAAGGTATGACTCAACAGAGCCACAAAAATTGGGATTATCGATCTTCCGTATGTTCACAGAATGATGCAAAAGTTTTCCGCCAGGATAAAACAAATAGGTGCACTGACAACTTCAGAGAGTGGACACCACAGGCCGAAAGTTAATTCATGTATGTTAATCACACTCATCGGGGGGAAAAAAATGGACAAAAAAAGGTGTTTAAAAAAAAATAATTAATCATGCCCATAACAGAAACTGTCAAGGAATGACAAAAAGAGGAGGAACAAAAAGGGTGATGATAAACTGTACTGAACAAAAACAGATGGATGAGATGCATAGACAGAGCAAAACCTGTAACTCACTAAATACGCTACATCGCAATAGAAAAGTCATCTATTAGAAAAGGTCTATGCTGCCATTTCCTGAGAAAAACTGGGCGGAAACCTCTCCCTTGTGTTTATCAGATTACAAACAGATTATAAATTGTGCGTATCTTTGTAGATTATCCGTTGTTACTGAAATGAACTGGCTGCATCTACATAAACAGTAAATCCAACAGAGAAAAGGCCGCTCCCACACCAACACTTTTTCTAGATTCAGTGTAATTTGGTTTGTTTTGTACATCTGGTCCTTAATATACATCTGTAATATACATCTGGCTCTGAGGATGTGCTCTGCTGGAATAATCCTACCTTTGGGAATCAGTTTCACTTGGCATTCCCATCCATTCCACTATCAGTAATGGAAACCGTTTTGATAGTCAACCTCGCAAAACGACAACAAATACCTCTGAGCTGATGACAAAGACATAGAATGACTGGCTTTCCAACTTGGAAAACCCAAGTACAAATGTTCGACCCAAATGACTTCTACCCTGAATCTACTTTGCAAAGGTACTGTTGCTCTTAGCACCACCCAAGAGTAGTCGGATGGAAAAACAAACAAACAAAAAACACCAAAACTAACCAAATAACGCAGACATTTTTTTTTTCTGTTTCAGAATGAATTCTAAAGTAAGGTGATTAGGTCTGGGTAAATGATACAACATATACATAACACAGCATGTTTCTGTTTAATCTCGGTTTTGCATTCTTTACCCCTGGGGTGTCAAAGTTACTTTCCTTCAGGGGCCACATTCAGCCACATTTGATCTCCAGTGGGCTGGACCAGTAAGATTAAATAATAAGCTATAAATAATAAAAACTCAGCCTGAAATAGTGAAATTTAAAAAAAACAAGTGTAATTTTAATAATATTATACCTCAACTTTATTTTTTCATTTTATGCATGACCGTTGTGGATCAGATCTACAAAGGCACAAAATATTTAGTTAACCATTATATTGTTAAAATTCCACTTTATTTTCTTTAGGCATCTCAGGTTGTTCATATTTGTTCAGATTATTCACATTTTATTGTTAAAGGATAGTTTGTTAAATGTTAATATTTTCATAATTTACTGCCCCCTCCCCCCAACTAAAACAAAGGAAAACTTGGAGTTGTTATTATTTATATACATAACATAATATTATTATTTTTTCCACATTAAACCAAAAAGAACTTTTGGAGTCATTATTTATAGGTTATTATATATTATTTTACTTGAGATCACAATGGTTTGAATGTGGAACCTATGCTATAATGGGTTTGGCATCCTTGACTGTTAATAAAGTCAGTGTACTTTTTGTACTTTGCATATTCGTCTTGTGGGCCAGATTGGAACCTTTGGCAGGCTGGTTTTGGACCATGGCTGCATGTTTCTCTGCGCTGCTTTACCCTGTTGTCAGTGCTTTTAATACACTAAAGCAGACGTGTCAAACTCCGGTCCTCGAAGGCTGGTATCCTTCATGTTTTACATATTTCCCTCTTCCATCACACCTGGAAGATATTACATCCTTATCATGCTTCTGCAGAGTCTGATGATATGATGAGCTGGTCATTAATTGAACCAGGTGTAATGGAAGAGGGAAATATGTAAAACATGCAGGATACCGGCCCCTGAGGACCGGAGTTTGACACCTGTGCACTAAAGGTTTTGGAGTTTTCAGATAATAGACAGAACTGTCAAGGAAGCGATGAATTATGGCCGGTCTGATGCAGTCTGTCTCTATAGGACTCAGTTTTACAGATGGGCTCTTTTCCTCCTCTAGTGTTTTACCTGAGCTGCTGTTGTTGTTGTTGTTGCTGCTGCTCTGACCCTGTTTGACCCAGGAAGCAAATGACTGCTGGAAGTTCTTGTCTTGCTGGAAGGACACTGGGGAGCCCAGTTTGGAGGCCAGTACCATCTTGGTTCCAGATGTGACCTGACCCGTCCTCTGGCCTACGGACGCTGGGGTGCTGGGGGTAATGGGAACGCTGGCAGAGGTGGTGGAGGTGGTGTTTGTTGTGGAGGTGGTCACCGTTGTAATCAGTCTCTGCTGCTCCAAGCGTTTCTGAAAGTGAAACTCATATTAGTTCGAGGGCCACATACAGTCCGACATGATCTGAAGTGGACCAGACCAATAAAATAATAACATATACAGGGTTAAGTCAGTCAAATTTAAGACTTATGATTTCAATTTATGACGTACAGCAACTATGAAAAATAACTTTCTGTTCGCGTCAGTTTCTGTGAAAGTCCTTCCATCAGTCTGTTTCCTGTACTGATGCATTATGGACCTTGTAGTTCTGGAACACCATGTTACCACCCAGATTTCCTCAGACAGAACTACAGGCCAAACCAGTGACATATATCAATATGTAATGACTCAGTTACTGGGCAAAACGAATGAATCCCGCAACCGGCGTATTTTCTTGGTAGCACCAATAAATGAACGATCATATCAATTTAAGATGTGGCTGAATGTAATTTATGACCTTAAATGGAAAATCAGAATGTTTTTATGACTTTCTATGGCCTAAAATTCGTATTATTAAATTTAAGACTTTTTATGACGCTGTGGAAACCCTGTATATAAATAATGTCAAATCCAAACTGTATGTTTTCATTTATAACTATGAACAAACTGAAAATTATTAAGATAAATATGTGCAACTTTAACAATATTATGCCTCTGATTATCATTTACAAATGTGCATTAAAACTTAGAGATCACAGTGGATCTATAAATATACAAAACATTTAGTAACAGAGACAGAACATTAAAAGTGCGTTTCTCATAAGACATTTCAAGTTATTCAGATTATTCACATTTTTTTTTGTGAAAATACAGTTTGTAAATGTAAATATTTTCATGTAATATTATTTTTTTTCCCACTAAAACAAAGTTGTCAGTATTTATAGGTTATTATGACAGGATTGTACTGGTCTGAACCACTTGAGAATGAACCTAAAATGATTCTTAATATGTTCAGTGTAATATTTGCATTTCACACATTTATCCCGGGGGCTGGACTGGACCCTCTGGCAGTCTGGTTTTGAATCACATAGTGTCTGTGTGGGAGTATGGTCTGCTGCATTCCCACCTGCTGAGCTGCCAGTCTGGCTTGTCTCAGCTGACTCTCCAAATGGGCCTTGACATCCTCCGCTGTCTTCAGAGTCGTGCCGATTTTGGTGGGATCTGCACCCTGCGACTTCTCCCTCTCCACTCTGTAACATCACAAATTCACCAAATTAAAGCCCAGTCAAAAGAATTCAGCGATCTCAAAGTTGTTTAGAACATGCTTCCTGTATGTTTCTGACCTTTCTGCAAAGGCCCTGATCTCCCACAGCTCCAGCTCCTCTTCAGGTACCCATGTTTCCACAGCGATCGGCCCTGTCAGCTTGGCCGGCTCCTGCTTCTTAGGCCTCAAAGCGCTTGAACGCAGGCCTTTCCTCTGAGGAGTGGGGGTTTCTGAAACATAATATTAATTTCATCTCAACAATATTTTTTTAAAAAAAGCATAGAGATCTTTTTTTTTTTTTTTTCAAATATACAGGTTTGTCCTTAAACTCTCCATTGTTTCTGTTACCTTTAGGGGTGTCTCTGTTTCCGAGGGGACAGATGATCTTCCGGATGCAGTATTCAGAGCGGATTCCATAAGGGCCGACATCTCTACGCCTAATGATCTCTGTTGTGGTGATGTCCGTTTCAGTGGTTTCTGTGATGACAGTAATGAGCAATTATTTTACAAAAGCAACACTCCATAATAAATTACCATCCATGTGTTATCAAGCATCCCATTTAAATCAGATAAGGGCTGACTGATAAGGATGGTGGATTTCTATCTTGGTCTAACAACCATATGCTTTTTCTCATGTTTCTACCCTAGTATCATAGCAAATATTAGCACATGACTGTCTTTATAACCACAAAAAATGGTATTAAACTAGTTTACAATTCTGGAAGCAACTTCAACAGTCATGTCGGCAGAGAATGAAGACAATAAATGTTTCAGCTAAAGCAAAAATAAGGCATCATCATAGGAGTGTTGTCAGATTATCACCTTTTCGTGTCGTCCCCACGACTGCGGAAGGTTTAACGGCCATGTCGTCCCACCGGAGGCAGGCCCACAGTAGCCTCAGCATCAAACTGACACCGGCCAGTGACTTGACGGTCTGGAGGCGGTATCTGCATCAGACGGAGTGACAGAAAAAACATTTCATTTGCATATTAACAAAACCTACATACAGAACAGGATTCTAATTGGATAATCTCAGGTAAATTGGGCATGGTTACATTGTAGATGTTTTACATAATTAAGATAAAAATTTGATCCCACCATGGGGAAATTTAACAAATTTACAGTAGCAATATGCAACACACCACTGCAACAGAAGACAGGTAGAGCTAACCATTCTTAAAAACATAAAAATTTATTAAGTAAGTATAAAGTTATTTACATAGTGTTTGCACATATACACCATGTGATATGGGGATGGAGGGTCACTGTGTACTGTTATACAGTGTGATAGCTGTGGGGAGGAATAGCCTGCGGAAGCACTGCTTGCATAGGGGATGTAAATATTAAATATTTGTGCTGAAGGAGATGCTCAGGGTATTTACAGTGTGGTGCAGGGGGTGGGAGGGGTTATCCATGATGGATGTTGGCTTTGCTAACTTGAACTAATTAAAAAAAAAGTCCCAGTCTTACCAGTACAGTTAACTACCATCTCTCAGCTACATCTATATACCTATGGGTAAATTTAAGCAACACATAACCTGTAACTGACTTATTAATGTGTTGGACTACATGAGGATTATGTAACTAGCTAATTAATTTAGCTTCAGTGATGGTGTAGTTGATGTCAATCAAAACTTAATCTGCCTGCATTTCCTTGAGAATGAGTGAACATTTCTTTTACAGCAATTAATGTTTATTTTCCTCCAGTTCTTTCTGGATACACGAGACACAGCACTAAACCACTACAGACTACACCACCAGATGCAGATGCAGTCAGACTGATGAACTGCTTCACCCTGCAACTTAACAACAGGTCATGATGCTGCCTTTGTCACTTATTTCTACCTGTAAACTCATGATGCTGCTTCCATGCACCTTCTCAACTGTTATGGTTGCTGTATATTGTGCAGACACAGAGGTTTATTTTATTTAATTATATTTTAAGCGTATTTTATGGTAGTTTTTATTCTACTTAGGTTATGCGTATTTTATTGAATATTTGATCATTTTTTCATGCTACAAACACAGAGACCTGGGCTACTATATTTCATTTTATCATGACTATTAGGTGAAAAACAACAAAGCTGAGTCGGAGGCTCTCAGTTTTCGTATCACACATTGACTATTTCAAACTAAATTTCCAGAGGTTTTTAAAAAATGTGTAAAATCTATAAATAACTAAAAAAAAAAGACTCAAATGTATTTCCTACCTCCATGTGATCCCAAAAGTGGGCCGTGGTGAGGGGTAGGGCCATATATCCAGGGCTGGCTTGGCGTTGTAGTTAAAAATAGGAACCTCTCTGATACCCGCTCTCCTCGCCAGTCTCTTGAGGTCATCGTTTGGCAAGACAAAGATGCTCTTCTTGCTGCTTTTGGTAACAAACTTGCGGTAGGACGGCAGGGCTGTGCCTGACCTCGCCTTCTTGGATTTGGAGAACCTGAGGAGGCTGACTCTGTCCCTAGTGGTGTACTCTTTGCTGATCGTCATGGAGCTGGCAGATGTTGGACCAGAAGGGGGTGCTACTTTGGGCTTCTGGGCGGGGACTGTGGAAGCAGTGGTAGCAGGGGGGGGTGCTGTTGTACTTGCTGTTTGAGATGTCACAGTGGCTTTAGTGCTGCTGCCGGACCCGTCGGCTGTTGATACTACTTGAGACTGTGTCGTGGCTGCGTCAGTGGAGGTCTTTACAACATCACTGCTGTTGCATTTGTCTTCACTGTTGCTGTTTAAGCAAGGACGTGAGGACGGAAGCTTAGCAGGCACCTCCTGACCGTCCATGGCCGCATCTTCACTTTTATTTGTTACACCGCAGTCTCCTTTCTCGGCCACGTGGTTCTCTAATTTGGGCAGTTTGTGTGGTGGGGGGTGAGCTATGTCAGAGACGTCGTTTGGACAGAGGTTACCGTTCATCAGAGACTTGACCGGCTCTTTGAAATCATCTTGGCCTGCGTCTGTGTGGATGTTTGACTCTGTAGGCGAGACCGTTTTCCCATTGATCTGCACAGCAATGTTCTTGCTTTGGTCTTCTGTGCTGTTCTGGTTACCATCTGGCTCAACTTCTTCATAGCCACGTTTCTTAGCGTTGTCCCCTACTCGAGCGACCTCAGGCTTCTGCAGTTTTTCCTTGCTCTCTGGTAATTCTGATATACAATTGTTTTTGCTCTCTACCGGTTCTCCATTCACTTCCTTGTGTGCTTCCTCACCGTTCCCCTGCGTAGCATTCGCCTCTGTCTCTTTGCCGTGGGCAGCTGTCGGGACAGATTTGACATCGGCGTTCTCCTTCTTTGGCTCGGTATTGGTTTCCGTTTGCTCCTGCTCAAAATCAAGCTTTTTCACCACAGGGTCTTTCACTTGTAGGGTCTCGTCTTTCTCTTCTACTTTGACGCTCGGGGTAACAGTAGTCTGCTGTTTACCTGATGCAGATGCTTCAGTCTTAACAGCGGTCACCGACTTCGTCACAGCCATTTTGGACATGAGACCCACTTGTTTCATCCGTTCCAGCCTTTGCTTCTCCTCTAAGGTGAACTGTTTCACTCTGCGCTCCAAAAGCCCATCCAGTTTGGAGGGCTTTACCTTCTTTTTATAGGCTGTCCGCAGCTGGAAGCCCTCACTGACATTCACTACATCATAATACAGTTTTGAGGCAGAGGTCTCTTCTTTCTTGGGTTGCTCAGTTTTTGGGATGAGTTCTTCTTTTGTAGGTTGCACCAAGGGCAAGAGAGGTGCTTTGTCTCCGCTTTTATCTGTGACGGAATCAGAGAGGTCAGTAATTTATTCAAGCTTACAGAGAAGAATTCGATTCATTTGCAATGCCTACCTTTGTCGTTACTTGAAGCTACAGTTTCTTGGCAGGGATCAACCTCCATTTTTTCCGCCTCCTGCTTTTCTTCCGCATCTTTTCCCTCTGCAGGTTCTTCCTTCTCTTTCAAGCTCTGTCCCTCCTCCAACAAAGTGGTTTGAGATGATTCACTGCTGGATGTTGGCTCCTTATTCTCATCTACACTGTTTGGGCCAGTCTCAGTATCAATCAGCTTTGTCTGTTTATTTGTGCAAGCCGCTGTATTTTCCTTGTTCATTTTAGCTGCTGCTGCTGCTGCTGGAAAAGCATAACCATAGTATTAGCCATAAGTCCCAGTAGTATGAAGACACATTAAGGAAAACAGAATTAGTAATGACAAAGTCTGACTTTCTTACCTTCTAGTTCTTTGCGGTAATTCACATTTGTGTTCCCTGGTAGCCTTGGAACAAAACGGGGAACCCGGGTCTTACTGACCCAGCTCCAGCCACCATACCCTGTCACTCTGTACTCCTCTCCCTTCTGCTTCCACACCTTTAAAAAAAAATAAAAACATAAACATTTGAAAGATGAATGGAAATATATGCACACATAACATACAGTATAACAGAGAGAGTTAAGTTCTGCAACAGTATCAAGTGAAAATTCAACCTATTTTTCAGGCTGAACACAAGCAAAACAAAGGCTTCACTGCTTCAGTACGAGTAATGCAGAGGATGAGATGCTGCCGCTGTACCTGGTGTTTGATGGGGATGGTGTACTTCACCCATGTCGCCTGCTGCATAGTCTCCTCATCCTCCAGCTTTTTCTCTCGCTTCTTCACCTTCTCCTTCTCCTCCCGCTCCATAGAGGTCATACGATGCAGCCTGAAGGGCCACAGAACAGGAAATACCAGTGTTTTAGTTACTCCCTACTCGTATAATCATAAATAATAATAATAATTCCTGTTTTTGGAAATCATGCTTTGTGTTACTGTGGGAAGAAAAGGACTCCCTTCACCTTGTGTGTCCAAGAGAATCTTTCCAAACTGGTAGCATGACTACCGGTTTGATTGCACACTCGAGTATAGCCAAGGCCAAAGCGAATTCCCTGGCCTTGCTGCACATCTGCACTGCTTTGTTCCAGTTGGTCCTAGGTAAAGAAAGTGAGAGACACACTGAATAAAATAAAGATAACACTGCTAGGTTGCTCATTTGGACAGTATTTAACCCATAATAACCCAGTGCTACCTTTGTGGTATTTCTCAATTTCTTCTCTCTATTTAACCTTTCTTAAGTGATTTTTTAATCACACTTCTACGGTATAAAAGCCAAGTGGCCTCTGTGTTTGTGTGTGTGTATGTGTCTAGGGGTTGACAAAAAATCCACAAAGAGCTGACTGCTGCAGATTGTCTCCTTATTCTCATCCATCTCTCATTATGTATTTTTGATCAAGGAAAAGCCTAGTGAAAATGGCAAGTTAATATGACCAATATTTGGGAGATATTAGTAATTTTGGAATACAATAGCATTACAATCACATTGTTAAACCCAAAATGCTTTGGTGGTGACTGCTGAACAAATACGGTACAGCACGCATGAATACACAACGGCATACAAAGTACCACATCTAGAACCCGTGGATCCCCAGGGGTCAACGCACTAGTTTACTGTAATTAATTTATTGATAATGTAGATGCTCATAAAAGCTAAGATTAAAGTTGAGGGTTTAATCAAAAACAGAGAAAACCAAAGTAAAAGTTACTCTTTCATTAAAGATACTAATAAGTGAACATAAAAATAAGTATCATCCACTGTCATTTATCAAACTACATGGGTTTTACTGGTGAATCAATGTTGTAGAAGGTCAGTGTTTCCACGGTAACTACGGAGCCTCTGAATGTCCAAATGGGTCATATCTGATGACCATGAAAAGACGATAAACTGTATTTTACACAAATTATTTACATGTATTGATAGAATTAGTGGAGCAACAGGTATTAAAGAGTTTACATCAGTAGATGTTTTTGGTTGATGGTGGATGTTTGCTCTTTATGGGTTAGGTGAAAATACACACACCAGGTAAGAGTAGATGTATCTGTTTCTTTTTAAACAAAGAAACACTGACATTGACAAAAACTATTTACTGTAATAAAAGGACAGGAATCAGACCGGGATTAGAATTAAGCTGCAGAGGATCAAAATGCAATAAAGCTGAAAGTTTATTTCCAATGTTGTCCTCATAAATAGGATGAAGAGAGTCAAAGGAGCTACAAACACAGCATACACACTTCAAAGTGTCTTCTGCAAGTTTCAACGTGTTCAATTTAAGATTGCTGTGAATGCAATCGAAGAGCTTTTCTGCTCTCGAGCCACATTTCTTTAAATTTGCACTTCCATATTAGAAGAAAGTAACATTAATTTGATGTTTTTAATGTATTAATTTAGAGGCAGCTGCACTCACATGGGCTGCATTATTGTTTTTTTAAAATCACAAATAGTTTCATTTTGCTGTTCTGCTACTGTGTGATGTTTTCATAAAAACACATTTAAAAACTATTTTATGTAAGTAATGTAGATTTCATAATCTCTAAAGACACTTAAAGGCCTCACATTCATGTATTATTTTAAAACTTTAAGGATCTGCAGAAACCCTGGTGTTAGTCTGTTGCATCAATGATCTTGGAGCCTCAACACGATGTAAAAATACAAATAGAAATTAACAATGAATTACATCCGTTGTTAAATTAGCTCTTGTTCTGCCTTTTCATTAATAGACTGTGTTTAATATAACTTTCCTTGCTGTGACTCCTACCTGTGTGATGCCCAGTTTGGGTGCATAAACGGTCCTGGGACATTGGTTTCTAACTGGATGATAGTGAGACGCAGGGTGGACACCGTCAGGGACCGTGAACCGTAGATTGAGCCGTTCCATTTGAACTCCGATGCCGTCGTCAGACTAAATTTGTGTGAGAGGTGGCGCCTCTTGTCATGGTCCTCGCGATGCTGGTGTTTGTTGAGGGCCAGTACGTTGGTGCTGTACTGGTTGTGGTAGACCCGGTACTTCCCTTCCTGACCCAGTTTGAACAGGTTGTTCAGATTGGTCTTCAAGACGGGGTCCCGTTTGAAGACGCCGGGACGTGACGCTTCAGCATCAGAGCCAACTGGAGATGACTGAAACATCACACAGAAAATTCATTAAACTGCAAGAACCAAAATAAAAGTTAAGTGTTTCAGCACCAGCTGTGCCGTATACATCTTCATAACGGACACACATTCCTCACCTCTTTGCTGCCTTTGGATGTCCGTTCATTAGATTCTCCTCCGGCTGCTGTTGCTTTGTCACTCTTCACCCTCTTGTTGTACTCCTCTGTCATTAAAAGAAACAAACAACACTTTTAATAAACAAAATAACCTCCTGTAGGACTTGGGACTATGTAGAATTGTTAAATAATGTCACAGCTTAAGGTTGAGCGATACAATTAAAAAAGAAAAAAAAAAGTTTTTTCAGTTGTGGATGATTCACTGTATTAAAAATGTTTTCAGTCTACAAGAATTCAAGATATAACACAACTCTAAGTTCAGATTAAAGTTGAGGGCTATTATACCAGAAACTGACAAAACTGAAGAAAAAGTGACTTTTTCAGTGAAGTTATCAATAATTAATACTAAACCCTTTTTGCAGAAAATGTAGAAAAATATATTGTGTAATGCTCTTCAGCTTAAAAAAAATAGTTATATTTGTGGTCCATATCGCTCAGCCCTAAATCAGAGTCACTTAATGACTGTCATGTGTACCTGTCCCATCCTGACTGGTAAAAGAGGACTGAGAGGACCGGTCAGCCAGGTCAGGCTGCTCTGGTTTCCTGAGGCCCAAAGACCCCTGGCTGCTGCTGCTGTTGTTGGCGTCTGGTTGTGATGTAAGCTGCGGCTGATCCTGGGTTTGTACCTGCGTCCCATCAGGATGCGTCCCTTCACTGCTCAACTCCCCTTTCATGTCTTTATCTATAAAAACAATAGTAGAAAAAGACTGGAATAAAAGACAAAGTGTTCAAGGAGCTGATTGGCATGCATGTGTGTGTGTGCATAGATTCAAAAGGAAAAAAAAAGCCCATCTCGCCTACACCATTCCACAACAAGCTGTGCCCTCGCTGAAAAGCCAGCTCTGAATCCTGAATAAATATTCAGCTCTTTGTTGATGAGGTAGCAGGTGGGGCTTCAAGGCAGAGAGCCTTTTGTCTGAGCAACAGTAACCCACCCAAATGCACATAAATTGGAATGAGAATAAGGAGCGGGTTGTGACAGACGTGGCGTGGTAGCTGCTGCCAAGGACGCAGACTACCACAGTGCCAACAGCGTGCTTTTGGCAGAATGTGAGCACATGAGACCACATAAAACACAAGACAAGGAAATAAATGGAACTTTCAGCCACTGAAGACAATGTTGAATGTTAAGACTAGACAATACGAGTGGCACAAAATGGTCTGCAGCAGCTTTAGGCATGTGTGGAACTATTAAATGACAGGACAAAATAGCTTCTCACTGTCCAATTAGATTTGCACTGAAGTTAATGAAGACATGCCATGAAAGGAAACGGATCAAGCTAATTACGGTCACTCCAGTGGTGTGGGGCTTAAATGTTTGCAAGAGCTCCTTACAGAAACAATGACTGTTTATACAAATGAACATCGTTCAACTCAATGGCGTCGGCTGAGTGTTTGGCCTGAAGAGGCTCAGTAGTTATTTATACACAGGAAAGAGCCCAGAGATGCTTTCACAGTGAGCTTCAGTCAGAGGCCGATGTTCATCTGAGGAAACACAACTCTTCAAATGCAGATGGAGAAAATGTTGAGTAAAACGGGCAGACACATGCAATAGCCTGTTAATGGATGGATGTGTAAAACAGAACAGCAAAGACAAATGCAGCATTAAGCAGCCCACACTGTGAAAATTAACCAGCTCAACATAAGGTGTGTGACATATGATACTTAATCCTTTAGCAACGGTCACACTGATTGGCCAGAAAAACAAACAGAATATTGAGAGACATTTTAACAGTCAAGACATGGCATTAAGGAGACGAGCCAGTGCCAAGAGTGAGCAAAAAAAAAAAAAAAAGTGATTAGATTCGTAGTGCTGGGGCACCTACAGTCGAGGTCTCATTAATTACAGCTTCCATGAAATGTTCACCTTCTATCAGCCTTTCAACTCCAACAATGACAACAGATCTGTCTATTCCAAAATAAACTTACAGCTCAGACTTTAAAACAAATGAAACCCAGTAGATTAGTCAATCTTCTCCAAATTAAGTGGAGGAGAATGTCACATCTGATACTGAGCATTTTCACAAATAGAACTCCCATCAACACAATAATAATCATAATAATAAAATGTGATATGTGTCTCCATTAGAGTGATAACTCTTTGAAATAAGTGCTTATGTCACAAGTAATATTCTATCAACACCAAAATGAGACAAAAAAATGTTATTATTTAGTTGTACTCATTTAGAATCAGTCTAATTCAATGTTTGTCTTTTTTTTTAATGGGATTTAAAGCATGAGGGGACTTTTGTTTTGGAGTTATATGTTGAATTCATTTTTAATTGATAATACAAATGGATGTGATTTCTGAGGATTGGGGGATGGTCTCCTCGATTACGAATAAACAGTAAGGGTCCTGAAAAACAGATTTCCCTCAACCCACTTTTAAATGTGTCACATTGAATTATGGGATGCCCTAACAGGACATTATGCTATATTCTACCATGTGGCAGCCAAATGACTGATGAATGAATAATGTTAGCTGAAGTCACATATTGAAGTAGCTGCACCGAACAAGGCAAAGCAGCCGGGCTGTAGCTGCAGCGAGCCAACACAGACAGTTGATGATGACGATGCACATGGAGCTCAACAGCAGGCAATGAAGTGGCAGAAGACGCTGAACGCCCAGAGATGCTGCAGAGCACTCAACACAGGACTGGATGAGTCCACCTGCCCTCGTGTACCTGTTCTGTCCGGCGTCGCCACTGGAGGCGATTCCCCGAGCTCCTGGCTCTTAACCTGCGTGGGTTCTGTTTCCTTGCTAGGTTTGAGGGATTCTGTTTTAGGCGCAGCTGGGTCCTGAACGGTCAAGCCAGGGTTGGGATCTGACGCACCGGTCTCCTCTGCAGCAGGTGGAACTGCGGCTGCATCGTGTATAGCAGCAAAAAACTCTCATCAGCAAGTCAAGTAGTTAGTGTAGAGCATGTACCAATGAACACGCAGGCCCAAAAAGTCCAAAGTGAGCTGTACTGTTGACAGAAGACTACACATTACATTTGTTACTCCAGGTTTACCTTGCAAACTCAAGTTGTTACTGGGTTCAGAGTCTTTGTGTTCCCCACTGTTGATCTGCGTGTTGAACTCTGCGTCCTCTGCGGTCTTAACGGAGTCCCTCTCTGCTTCCTGCCTGGCCTCTTCTGCCCGCCGCTTGATTTCCTGTTCCTCCCGCATGACCTTCAGACGCTCTGTGACAACTTCTACAAATAGAAAGAAGCACCACAGCAATAAATTACACTCAAACTACTAACAAACAATGATGTATCCACTGAAAAACCTGCAAAGATGTCCAATATGTATCGAAAAATACTTGATTCCATTTAGGTTTTTACAAAAATTTAAAAAAAAAATCTTTGCCAGGATTTGTGAAGATGCATTTACTGTTCATTTCAAAAGTTTAACAATGTGTCGGAGCAGTAATGGCTTCATGTTTATTCAATGTGCTAGTTGAAAGCTGTATAATTTTTTTGAGCAGACAAAAACATATTTCTATTTGACCAAAAAGGAGCATTTTGCTTTATGGCTATAGTGTTGCTCATGTTTGTTTTCTAGATCAGTCTTTAAAAAACAGAATATATATTTGAAAGAAGCAACCTAAACAGCACCTGCATCTATTATTGTGTATGTGACAAAATGATGCTATTTCTTCTTTGACTGGAATACATGAATTTTTGACAATCCCATATGCACAGATCCAAGGGGAGGCAGATTTTCTGTCTCATTGGGCCCGAAATCTCCAGAGAACCATGGTTCATAACAACAGTTTTCACTGGTACAGAAACGTCGCCTCGAATGATGAAAAGCAAGGTGCAGTCAGCACTGTACTGCAGCAGCGATGACAAATGAGAGTCCCAGCAACAGCCATAAATCAGCGAAACAGAAAAAAAAAAAACACTGCAATGCCTTCACAGAAATTAATGTTATTGTAGTTTAACTCTAAAAATCCCCATCCTTGTAAATAAAACTTAATATGGCTCTAAGAAAAAAGTATAGTGACATGCACAGGAAAGCAGCAACCAAACAAGCTGTCAAATCAACGGAAACTGCTGGCATCGTAATTAAAACTCATCTGAGTGCACTGCTTCCTTGGAGGAAGGTGGAGGGGAAACTGTTGCCTCAGAGCATATGAAGTAGAAAGAAAAAGCAGCACCTATCAATCGTGTCAACTGTCAGTGCAGAGCTCTGCTGCACGAGGGGAGACACGGCATTAGGTGGAAATGAGCCAAAAACATTTGAGGATGTGTTTCTGCAGGTAACGAACACACACACACACACTGTATATTCATTGGAACTTTACCATTAAGAGCAGAGAGGTAGGATTTACTGTTTCCTCGGCCTTTATTTGTGAGGTCTTCTGTGATGTCCATGTGCGCTTGCACCTCCTCTTTCATCTCCTCTAAAGTAGCGTAGAGGTCCATCTCCCAGTACTCCTTATCCAGGCACCCCAGGAGTTCATCCAGCTGGGCCTTGGTGCTATAGTACCAGATCTTTTTCTTCTCATGCTGCCCGTCCTCCTCACTGAAACAGGACGAGTCCACATGAAATTAGGTACATTTTAAAGCACGCGACTTTTGCAACATCCACACGACTCCAGTGATAAACAGTGACTATTGGTGCTTTTCCACTCCATGGTACCGGCTCTACTCTACTCAGTATTCCTGTGGTTCTTTTCCACTTACATGGGACC
>JAPSES010000069.1:15322814-15336134 GCA_029822895.1 Maxillicosta whitleyi | reverse complement strand
AAATGTGCACCCAAAACTGCAAAAAAAAAAAAAAAAAAAAAAAAAAGGTTGGATATTTCCATTTATAACCATACATTTTAAACCTTCTCAATAAATCCCTAAAATATAAAGTAAAATGTAAAAAGTGATATTACCAGAGTATGTGAGAAAAACAATGTGGAAGTGACACAGAAACCGGAGTTAAATATATATTTACAAAAGACTCCAACACAAACATCACATCTGGAACTTTCAATGACCTCAAAAGTTACCGTTTAGAAAAATGAGTCAAATACGTAGAGACACAAACAGGTTTCTCATTTTTTAATAATTGCATTTTATTAATTGAAAACAAAAACCAAAACCAAATGCAAATAAAAAAAAACAAAAACAAAAAAAAAAAGCAAAAAAACAAAAAACAGTATCATTAGGTAAGACAAGGCGAGAGACACTTAAATAAGAAAAGTTCCATGTTGGTGAGGACAAAGGTGGAGGCAGGTTGATGTGGGAGTGGGAGGGTGGGGGGTGTCAGGATTTGGGTGGGACAGATCTAGGATTATGTACACTGTTTCACACTGCCGGACTGGCAGGCCCCCCGTAAACGGTATAAAAAAAAAAAAAAAAAGGGGCTCAAAGTAGCAGGTCGGAGACACCGAAACACCAGAGAGAAAGGCACTATCCAGAGAGAACGAGAAAAACCAGAACACGAGAACAGACGGTAAACAAACACACACTGGACTGGAACAGAAACCAAAATGTTTGACACCGAAATGAAAAAAAAAAAGTGCTTGACCACACGCCACATTAGACAAAAAAAAAAAAAAAAAAGGATAAAAATAATCTTTTACATCATTTAAGCTGATCTCTCAACTTTTAGCATAAAAGACAATCTCTCAGTTTTCTGAACCGTTAATCTGTGCCAGCTGCAGATCTGCACTGGTGATTACACAATGTGATTATCCAAACTCAGCCTCTTTGCTACGTGCAGGTATAACAAAGAGGAGAGCGTAAGCATGCACGTAATGACCGCCGTGAATATGCACGTTAACTACCTGTACATAACCTCATACACCACTCTCTCTTACAAATGAATATCGACAACATTTCAGCATGTCTTCTTTTTAAATCCCTTGCGTTGGTTGTGTAGTTCAGTTCTCCGACCATGCTTCCCTCATGTGTATGGACTCAGTCAGCTACATTCACTGCCCACAGTAAAAATGGCTGCAATAAATACATTGGCTTTGGAAAAGGTGGCCGACCTTTACCTTTTACACAGGGCTTCGGGGATAGATGCGACAGCTCTTTTGCAGCATTCATGGCTCTTACTTGCTGGTTCGCTTCCTGACAGGACTCGTTTCTTCTCACGTGTCACTTTTCGTTACAGAGGAGAAACGCTCTCGATTGGAATTTGACCCCTTTAAATATCATGCTGTGTTATCTGAGAGCCCTCAGATAAATTCAGGACCAAAAAAAACAAAACAAAAAAAAAAAAAAACAAAACGAAAAAAACAACTGACAATTCAGCACATTGTAGAGCTACTAGTTCTTATCCAGACTAACAAAAGATTGAACATAATTTACAAATGGAAAAAATACAATTTGTGATGAGAGGTAAAACAGACAAACACATACAAATATATAATATATATTCTTAAAAAATGGATTCTCTCTATAGTCGATTTATTTATACAGCCGATGGCTGATGTACAATGCTCACGTGCCAATGATCTTAGACATGGAATCTTGCTGTAGATGGCATCATTTTTTTTCCTCCTCTCTTCTATTTTGTACATTTTTTAAAACCATTTCTTCTTTTTTCATGTTTTTATTTTTTTTCTTTAAAACAGAGTTAGGATTTATCGGTAGGCATTTCATTTAGGTGATTAAAACAACATGCGGCAAAGGAAAGAAGAAAAAAAAAAACACTAAAGAAAGGCAGAATGTTAAGAAGTTAAGGAGGAGACAGAAGCAGCTGTGGGAGTTCTCTATGCAGAAGAATCGTTTGGTTATCTTCATGGTTGGTGCACTACGCTTTAAGTTTCTCTGTGGGTTTTTTTTCTTCTTTTTTTTTTTTGTTTTATTTCCCTCAAACACAGTTCAGTCCTCACCGAGGCGTTCACTGGCGAGGTGAACATTCTCAGCATGAGTTAAAGTTGATTTTGCTCAGCCGCCGCCCACACAGCGACGCCTACGACGGCATTACTCCTGTTTTAGCTCTCCCTCTCTTTTCACTTGTTTTGCGTTCTTCCTGTCTGCTCCTGTTTTCGTGGGATGGCGAAGAAGAAGAAGTAGAAGGGTGGAGGGGTTTTCTGGGGGTAATGGGGGTTTGGGGAGGGGGGGCTGATGAGACCAAGAACGATGATGATGTTGATGGTGATGGTGGTGATGGTTGCTGTTGGTGGTGGTTGGTGCTTTGCACCGTCTGACTGTTTTACATATTCCGATTGACGGGTGTGACGTAGTTGCGGGGGAACATGCCCGTTTGGCCGTGGCAGCCGCCTTTCCACCAGTTGGGGTCAGAGTTGTCCAGGACTTGGATGAAGTCGCCGCGTCGGAAACCAAGCTCCCCTTCCTCCTGGGGGTCGAAGTCGAAGAGCGCCTGCACATACGTAGGATGCTGTGGAAGACATGAAAACAAATGTTAGTGATGCTGCGATGACAGAACACAGAGACTTGAGGTGTCACCCAGGGTTCTGATATCCATACTTCCATCAGACTTCTACAAACTACACTGTCTACACTTGCGGAGTGCACTGATTTCAGCAGTTAAGTGTTGTTCCAAACCGTACACTCCGTGGTGCACTTACCGGAAATTCCAATTGCGACTATGATTGCGCCCACCCAGCTCATCATGCTGCCGAAAATCATCCCCAACTTCACTAAGATTTAACCCTTCACACACCTCTGCCTTGAAAATGAGTTCGTGCATGAACGCTATATGGAGCGTCTGCAGGCGATGTTGGTCCGGTAGCCATTTTTATTTTTCGAGCCAAGTTGGCTCCGCCTGTAATGAAGATGGCGGTCGTTGAGTGTGAAAAGTGTACATCGTTGCACACTTCACGATTTGACCGTTTTGAGTGCACCATCTGGGTTTTTTAAGTACACTTATTTACGCCACAATCGTAATGTGAACCCTTTGTACTCAAACTAGGTACGATAAATACGGAAAGTATGGATACTGAAACACAGGGTAAGTCTGAAACTTTTGTGAACTGTTGGCAGCTTTTTTAACTTCCAGAATTATTACAATGTCCATTCTTTTTTTTTTTTTTTTTTTTAAAGAATACAGTTTTATTCATTCATTATTTTAGGTTGGTTTTAATAGTTTGAGAGTCCAGGGGCAGCTTTGAGGAAGAGGTTTTATTTACATTGTTGCATAAAATAGGAATAAACTATGTTACTTTGTCACAATGTGATTTATTATTAACAGATAAAGTGGAACTACGACTCTATATGCTCATTGCATCTGGTCAAAGGTGATTACTGATGTGCATAAAGAGGAATATGTCTGAAAACAGTTTATTTTTTAAAAATAAATTCAACACTTTCTGTAAATCCCAGTGAGGCTACCTTGTTGTGATATTGGGCTCTATAAATCAAATTTAATGGAACTGAACAAAAAACAACAATATTAAAACTTTAATAGTGTAGTTAAAATGTTTTTGCCATTATCAGTAGGTAGAAAAAAAAAGAGACATTGTTTATTAAAGTTCCAATACTGTGTATATCCTTCATGTTCATCATCTTAGTCCTGTCAATAAAATTACATTTTCCCTACAAAAGACCACGAACAATGGAGGACACATGAGTCTGTAAGTACACACACACACACACACACACACGAGAATGAGGATCAAACCTTTCATGATTTCATCTTTTTATGGTCCAATGGCTGCTACTTACTTATACATGTTTATGCTAATATGAAATAAGTGCATTCGTATGTAAAAGCAAGAACTGTAAGGAATGTTCTAGATTCAGGCAAAAATGGATTTGACTGAGGCGACTAACTTGTGCCTGGAGTCATAGCGTTGTTAAGATGTCTCATCCAAATCCACATAATTTCACATTCATAAGTGTTGATCTGACATGACTTTATTCAGACAACCGTGTCTGCTGCTGCTGAACGCCTCACAGGAAGCTGCTGCAAACACACTGACATCTGACAGGATCCCTGAAGGCAGCATGAGCATGTTCTACCACAAACGTAATATCGATACTAAGTACTATGCTTTAGGTAAATGATGCATCATTGGCCCAAGTTGCTTAACATGTGGATTGTGACAAACTCTTTTTTTTTTTTTATCCTGAGGCTGTTCCGAACACAGTGTTTTATATTCGAATGATGATTAATAGAGTAGGTTTTTTTTTCTCTTTAACATGACTGGTCTTGTCAGTGAAGTTCTCTGAGCAATGTGAAATAAAACAAATTTCACGTGATCATTTACGGCTATCTTGGAATGAGTTGATACTTTTGATTTTCACTAGTTCCCACTTTCACTATGATTCTTTAACAATGAATTGAAATGACAGACCACTAGAAGAATTCAATGAGGAAACACCAGAGCCAAAATCTAGAATATTACAGTTTTGAAAGTACAATAATATTGTTTATTTCATCAAATTTAATTGGTAATAATATAGATTATGTTCAACAGGCTATGTTTGGACACCAGCCTTTGCTTGTTTGTGTGATCTGCACATCCTGGCTACAATCACAGATGTGGTTTTTATTTCAGGAAATGCATAGAATAATTAATGATCAAACCATTCACATCAAAGTTGTCCATTTGTGATCCGACCCACGTTAAAGCCAGATCTGAACAGGGTCATAAAGGGACAGACCGATCAGTCAGTGTGTTACCTGGGGGACTTGCTCTATATCTCGCAGAAAGATTTGCTGATTGCGGGAGACTGAGGTGGAACGGTGGTAGTCCACCAGCTCGTTGAGGGAATTAAACTTCACCACCCATAAGAAATATTTTCCGGCTCCGTCACGGAGGACCTTGAAGTGTTGGACATCATTTCCAAATCTGCAGAAAGTCAGAAAGAATGACCATGAGGATGGGGCATGTTTAACAAATAAAGAGTGTACAAGCACAGTGTCACACAGAGCTGCACTGAAGGCGCTGCAGAGATTTGAATAAATGTGATGGATCATTCAGTCTGAGCTTATCAAACGCCTTGGGGCCATGTGTGACAGACCGGTAGGTGTTTAGTCAAATCAGCCACTCCACCAGCAGACTGATATTCATTGCCCACTGACCAAGATGCATCAGGATAGTGGAGACAGTGAAGATCTGTATCTGTGCATCAGGTCTACATGCAACCTGCTGTCCACACCGATGACTCAGAGTGGACAAAGAGGAAGTGAGCTCTGTATGTGTCAGCAAAAACATTATTTGTACACAAACACAAGCAGAGGGCAGCACTGAGCACACTTCTAAGGAATAAGGAAGTGGCTATGCTAATGAGTCATACAAACCAAATGTGGAAATTATGATCTCTATATACGTGTTCTGAAGAAATTCTCCACTGGTGTAAGGATCATATGAAGGTGCATCAAAAGGAAACAGTGTGACAGTGAGTGATCGTTTCCCCCTTTGGAGATCAGAACGTAGGGTGCTACTTACTTCACAGAGAGGGAAAAGTCCCCCGGTGCACTCTCGCTCTCTCTGATGAGGAATGCGCCGTCGTGCTTCTGTTTGTTCAGCATCTCCTCTGCTTTGGCCCGGGGAATCTTGCCGAAAAACCACCTGGAGCGGGAAAAAAAAAAAAAAAAATGGTTAAAGAAGTTCATCCAAAGCCTAAACCCAACACTACTGTCGTGGAACGAGTGGGGAAAGTTTGATCCTTCAGGTGTGACGAACTAAAGCCACGTTCATGCATCATCTCTGGACCTGCTGCTGTGGTCCTGCTTCTTCTGCCACCTCCATCAGCATTATGCATTTGTCCATATATGTGTGATTGTGTTTATTATAAAGTTACATAGAAGGTAGAGGTTTCTGTTATTGGTCCACTATTAATACTACTGCTACTACAGTACTATCTACTCCAGTACTAAAATTTATGGGTATTTTTACTAGTTATTGGTAGTTATACTAGCAACAGGAAGTCTGTGTATAAGTATGAATAAGAATGTACAAGACAGTAATCTAGTTTTTAACAATTATTGTTCAGTTTCCTGTGCATCCATGTGTCTCTCCTTATCCCCCCAAATCTCTCTCTCTCTATTTTTCTCTTTCTTTGACCCTCTCTCTTTAACCCAAACTAGCCAAGGCAGAGGAACATCCTCCAGTCAGACTCTGCTCCAGGTTTCTGCCTGGCCTCACAGCTGCAGTAGTATATCCACTGTTAGTACTTGTATATGGAGTAGTAGTATTAACGGTTATGGGTATTTGTACTAGTTATTGGTAGTTCTATTAGGAACAGGAAACCAAAACTAGATAAACTCAAAACAGTTTTAATACTAATAAAAGTAGAAAGGTGTTCTATAAATCCATCACTTGCTTGTAGTTTGTTTGGCCTCTGCAATTCATTATGAACCAAAAAAAAAATAAAAAATGCTCATTCAAACCATGGACCAGGAGGCTAATTAAAAAAAAAAAAAGGTTTTGCCTTTAAAGGAGACAGGTTACATCTGCGGGGAGGGCAGAGGTCTAAAAACAGACCAATATAACCCACAAAGATCCCCTTGACGACCAACAGGTTAGAGGTGTTTGACACCCATCGAACCGCCCAAAGGTGACAGCCACAGAACTGTTATAAACCGCTATGAATAATTCAGGCTGAATCGCACCTGATGTACAAGGAAGAAAGGACGAAATAACACTAAGATTATTGTGCATTTGACAAGGAAGTGGATTAGAATTTAACTTATTATAGAAGCACAAACCTCACAAAAAGGTTATTCCCAAGTTCAACAGATCTATTGTTCATGGTGTGAAGGAAGCATTTTCATATTAGGCTTTTTTTTTTTAAATTCTAGTTTCGGTTCCTTATTTCAAAGGCTCACATTTATTTTTAGTTACATATGTACAGTACAGATGCATCACTACGAGATGTCCTGATAGAAGGAGTGAGTGAGAGCGATATGTATATGTATGGATGGAGACGGCGAGAGACAAAGTGTACGAACTCTCGAGCTCTTTCCTGGTGTTAATAATTTAAAAGTACAGCCGGCATAAAGATGACATCTCAGGCTTCTTTGCACGAAGGTGAAAATCGATAATGAAATGGGCAACTCTTAATCCGCTTTATATCTGTGCATGGCGGCACGGTGAGCCAGCGTACTCGCTCTCTTTCCTCGTTTGATGAAACTGATAGCGGAGCAATTAATGGAACCGAGGAAACGGCAGCAGAACGCAGGACACACACCTCTGCTCTTAACCTATACTTAGCCAACAAAACACAGGTCTAGCAGGAGGGAAAAGATCAGCATCGGAGCATAAAGGCCTCCGAGTTGGAGCCGAGCCATGCTGCAGGAGCACAGCTGTGTCTGCATCGTGCGTTGGCATTTAATTGTCACCGCAACGGGAGGAAAGAGGAACTTTTTTTTTTTTTTTTTTTGCTGTGTTGACAGTCAATTAGTGTACCGGTTAGTCAGTTTTCCTTTGAATCGGTGTAGTGCACCTGGTCTGACTCTCTGGGGTTCATCCAGAAGCTAAAGTGGAAATTCGCTGTACTAGGTAATTTCAAAGTAAAAGCTCACTTGAAAATAGCTTTTGCTGCAAACAATAGGAAATTGCGACGCTGTGGTAAATTGTTCATTTTGCTTCTTGACATGTCTGTAATTAAAGTAATCTTCTCCGTATCTGTTAACAGACAAAAACATTCATGTAGACACAGTAATTGGAATGGCTTGTTCTGCTCATCCCCTCTGCTGTTGACATACACATGAACTCTGAACTATATTTGAAATCCTACACTGGGCGTGTATATGTGACCTACTATTGTCAGCTGGTAGATTAAATACATGATGCAGCATTCTTTAAAAAAATAAAAAAAAAAAAAAAAGAGGGAGGAAGGGCCGGAATAATCTTTTTTTTTTTTTTTTTTTTACATCTTAAATATAGACCTGTTGGATACTAGATATGAACCTTGGACATATATATAAAAGAATATATTCATGTTCCAAGTTTTATTTTATTCCAAGTACTATTTTTGTATGGGTGCAGGTTTATTTTGAATAACATACTGTTCATTTTACTTGCTGCTACAGATGAAAGGCTTAGATTACAGTACATACTTCACTATAAAAGTGCCAGGCTACAACAGGACACTCAGGAAACGAGTTGGATGGAAAATTTATCTTAACCTCTTGATCCAACCAACGACTATACTTAGACTTCAAAAATGTCTTGATAAAATGACATGATCTCCTACACTGACAAAAAAAAAAGAAAGAAACAGTCACATATTTTGTTTGCTAGGTGGTCAATGTGAAATGAGGCCAAAGTTGAACATGAATAAAATCATTTTAAAAGAATTCAAGAAAGGTGACAGCTTCTTTCTGCAGTGTAAATTTTGTGCGCCAAAAATGGGGAGGTACTGCAGCTGCCGGGAAAAACTGCATGCAACCTGCACAAGGAGCATCAAATGTATATGTGGAAATAGCCAGTACATTTACTAATGTTGATTCACAGCATATTGTTAGCAAATAGTTAATATTATGTAACTTGTGTATACAATTTCATTGGCTTTAACTTGGGCTGCTCTCAAACCTGACAGACTCTGCTGTGGAGAAATGATGGGACTCATCATTTGAATGCAATGGAGTCAATTTACACCATCGCTGGATATTATATTCAAGTAAATTTACATTACCTTGAGCACAATTTCACCACCGTAACAGTACTTTTACTCTGGTAAAAACTATGTAGTCCTGTTTACACCTTAGCATGTGAGCACTGCTACAGTGATGCAATAAGGTCAATATTCAATTTAGTCTAAGAGGCTTCAAGTACATTAATAGAGAGAGCTCATCTGGCACAGCACAGGTTGAAAGGTAATGTACTCTAGGGATAGTGCAAGGTGTTCTCTGGTATGGTTTATCATACATGCATACATATATACACACACACATACACAGGCTTGGTCAGGGCATTGGGAAAGTCGGGTCTTATTTAGAGACAACCAGCGGAATATAGAGCCTGCCGAACCTGAGCACCTGACAGCCAAACACATGTCCAGTTTAATCACATTAAAGAAAGTGGTGAGTGTTATACTTACGGATGGGCTTTCATCTCTATGTAGTTCTTGGGAATGAAGCCATCTTTTCCATTTAGCTCTGCCTTGTACCAGTTCTGATCACACTCTTCATTTAATACCTGGAGGTGACAGTAAGGACTAGTCAGTTGTGTTATTGCCACATGCAATGTTAACATACTTCCTTTTAATTGGAACAAATAATGCATCTTTATGTGGTCTTAACTTATTCAGCAGTGACAAAGAAACAGCTGTGAGGGCATTCATGTTTGGCAAATTGCGGCCGCACAGCAGGTGTGTTAAGTTGGTGGTGCAGCGATGTGTGTCCAGGTCAATATGTATGGGGTGTATCCGTTTGTTGGTGTGTAAGCAAGCAGAAGGAAAAAGAAACAGTACATTGCAGCAGATGTTAAAGTCAATGAAGATATGATCGGAAATGCTCGGTTTATCTTAAAGTGCATGTAAGTAATTAGATTCAAGTTTCAACCTTTTTTTTTTTTTTTTTAAATGAGACAGGATGAAGTTTATTCTAAAGTAAAGTAATGCATTATAATGGATGATTCCTATATAAAAACCATCAATACAATGGAATTCTCTGTCCAAGCTTTTTCAAGTAACAGCCGACACTGTCGAAATGTTTTGCGACATCATAATTGCGTGTCTGATTTTCGACTTCCAGACATGTGCCAATTTCAGAGGAAGTGACGCAACAGCGCTGACTCATGCAGTCTAACGCTGGAATGATCTGCAAAAAACCTTCCCCCAAAAAACCCTCCAGAAATCCATGAGATAATCGCAGTCTAATATGTGTTAGAACAGAACCAGAGGGTATAAATCCTTAAAAGTAAATGGGGGAAAAAAAAGAATAGGGCCTGACACAGGTGTTACACAACTGCGCTGGCATTTGGTAAACTGCGTGAGCTTCCTCAAGTAAGTCGGGGCTAGGATTAATCTCCCCCTGTCGCATCTAGTTAGACGCAGTCCCGCAGTGAAGAACTACTTCCAAGATTTACATGAGTCAAGTTTGCTGAAAGCTATTACTGTCAGTGTCTTTGATCACATCCCATCTGCATAATTTAAAGAAAAAAACATTTTTGGCTAAGGCTGCCATGGCGTCCCCTAATGCAAGAAAAAAGCAGCTGAGTGACAACCACAAAACATCAGACAGAAAAAAAGGCTCGACAATCCTCACTGTATATCAGAGTTAATCATTTTCTGCCTGCGACTCTACTTTATGAATCTTTTTTCTTTATTTGCCTCCTTTCTCTTCTGCCTTTTAACCCCCCCCACCCGAAACACAGCCTGAGACAGCTGTCCTACTGGCCCCTGTTCAGTGAGAGTGGCCTGGGTCTATCTGCTCCAGTGAGCCTGCAGAATGCCAGCTGCTCCTGGCCTTCCCCCACCTGCTAACCCTGCACAGAACCAGCATTACTGCGCAAGGGAGCAGCCATCGACCAAAAATAAGTAGCTGCAGTTTCAGATGATGGGGATATGTGTGCGTCAAGGCCAAAGAGAAAGATCCACAGCTAGAAAATGAAGCCAATGCGGAAGTACCGGACAGTGTAATACCACTAGCGGCTGTTATATGATACCTCCAATTATCTGCCATTAAAACAAAGCCTCAAATTCTCTTTAAAAAGTCTATTTATATTAGCCCCCCGCTAATGAGTTTACTGGTGGTTAAATTACACAGTCCATCAGCTGGACTACAAAATCCAGGTATGACATTACTGTTCTCAAACAGTGCACATTATTATTTAGCAAGCAGCTGAACTTAGGTGTATAACACAGCATTTGGCAGTTACATATGAGGTTGGTATTTTCAGTAAATTACTACTTATTAGACTTGCACCGATTACAATTTTGCAGTATGCTTGTATGGCCGATACCAAATTTTTACCACAACACACAAGGCATTGCAATGTAACTTTCCCTTTAGAACATTTATTTAAAAAAAAGAAGAAAAGTGTGCAAAAAGTGTCAGGTTTTCTGTATGAAAACAGGTGTATTAATTGAAATGACAGGGTCCGACATTAATGGTTGCCCGATTGCCTGGAATGGAAACACAAAAAAGCTGAGTCGAGTCGGTACCATGTAGTGTAAAGGAGGCATAGGCATATATTCACCCATACATACTTGTACTACAGTACCATGTACTTGTACTACAGGACCATGTAGGCTACTTGTAAATATAATGACAAAACATATGAAGGCAGAAATGTTTTGCAATGTCATCTACGGTCATTAGATAATGGATCGTAGTAAGACGTAAGTCGTGACAATAGTTTGCACAACACCACCAGAAAAATAAGAATGTCTTGCGCAGGGCAAGTAGATTTTAAAAGTACTTGCCTGGCAGGGCAAATAGGAAAAAACCTTAATGTCGGATCCTGACGTGCCTAGTTTTTAGTGAGTCTCATATTGTACCAGCAGCTGAAAACGATCATACACACCCAATCTTTATTCTGACGTGGCTCAGACCATCTGCTTTAGTAACACATGATCATAGAGCGTACGCATTACACACTGCAACCCAGTAAAAAGCAAGCGTCTCTACATGTGTGGATGACAGCATGAACCCCTGCACTGAATGGACCACAACAACAGTTATACATTCCCAACTTCTACATAGTTTGGGTTGAAGCACGGTCTCGCCTCAAGTAAAGAAGTACATGAGTAAAAACAAGTAATAATAATAAGAATAAAAACAAGTGCAGCACTATGAGGAGGATCCGTATCCTATTTGTGTTTGGAAATTAATTAATTTCGTCGTGTAATGAAGGGGTCAAATTATCATACATTATGGGGTTTTTGGAATTATTGATCATGCATCGTACAAAGGGTAAAATGATTGTACAAATATAATAATTAGTGTAGGTCTGGTAAGGCTGGGTTTGGGGGTGGGGGGCAAGAGCTGGTAATGCCCCTTTAAACAAACATCCTGTCCCCTCAAATGAAATTGTTCGAAGGTAGGGGAAAGGAAAATGAGGTGCACAAAAGTGGGAAACAGAGGAATTAGTCAAGCGCCTTACATTTCATTTTCACCCCCCCCCCCCCCACACACAAAACTGAACTACATGGGTTACAGATTAAAGTCACTATTTAATGTAACCCCTGAGGTCATGACAAGAAGCAGAACAAACAGAAACGCCTCATGTGTTGAATGAAACCTTGTATAAAACATCAGAAAATTAATGCAGTAGATCTCATACTGCCTGAACAACTGGGCTGAAGACCTGTTAAGTGGAGGTCACTAAATGTGGCCACTTTTGGTTTATAGAAGCTGGGTATTTTTTCTTTTATAAATTGGAAGAAGTTTGGTTTTTACAACCATTTACAGGAGCTCATTATTGTTTTGGCAAGACTTCACAGTAAAGAATCAATGTGTGAATAAAAATAAATGAAAACACAAAAACACATTTAGAGGATTTTCAGTCCATATTGGTGGATCACGTCTCAAAGACCTCACCCATTTCTCCCAGAGTTTCACAAAAGAATCCATCTTCAAATTTACAGTAAAGGCTATTCATTCCATTCTATAAATTCTCATGATAATGTCTATCCAATTATTTATTCTCAGTTCTTCTTTTGTCATCTATTGTTTAGTTATTGCTTTTTTCCTGCAGTTAGTAAGAAGCCGTTTTTTTTTTTTATCATTGAATCTTTTCTTTTTAATGCCGTACATACTTCACACATATCCAGACTGTATCTTAATACAGAGACTGAGAAATGCAAATGTGGTCATTATAACTTTATTAAACCAACAAACCTAATGTTGGATTAGACTTTTGCACATTACTGTATGTATTATTAGTAGTGTTCATAACTGCTATGTCCTCACATAAGATGACATCCACTGATGTCACTTGTTGTATGAGCTCACTGTCAAATTACAGCTCAGTCACAGCCCTGACTTGCCTCCATTCAGTTCCCTTTCAATATTGTTAATTCCAGTTGAATATGCTAAGTAGATGAGTAGTTTTGGCTAAATCTTGAATCTGGCTTGTGTTGTAGTGCTGAATGGTGTGCGCCTATAATGGCAAGTAAATGTACAAACTAGGGCTGTCAAAAGATTAATTTTCTTGATCGCAAATAATCTCAGAAATTTCATAGTTAATCGCGATTAATCTTGAT
>JAPSES010000069.1:15309977-15322714 GCA_029822895.1 Maxillicosta whitleyi | reverse complement strand
GAAATAGGACATCATTTTTCACAGAAATGACGCACAATGCATTCAACCATAGTGGAGACACAGCAGTAGGAATGAAAAAAGATGACAGAAGTTGACCTTTAAGCTGAAACTTCAGAACAAATTCAGTTTAATATTTAGATAAGACAATAACTAATAACAGTCAAACCTCTGTGAAATGGTCTGCAGAGATAAAACAGGAAGGTAGTTACAACAGTTCTGTGTGCTGCTTGCTGATAAGGAGCCAAAGCAGTACGTCCATTTAATGAGCTTCTAATTACAGCAGATAATGTCTATGAAGCATTAGGTAGGCCTGATGTTAGAGAGGACACACCCTTAGGTGAGCAAATCACTGATAAACAGCTGTTTTTCAGATGGAGACTGACTCCAGTTGCTGTAATACTATGACAGTGTACTTCACTGCTCCTGAGCTGGCAAATGATATACCCCAACGGTGGTATATGACTCAAAGCAGCAAATTAGAGGATAGTCTGGTCTGGCCAACCAACTGTGTGACTCATGGTGACATAGTACTTAGTGACTAGCTGACAGCTGTCGAACATGATTACTAAAAACCTTAGTGACATTGGACATTAAAATAAAATAAATAAATAAATGAGGCAGGAGTTCCAGAATAAAAGCTAATATGACAAGTATGGCAGATCAAAGCTACGTAAACAGAAAGGAATAATCTTAAGATATGGATAATAAAAACAGAAATTCCACATGAAACTCCCGAATTAAAACTGTGGTTCTACAGAGAATTCTGAGGAAAATGTTAACTTCTACAGAAAAAGTTATGACCCGTTTGTAAGCACAGGGGTTTGTGGGAGTTATGAGCGAGTGATAAAGATTTGTATATCCCCAGTTTCTGATAAAACAAGTAGTTTCACATCCTTAAAATAGCCCTCTGATCCCTTCAATGGCAGGCTGTTAGATAAACGCTTACATAAAGGGCCTTTTCTAAAAGCAGCTGAAACGAGGAGGAGACCTGCTGTGTGGATCTGTGCCATTAAACAGAAATGTCTCATATTTAGCCTTAAATATAAACAAGTTTTGATTTCTTCTTCTTAATAATAAAAAAATATATAATAATAATAAAAATGTGAGTTGTACATAGTGGTAAAAACTCGCTTGTTTTTATGTATGAGCAACAAATGACATTTCTTTAGGGAAGGAAATTTGGTGAAAAGATAACCATCCCCCAAAATGGTTAGAAGGTTCACATGCGACAAAAAAAGCAAAAGCAAAAGCGTCAACACAGGTCCCTTGCTCTCTCACTCTCATGAGAGGGATCTTTTGTCCTAAGAGCAGAGCTGTTTAGTATTAGTGTCAGCAGACAGATAGCAGTGCTGATGGAAGCAAAAAAAGCCACAATTAACACCCTCAGAAAAGTTTGTTTTAAATCCACAAGTACTGTTGAAAGGGCTTTTATCACAAGAGGAAACATACATATGTAGGACGGGAAGCTAAATATAAACACGTATAAATAAAGTTGCAAGTAAAGAATTCCTAACAATTTCTTATGCTGTAAAAGCACTGCAAGTGTCTTGTACTTGATGTTAGAGCAGACATATTGTATTTAGTCTAGTGTTAATTAGGGGTAGACATACATCCAACCAATATATTGATTTTTTTCCCCAATCTGCCTCAATTTTTTTTTCTTTTTTGTTGAAAGCTGATGTTTGAGCAGTAGTAAAAATGTGATACGATATTGGATCAGGCACCTCTGCAGGCAGCACTTTATGTTTAATAAATGTTAAGAGTACTACTATATGTACGTGCATTAATAATTTGATTTATATTGCTGCATAAAACTCTTAATTATCTGAGTGTTTAAGTTATATTTTATGGTCAATGTGCTTAAAAAAAATAAATGCCGTAAATATGAGCTTCAAAAATCAGCTAAATATCGGCCATCAGCTGACCAAATTTTTAGCCTTTTTGGTCTTAGAAAACCTCTAGTGTTAAAGATATAGACATACATTACATAAGTGCACATCCAACTGGTCCATTAAGTACAGTTCAAAGACCAAAGAGTGTGTGAAACAAGTGAAGCCGCAAAGATATAGCTTTACAAAATATCCAGTGGCAAAGATTTACAGAAATCCAACTTCAGAAGTGGGATAGCCTATATTATAATTATGTTTTCATATGTGTATAATCACCTGAAAATATGATGTCCTGGTTTCATTACCTTAGAATGAGTGATTTATATCACCTCCACGTAATCCACTTATTTCTACTGCAGCTCATAATAACAGACTTCCTCTTTTTACTTTTTCTGTGGAGCATTAAGGCGAGTTACAATCACTTAATGTGTGAGTGTAGACTTACTCTTCCCTCACGCACAGTGATGTTACTTATTATTTAACACTGAATCTTTAGGTAAATTAGCTAATGCTAATTTCTTTGAAGGACCTACTGCAAATTTACACATACTTTATGGTACAGGGAACCTTTCTTATTGTTTAAGAATTTACAAACTGACCTATTTTAGATTCAACAGTAAATAAAAAGGCCACAGAGTTATAGTACTGTTATATTTCCTTTTTAAGAAGCTGAAAATGTACATAGTACCACCAAAGCATTAAAAGAATGGCATTTAAAAAGGGTTATAGTAGGACTGAACTTTTTTTTTTACTAATGGGAAAGCCTCATAATAACATCCTAAATGATGTGTAACTTAGGTTCACCTGAGTACCAGCATGTTTCAGTGAAACACAAAAGCTTGTTCTGTCCCATTACTCCTACGTTACCCGAGGGGAAAATATTTAGAATTGAAATTAATGTATGACTAGGCTGGGGAGGGACAAAAGAGGAAAACAGGATGAAGACAGATGAAAGAGATGGAGTGGAGGAGGATGGGATATGACAGGACAGTGTGACGAAACATGCCGTTTTTATTCTGGTGCAAAATACAAATAAGCTGATCCTATGGGCGATGCAGTCAACGAATGATTCAGATGAAATGTGCACGGTGCTGGAGGCAACAACCATGCAGGGCTGTTTTGCCCCCGTTTCAGATTCCTTCCCTGTCCCAAAATAACGTAGAAAGTGTTTCTGTAGCTGTTGGGATGTGCATTTACAGTACGTTACCCAGTGGCTGGGTCAAACATCAGAAGTTTGCACGGATCACTTATTTTCTATTAATACTATGTCCCCTTTTCTAAATCTGCACGCAGTGACATCAACTCTGGTTGACATTACATCTCTCTATGCATTGGGGAATGCGATTTACAATATGGCACAATGAGGCTCGGGAAAGAATGCATCTATATACTCCATAAGTTTGTTTTCTGTGCTGTTTTGTCATTTTAAGTTGCATTCATTCAGTCAAATAATTGCAGAATGTATGATATTTCAGAGCGTCTTTCAACATGTTTATCACACAACAGATTAACTGGTCACTACTAGTGGTTTGTTTTCTGTGATAAAATGTTCAATCAGGAAAATGTGAACTAGAGTTGCCTTCATAAACTGATACGACAGGGTTTGTACAGGTTTCTACAAGTTAAATTTAAGACTGTGTGAGACCTTTTTAAACCTACTTAGAACAGAATTTAATGTCTAGTATGCATATTTCACAGACATACTGACAAAAATGTGTGACTCTTAGAATTTAGGAAAATGTATTTATTTACTTCGATGCCTTGATTCTCTCTGTTCCAAGTCATTTCTCAGAGGCCTCCAAAGGTAGCAATAATCAGTTTTTAATTTCAATAAAAATTGCAAGGTCGGAATGAGTGAAACTTAGTATACTAATGTTAATTTCTTTGCAGCTTGGACATTTCCCTGACGCATTTAAACACAACACGGCGAACAGATTTATAGCAACATAACTTAAGACCTACCATATCAAACTGAATCTATTTTGAAGACTTTAAGGTATTAAATGCAGATTTGTAAATTCATAACTTAATACTTTTTAAGAACCTGTGCGAACTCTATATAAAACATACCTCCAAATCATGTAAAAAATTCAGGGCATAAAACAAAGTGGATCTCTAGGAAACTAGGAGAAAACTAGTTCCAGTTGGGTTGTGACCAGCCAACATTTTACAGGAGGTCATATAAATTGTCATTGAGGTCATGGATAGTTCCTCTACCTTCAAAGATCATCACATGATCTTTTGGCCAGATTGCCTTCCTCTAACGGACACTGATGAAAGAGGAAGAAACAGGATACTTATTGCTTACTTATTTTCCATGTTTGGGAGTGGATTTATCATGACCTCTGGACGAGTACTCATGTATTATCTTGATGCATCTGGTAAAAAAAGGCTTTAGAATTTCCATCAAGACATCTGGTTGGTTAGAGTTTGAGGGAAAGTACAGAACTTTGTCTTCTGATATGCAAATTTAATGATTGATGTTTAGCCCAGCATTTCCCCTGCTGCTTCACGCTGCCTTTCCCTCAAGTCTTCCCTGGTGAGATGAGAAACCTACCTGTTCAAATCAATGTCTCATGGGATTAAAAAAACAAACAAATAAACAAACAAACAAAAAAAAACCCAGGTATTGATCCTACCGGAATAAACTCAAGCCCAACTGCTGAGCTTTATCTTACACATGCAGCATCATTAATTAGGCAGACTGCAGTGGCCTAATTCGTTTCACCAGATGTTTTATAACTAATCAATAACATTTTCACACAGATAAATCTTAGAAGTGTATAACGTTCATCGCCAATTTTTCAAATCTGTAAAACCTGAGGGATAGCCTAACTATCATGAATCCATTAGTCTTTCGATGATTACGCATCCGAATCACTTTCCCCATGGTGAGAAACTTCAAAGTTCACCCCATCACAGGCTGTCCAGTTGTTTACCAAACCCAAACCGTTACTCTGGCCTTTTCAAAATTCCACGCAGCTGCAGCAGCAAGAAGCAATGAAGCCGTTTCCATGTTTGATACTGCTGCAGCCATACTGCAGCTGCGTGGAATTTTGAAAAGGCCAGAGTAATGGTTTGGTTTCGGTTTGGTATGTAAACAACTAGACGGCTTGTGATGGAGTCAACTTCGAGGTTCACCATGAGAAAAGTGATTCAGGTGCGTAATCATGGAGAGACTAATGGATTAATGATACTTATTTGATAAAAAATTTGTGACGATCGTCATATGCTGCTTTATGCAACTCCAGCTCACTGCGCATCAGCAATCAGAAACCAGACCCACAGCTCATAAACTTCAAGCAATTCTCCATTGTTCAACAACAAAACAACACATTACACAAATTCTGCAATTAACCACAGACTTACACTTAACAGTGAAGGTTGGACAGATGCTAAAGAATCACTATTAACAGGCTGAAGCAAACACACTAACACAGGAACCAACGCTAGCAACAGTAATTTTGCAAACTCATAGGTCAGTGCAAGACATGCATGCACCTCTCCTTGCGAAATACCAGTTACACTGCCAAACAGGCCATTTAAAACAAATGTTAGATGAGTAGAAAACTTATGACAGTGCTTATCAATTAAAAAAAAAAAAAAAAAATCATAATCAGGACAGTCCCTCTAAAAAGTAGTTCATATGCTAAAGTAAGATAGAAAAATTGGCCCTAAAATTTTCATTCTGTATAAATTTGCTACTTGTGGACAAAGGGTTTGTTTTGTTGCAACAATACTCCATCTAACCGCATGTCAAGACAAAGCAGTTGATGCCCATAAAAACAGAACAAAATAGGTCGACAAGCAACACAGAAAATACTCAAGTTGAGTACTGTACTTACTATAATCACACCGCAAGGGGATCTGCACTTAACCTAAGGCAGCCCTTCATTGTAAAATATGAACCGACATCAAATCTTTCAAGTACTGCAATGTTTGAAAAAAATAAACAAACATATGCTATATGGAAATGCTCTTTCCTGGAAAATAGTGGCAAACATGAAGGTTTATCTCTGCTTTCATGCACTGTCGCCTCTGCTCCCTGCCCTTCACGGCTGCAGCTCAAAACAGAGGGATTAAAAAAAATGACTGTGTTTAAATCCAAAGGGAACTACGGTGTAGGAAAATTGCAGCATGTATTTAGTGATATCTTGTCTATCTCACTGAGGTCAGAAAAATGACATGAGTGCTTTTCAGGCAAAGGCAAGAGGCTCTGAATAAGCTCGAGCGCTTGCGGATTTGGACAAGGCTGGGATTTTACAGAGTGTGTTAATTCGTATGAAATTATACAACGCTTTCATCTTTTTCCGTCTTTAATCATTCTGTGGTGTACCAGAACATTTACAACACTCTAAAAAACTAAAAAAATAAACAACAGGCTGGAGGACCAATACCAATTATCTGTTATTCTGCTGCCACATCCGATTATCATGTGCTCCATCATATGATGTTTGAGTGTGTTCTAAATTTTAAGATATAGACCAAGCAGACTGATATTTATCTAATGTGTTTTCTAATGTGAGTGTAGGTTTTAAAGAACCCTTTGGAAAGTGTAAGACATTGTAAAATACAATATATACATAAATATTGCTAGAAATCTTTAGATAAAAAAACTTGATAAGATGTTTTTTTCCTAGGGCAAATGCCCTCGTTAATTTTTACAAAGAACAAACCACTTTGTAAAAAAAAATATCTTCAGGCTTTTCATAGTTACATGTGAAAACAAGTCATGACATCAAATCATCTGTGTCTCTTACCTTAAGGATTTCTCCACGCTTGAAACTAAGCTCATCATCAGCAGTGGCTTTAAAATCATATTTGGCAATGGCCTCCATGGTCCTAGTTACGTGATGGGAAAGTGCTTGGCTGTAGTCGTGTTTTGGGGACTGAGTATGAAATAAAAACACTTATCCAGGCTTCAGAGGCAAGATGCTTTTCTCCGAGTCTCTCCTCCCGTCTATGACCCGTTGCTTTTGGACTTAGACCTCACATAAAGGTCACAGTAAGGTACCTGTGGACCACAAAATAAACAAACAAATAAATAAATGTGACACAAAGCATATTACACAAGCTGTGATTGAGTGTTAGGAGCCCTAACTATTTAGGCAAAGACTTTCTGAATAGAGCTGCAACAATCACAGACAATGCCGACAACTGATTAATTATAGCAAGTACTATTTTCATGAAAAGAAGAGTGAAAAATCCCCGGGGCGAGCTTTGTAAATCTGAGTATTTTGTATATGAACATATTTTGTTTGCTTGATTTGATTGTTGACCAAAGATTGTTGACATATTCTGATATTTTGTAGAACAAATATTACAGACAAACTTTATAATAGGAATAATCATAGCGCAATAGTGCAAGTGACAATAACTCAATGTCCACATGGTCTTGATTCTGCAGTTTAGTAAAAACTAAAATACAAAGCACAATTCCTACAGACTTTCTTGACAGCTGGCCACCTGGCCTGTGCAGAGATAAGTCAGCAGCCTACTTAAGCAGAGCTGACAGTGATACATTGGCTAAACCTTGAGTTGCTGAATTAAATGGATAAAGCTACATTATCTCATTAAGTTGTTTGCAAATATGCACCACCGTACAGCTCTGAGTAGCTCACACCAATGCAGCTCTGTATCCAATAATGCCATTAAAGCTATCTCGGTAATAACAACAGACCAATAATCCGGTGGTAAACAATTTGCTCTTATGCTAAATTTGTAGATTTCACCATTTTGTTTTTAATATACTAAGCAAACATCTCGCCACGAATGATTCTCTCTCATGTTAGCAAATAAATACAGAAGATGAGAGGCTGTTGGTTTATATAGGCAAAGTCCTCTAATGGTAACGTTTGGAAAATATGACTGTCATCGTAGGTTAATTCTTGTATCTGACATCTCAACCTTTGGCTTCAGAACTCAAAAATAAACTAGTAACAAAGGCAAATCGGTGACAGAAGAAGTGAAGAAACAGGGAAACTGACGTCCAGGGGAGGCAGGGAGGCTAACTGCAACTACCCTTTGTATTCTACAATCCTCGGCTCCTGTCTTTCGTGATGATGTATGATTCTAACAACTGCTATAATGACATTGTAGGGTTTTACATCGCGTTTTGACATTTCCACTCGAGTTCGTGTGGATCGATTCCGTTCCAGCAACAGACTGCGCCCAGTGTTCAAGAACGCTAGAGCTAGCATGCCGGCTAACGGTCTGATAACAATAACTGCGATGTAGTGTGATTATCAAACTTCACCCCTGGAATTTTAGCCAACTTCTAAAAAAAAAAACATGACAATAACCATGACACGTGTCCAGTTTAAGGTAAACCCGTGGTGTTTAATGCCGCTTGGGGCCTACTAGCTGGCTTCACGTTGTCTAATATGAAAAGGAAGAAAACACCTTTTTTCATAGCGCAAGCTGTTGTTGCTAGCGCAGTTGGACAGTTAGCCCAGCTACCGTTACTGGACTGGACTAGCCTGCGTCGTGAAAAGAGTACACAACTTTTACGTAAAGGGAAAGCGTCAGAAAAACTCACCACTCGATATATTCCGTTTCTGTGCTGCCACCGTAACAAACAAAATCCTATCGCGCTATTATCCACTCACTGTTTCCTCTTGAAAAGCAGCAAACGATGTGTGTCTGATGTCGCTACACCCCGTCCTAGAAGCCTAAATCTAGCTACTAGCATAAGGTTTGCGACGTTTATTTCCGCTTCCTTCCACAGCGCTGGGAGGGTCTGTCTGCTGTTGTGAGTGAAGCTCCTCCCTGTCAGTTTGAGCTGCCATACCCTCAACACCACTGTCATCCACAACTGCCTCATTAGACCACACGGTTGACGCAAACAGGCTACTATCAATACCTACTTCTGTGTTACTGTTATTTTACCCCACGTTGTGCAAGAGGTTTTGTGTGATTTGATGATAGATATCAACATGGATGTCAGTGATGAAGTAGATGTGTCCTGTTTGACATGTTAAAGGTAGACAAACAGAAGAAAACGAAGCAGATTAGAAAAAAAATAAAATAAATAAAAGTAGCTCTTATGAGTGTTTTGGACTGCTTTCACCTATAAGCCCTCTCAAGCCTCCCCCATCATTTAACCACACTTCTGCGATCCTTGTTTACACTTTTTTGGCATCTGCTTTTAATTCTCTTCTGTCTATGACGCATTCAAATACACATGCAATGCTGCCACCTAGTGGAATGATCGAACCCTGCCAAAACAATGAGAATAGTAAGAGTAAAATGTTTGGTATAGAAATGAAAAATGTAGAATATAAAAATATGAACAAGTCAGAAGAAAAAAATAATAATGTAAGATGTTTTCATCCTGATTTTGCACTATTGTCTGTACTGCTATATTTGGTCTTAATATAAGTTGTACAATTTTGTGGGGAAAACCCTTATTTTTCGCCATACACTTTTTTTTTTTTTTTTAAACTTTTATTGTATGTTTTTATACAAATATTTATTCTCTAGTACGTGAACGCCAAGGACAAACCGAAGTCAAATTCCTTGTTTGTGTGTACAAAGCTCATTCTGGACTTCAGACATCACCAAACTATTAGACTGAGGCAGTATAATGAAATATTTCACATGCAAAGTGATTTTTTGCAAAGCATTTTTTTTCAGAGACTCAAAAATTGATTAACTGAAAAATATGAACATTAACATAATTAAATAAAAATAATATTGTTTATATGAAAAAAAGAGTAGGCTTAAAAACAAAACCAATAGCTACATTAATAAATAGTCATTGTTAATTATATTAGCCGTATTATTATTTATTCTGTGCACACGTGTCTGGACGTTTTTACGTCAGTGCCGTTTTTCATTTGAGGTTCTGTCTCGTGCGCCGTTAGTCTTAGAGGACAGTTGAGCGCGCGGTGTTCATAACTGACCCGCAGGGTTGGTGTGAGCTACATGTGGCTCTTACCCTCCAACAATAATTTATTCCTAATTCATTATTACTTATTTTTTATTTTTTTAAATGCAGCTCTCTTCTTCTTGCTCGCATCCCCCCGTTTGAAGACAGTTTTGCACTCGTTTAATTAATTCGTTTTTATAATCCAGCTCTGCAAAAGAATATCTGGGATGGACTTCCTTAACAATTCATCTTCCTTATCTTTACCGGAGATTTTTGAAGACGGTAAGTTCATTGTTTTCTCTCCTAAGATTATAACACATGTTGAATAATATTTAACAGTATAATAAAATAACAGATTAAGGATTAATTTTCATTGAGAGCATGATGCTGCTTTATTATAACTGTCAAAGCATCAGACAAATAACAGTTACAACATGAATGGATGGGATGTTTTTTTTTTTTTTTTAATCCACTTGTTTCAACATACTTTGAAACAAAAGCATATTTATGGGAACTAATCATGAACATCAGTATGTGCTGTGTATTACAAAGAGTGTTGTTTTTGTGTCCTTCCTGCCAGAACATGAGCAATACAACATGTTCATGCCCAGCATCTACGGCATCATCTGTTTCTTGGGGATCTCAGGGAACTGTATTGTCATCTACACCATTGTTAAGAAGACCAAGTTGTGCTCTCAGCAAACAGTGCCAGACATATTCATCTTGAGTTTATCCATTGCGGACCTCTTGTTTCTCCTTGGCATGCCTTTCCTCATTCACCAACTCGTAGGGAATGGCTCGTGGTGCTTCGGTGCCACTATGTGTACGGTCATTACAGCACTGGACTCTAACAGCCAGACCGTGAGCACATACATCCTGACTGTGATGACCCTGGATCGATACCTTGCAACAGTGCACCCCATCCGCTTCAAACATGTCCGGACTCCCTTCATGGCTGGTGCTGCAGTTGCACTCGTGTGGGCGTTTTCTCTGGTTTCCATCACTCCAGTGTGGATGTACACAGGACTCATGCGTCTGAAGGATGGCTCAGTCGGCTGTGCTCTGCTGCTGCCCGACCCAGAAACAGACACATACTGGTTCACCCTTTACCAGTTTTTCTTGGCCTTTGCTCTGCCTTTGGTGGTTATTTGTGGCGTGTTTTTCAAGATTCTCCAAAGTGTGTCGGTTACAGTTGCTCCGTTGCCACAGCGCAACCTGAGGGTGCGTACACGAAAGGTTACCCGTATGGCCGTGGCCATATGTTTGGCGTTCTTCATTTGCTGGGCTCCTTATTACATCTTGCAGCTGGCCCACCTGGGAGTACACCGGCCTACCTTTGCTTTCCTGTACGCCTACAACATCGCCATCAGTTTGGGCTACGCCAACAGCTGCATCAATCCTTTCATTTACATTGTGTTAAGTGAAACATTTAAGAGACACTTTATTTTAGCCATCCAGCCGTCCCGCAGGGGGTTCAGAATTGCCCCCGCTCTGGCTGATGGCAGCATGTCCCTGAGGATGGCACCAGACAGTTCGCATCCGTCTCAGTCGCAGTCCTCCAGGGAAATACTCCATAACATGTTGCCTGTCACTGTGGCTGTGCACTGAGATGGATAAATACTATCCAGAGTCAACAAATGACCATATGCTCAGATTCTGCCTCAACAAACACCCTGTGGTCACTCCATGGCAACTCTTACCTATTTCATGCCACATAATGTCTTGGAAAAAACATTTGAAATCCATGAAAAAGTAAGAATATTCAAAAGATAAACACTGAATCCAATATTACAGCCAGTGAAAATCAATCACTAAATGGAGTAAATCATCTAAACTTTTGTATCTACCTTCATTGAATACAAAGGCTTTCAAGGTCAATGGAAATCAAATAATCCTCATTATGAAAAGTCACAATTTTTTCTTTTTTTTTCTGGGCTGTATTTACTCGATTGTGTGATTGTTCATTTTTTATGCAGGATCAAAACATCATACTGAATCAGTCTTTGCTGGAGGGTAAAAACCAGTGTAATTTCTGAGTTTGATTTATTTATAAGTAGACCTATGTTAAAATATGAATTCATCTAAACTCAATCCAGTGATAAATAAGTAATTGATTAGGCTTAGAAAAAAACAAAAATAATGAGAACATTTCTCTCCAGGGCCTAAATGTTTAGATATTAAACATAATTTTTTATACTCCACTTAATTTTAAAATTGTGCACAATAAAAACAATAATAAAAAAGAGTGAATTCTCCAGACAGCTTATTGGCTTTGAAACCGAGGGTTGGTAGCTCAACTGCTGTAATGACTTTAATAAAGTAAAACAATGTGATGAGCAGTTTCTTTCTGTGACAACTCCAATTGTCTACCAAATGCAGTGTGTCGCTGGCTCCCATAGGGCCCATGGAACTGAAGCAGGTCTATTCTATACTCCACACATTTCTAGAAGATAAGGGCAGTTTTAGATCTAAACTCACTGTGTAATAAAAAGCTTCTCTTTTCATGATGTGACAGTGTAACATTTGTAGAGATGATGATTACTTTAGTGCAGCTAAAGGTTTTTTGAATAAAAAAATCTTTGTAAATATATTAGGAGTTGCTTGTTGACATTGTTGTGCTTTTTGCTGTAAAACAGATGCTGTTATCATTTGATCACAGAGTTTACTATGTACTTCATTATCATTCTGTGAAAAGGAAGCTGAAGCAACTGCTTTGAATCTCCAGCTCTGAATACTATTAAAAACCTCTGGAATGTAAACACAGAAAAGTGAATGGTCACATGATCAATGGGAGCTGCTCCTCCTCTTTGTGATATCCAAACATTTTCAGTAGGAGGCAGATGTGGACTGGATATGGAATAGTCTAGTACCAGCACTCTGTGACTGTGAAATCTGTTTCAAGCACTTAGTCCCTCATTTATTTGGACAGCATTTTAAGATTCTGAAGTCCATGGACTATATGAGAAAACATGAGTCGC